>WBMW01004361.1:156925-394352 GCA_013396635.1 Penelope pileata | reverse complement strand
AAACTGAAGTTGAGACCTTCAGTTGACTGCTACCTTGAGGAGCAAATCAGTTCAAAAAAACAAAGCCATTGTCTTCTAAGCTCTTAATTTTTTAAACTCATGTGAAACTTTACAAAATAAAAAATTAGGATTCAATAATTTCAAGACTTCAATCATTCACATGAATGTGGGTTTGTATAACCAGGTCCACAAGACCTGATTATAGCATTTTGCGGTGCCATGTTGACATAGTAGCTATGTGTCTGTCCTGTCTGTAATTTCTAATACACATCTGCAATTTCATTTTGCAACAACGGGGCAGCGAAGTGATGATTAACATGTTTGCTGATTTTGCAATTAGAAACCCTGGGCTAGTCCTAAACATGCTGATTCCATTAGACTTGCAAGGAGTGCTGGAGATGTTGCACTAATTGTGATAAAAGAGGTCTCAGCATGTGTCAAGCACATCTATGTTAACTCAATTTAATGAGGCATCAATTTGAAGTTAGAATCTAACTGTACAAGTCTCTTATCTGCTTTGCTTTAGTGCTACTTCTATAGCCTATGATATGTTTCCCTGTAATTGTGTTATTCTGAGACTCGTTAATTTAAAAGAAAAGATAAATTATTGGGTGGTGAAAGGAATGGAAGATTTCATAATAGTTCTTTCTTTGAGTTCATCTCGATCCAAAGTCCATGTCTGACCATTTATCTCATCAACAAAAACAGAAAAGCAAAAAAGGACAATGTACATAAAGTTTCAGACTGTTACCAAGTTTGTTTTATTACTGGAGTCACTTCTTGCTGATGTCTCTTCTACTTCACTAACTTCAACATTTTGATTTAGTACATTTAACTAGCAGTTTAATTTATTTTTCATCTGTTCTGCTTGTATCTTCGGTCTAAATTTAAAAAAAAAAAAAAAAAAAAAAGGGANNNNAAAAAAAAAAAAAAGCTGTGAACCCAAACATTACAAAAAACACAGATTTTTACTTTCCCTTGGTAGCTACCCAGAAGTAGAAGCCACTTCTGAAAATGTATACTGCTGTGATGTAGAGATGATATTTTGAGAAAGCTGTCATTAGAGTTCAGTTGAATTCAGAAACTTCTAGCATTCTTTGACTACTAAAATGTCTCTGTCTGAATTGTGCAATAGAATAATTTGAGATTTTGAAACTGACCACGTAAAAGCATCATTTTGAATCCTGATTGGAGTGTTCATTTAGATGCTCAGCTTAAGTTAATTTTAAAAAAAATAAAGTAGCAATACAAAATTCTTTCCTTTCCTTTGAGTCTTTGGTTCATTTTGTTTTAAACTTTCAGATTGGCTGCTCTGCATTTTGCTTAAAAGAAAAGCCAAGCTTACACATATGGAAGATTGCCAGATACTCTAAACCCTATTTTGGTTAAATTACAGTACCCAGATTTTGATAACAAAGCACATTGATTTTATATTCAAAAAGATTTTTATATTTAGTCTGTTAACCTTTTGTAATTCCCACCCACAGCTTTAAACTGTAGAACATTTTTATGCTAATTGTTGTCAGTAGGGTATCTGCCATGGCCCCTTGGTAATTTAAACCCATTGAATTGTAATGCAGGTGCCGATAATTGCAGAACTGTTATTGTTTGACTGGCTGCAGAATGTATGTCTCAAACAATTCTTTGCAAATTGGATTTAAAAACTCTTTAAAAATCCCATATTTGAAGATAACCTTACATTGTTTTAATAATTATTAACAGGAAGAATTTTCTTCCCCTCCCATCTTTGACTGATAGTTTTATGTACTTGCAGTTTTAAAGCATTTGTCATTCTGTGACATTCTGTTCAGCAGCTATTGTAAATTTATAAAAATGCCTCTAGTCCTATTGTTTCTGGATGTTTATAAGAATTTTTGTCTAGTAATTTCTGGAAAATATCATTATTTGGTGCAGCGTTGTAATCCAGCAAATGTGATATGGGAGTGGGAGGAAAAAAGCAGTTTTTTGTTCTGAGCCCAGGTCGTCTGGGCGATTTGGGATATTGCTTCCTCCTAGTCTTGTTTTCACAGTGTGAAATAATGACATTGCTTTTTCTTTAGGCATCCTCTCAGAACATTGGGTCTGTTCTGAACTACATTTTAGCCAGTGGAAGTCTGTCCTGTAGTCTTAATGGGCAAATGTATATGTTTTCTATCCATAAGAAAACAATGTTCTTTATTTTACTAAAATCTTCATTATGTTCTTCATAAAAATCTACATAATGCAGAGTTGATTATGCAATAACACTTTGTTTGGAATACACAATGTGCTAAAGTGCTGCCTGGGAAAATATTTTAAATACAGAGTAGTCATTACTTTTATTAAATGATTATAATTTTAGTAGGTTTGATGAACCCTCCCTCTGAGTGAAGTCTTTGTTTCCACAGAATGCTTTAATATGGATGAGAGTCGTTCTCATGAGAAAAATCTTCGGTGAACTGAAGTTACCATACAGAGAAAGAAGGTAAATTTATGGTCAACAATAAGGGCTTTTTCAGGTCTTTGCCGTAAGATTTTTTTTTTTTCTTTTTCAGTTAAAAGCAGTTCCATTTTAATTTTGAAAGATATAATTTAAAAGGTGTTCTAACAGTTTAAAGACAGTGACCAATAGCAGTGAGAAATCATTGCTGGAAGCTTGAGTGCCACATTCCTGTCTGGGAGCGTGCCTTTCTCAGCAGAACAGGTTTTGGGATTCAGGAAGGGCTGGCTGCTCTGGGCTCTGTTGTTGCTTGTTGTAGAGGTTTCATGGTGGAGATGCAGTTGTACAACTGTTGGAGTCTCCAGCTGTGGTAATGCAATGATCACCTCCAGTGGGTTCATACTAAGAAATGTTTCTCCCATCCTTTTGTTGCTATTCATCTGGGTCTAGTTGCTGAAGTCCTCGGGATCTCAACACTTCTTTGGTTTGCTTTGTTTTTAATTCTAGATTCATCTTGAAATATTTAATTCAGCTTATTTTGAAGCTTAAAAAAAATTGTAAATTCTGGGAAAAGATCTGTGGAGGTTAAATTACCTACAGCTTAATATTTCACATCTCTTAGTGGATATTCAGGTTTAATCGACTGATGGTGACTGATTTGAGTGGAGCTTCTGCTCTGCTTGTTGGCTTCTTCTAGTTCTACAGGTACTAAAAGAACCGAATTTTCTCAGTTGACAATTGATTTCAATCTCTGCCTTCATGGTTTCATGTTTTTCAGCCACTAGAGAAGGCAAACCATTGGCTAAATACGTTGCCTGTGTTTTACATTAGGGACATTTAGGTTTTGCTATTGGAAACATGCAGGGTGTTTTCCTTATGGAAAATCTGGCAGTCTAGTTGTATATGGTTTATTTTTATTCTAGGTAATTTTAACACCATTTTCTAACATTGGCTGTATTTTTGAAGCAGCACGGCAAGATAAAAAAAAAAAAACTGTTTTAGGGTATGTGCATGTGTGTATGTGTGTGTACATATGTTTAAATAATGGAGGGACTGCATTAATAGAATAGCTGTTCTGGAACATCGCTACCTCTCTGGACAGGATTTATGCTGAAATAGAACCAAATTAATTGTGCAACGTCAGAGATCAAGGTACGGATTCCCACCTCCAACACTCTGGTACATCACCACCTCTGCAATGACACCTGGTGGGGCCCTTGGAAGTGATTTAGCCTTCAGGGGACCTCTTGTGCCATGGGCAACTTTTATTGGAATAGCGCTGAAATGGTCCTCTGTAGCCTGAGTTGTTACAAGTTGATTTAACATAAGTTAAATTTATTTTGCCTTCTGTTGAATAAGTCTTCACTTCTCCATTTTTGTGTTAATGAAGAAAGCTCTTTGGTGAATTGATTCTAATACTAAAGAGTAATGCAGTGTATCTGGTCACCTTTAAATGAAATGTATCTATTACCCCTAGGACCAATAACTGTTTTTGAAAAAGTTCAGTTAAATGAAGATATTACATCATTTAGTCTGCTAATAACTATTCGCATGCTGTTAATAAATATCACATCTGCAATACAGGATTACTGCCTTGTCATTCTTACTGAGTTTTATCTTCCTGACCCCAGCCTGCAACTTCTAGCTTGATGTCCTACACAGGTGATTAGTGTGCTGTAACTGAGTTGGCTCTGAAAAGATAATTAATTGATATTTCACTCCCAGAGGGGTCAAGCTGCCCTATCTGCAATGGTTGTTGTGAAAGTAGTCATCCTGCTGGCACTAACCCCTCAAAGGTGGTACAGGATCTTTGTCTTGCTGACAGTCAAAATTGTTGTAATTAAAATCGACGAGGAGGGGATGTTTAGGGAGTGATTCCGATATGGTTGCTTTAGCTTTGCTTTGAAAGAATGTGAAACTGGAGTTGATAAACCTTGATAGGTCATTGCCTGGGCAGTGTGCTTATTGTCTGCCACAGTACGGTGTCTGCTATTCAAACTTTCTCTTTGCAATATTTCCAGTAATGTGGAACAACAGAAATATTACAGATGTTTCTGAGAAATTACATGGTGTTTCTGAGATGACTAATGTGGGATCCTGTCAGGCACCTTGAAGCCATTGACTTTAAACACATTTCTTGGAATGGCTATTTATTTTGAGATTATTTCAGGTAAAGATTGTCATGAATAATTCTTTTTAATAAGTAGGTTACCTAAATGTAAGACTTCCACTGAAGTTAAGAAGTTCTTAAATAAACAAGGGAGGAAGATTCAACATGTTACTTCTGCCTTCTTCTGTTGTTCTGCCCTTCTCCCAGAATGTCATTTAAATATAAATAAGGGCAGGAATTCATTTCCTATGAAGGTCATTTAAGTACTAGTTTTGTGTACTATAATAGAGAAGGATTAGGTGATTAAGTCTTCTGTAGGCCTAGCTGTGGCAATTCTTAAAAACAAATCTTAAAAAGTTTTTAAACATTTGTGCCATGCAATTTCCAAGGAAGAGTTACCAATTAATAAAATGCAGTGACACAAGGGCCTTGCTGAAACTGTTGATTAAGAATCTGGAATTATTCTGTAAGCAATAGGATTCTCATTCATCCCCAGAGATTAAATACTGCTACTACAGCAAAAGCTAGATAGTGTTGGAACTGAGCAACTGAGGCAAGCCCCTTCTACAAGTGTAGGTGTAGATAAAATAACCATTTACCTCCTTCTCAGTAAAGTTTTAATTAATGTATGAGAACAGAAGTGCTTCAGATCAGACAGTTTGAAACAACTTCTTGTTTCAGGTTATTTTTTCTGCTGAGTTGTACATTCTGGCTTTTATATTTTTCATGATTTGGCAGGGTTTACTGTAGAGAATACTAATAGTTTGGTGACCAAGATCCAGTTTTGTTTACAGAAATAAATAATAGGAAATAATGAGAAAATGCTAATATATGTAAATCAAAATTTCAACATTCAAGTGCTGATGATTTTGCATCTGTAGTTAACTTATGAATGCAAAGGAAAACACTAGCACATCATAAATCTCACCATTTTTGGCACGTTCCTTAAGAGCTATAGAAATATATAGGTATTTTTTCCTGTAGAAAGGAGGCAAAAAGCCAAGTGGCAGGATATCTGCTGAGAAAGCTGAGAAGATGAGTCTCACAGGAGAAAATGGGAGACAGCAGGTATGTGTGAATCAGTGTTGCTCCTGCTCAGCTGGAGAATGCTGTCTGCTGAAAGCAGTTTTTCTCTTTACAATGCACCACTTCTAACTGGCGTAGTTTGGAGAAGTGACACTTTTTTCTTAGCCAATCATTGTAATGTAATTCTGCCTTTCATATTTTATGCCAGTTCATATTTTACTTCTTTATAACCTTGGCTTGTGCTTGCTTGCAAGAGCAATGTCTCTGTCGTTCGATGTGGAGACCATTTGGTCATAGCAGGAGGCCCTTGAAAAGTCAAGGCAGCCTTGGATAGCCTGGAAGAGCAAGAGGACTTAGGAATGTCAGGACACTGATTTACAGACTCTCTAGCTTATAAGAAAGCAAACACAACATTGTCTGCTTTCATAGGTTGAGATGATCTATCCTGATACAGTTGATTTCTGGAGTTGTACTGAAGCTAAATCTGGCTCAAATTGATGTGTGTAAATAGCTTCATACCTGTGTTAAAAGGAAGACAGCAGTCAAGATATTTTTCCTAAACAGCATTGTTTCATCAGAACAAAAAGTAATTGATGTCTTTCATGGTGCTGCTTACATGTGAATTAAAATTACATTTTTAGCTGTTGGACGACATTATGCCTTTTCAGTTCTTTTCTAAGAAGAATGCACGTGCAAGTAGACCTTATGTTCTGTGTTATCATACAGATATTTTTGCTAGGTGACTAACTGGAAAAATATTTAAATACTTAAAAATAAACTGCCATTTCAAGTACAGTGAGTAAACCATCCTTTTTATAAGAATCATTTGAAAACATAAATCCAAAGTATGTTTTCTCATAACCGTTTAATTGATATGCAACTCTGAAAGCAATACTGAATCTCTTCCATGATCCAGCCACAGATGTTCTTGCATTAAGGCTGTGGTATGAGACAACAATAAATGAAATTGCAGCTACAGCAGCAAGTATTAGGGGGAAATGAAAATTCCTGACTCAGAGGAGTAGGGCAATGACAGAAAGGCTCCTCATTACAGATCTTTTCATATGAAGAAGAATGACTGGTAAATGAGGTTTCTGTGACACAAAGAAGATAGAAACAGTTGGACATTCATGCAGAAATTGTGCTCAGTGTACAAAACAAACAGAAGAATGGGGATATCGAATTTGCATTTCTTAACCAACAAAATGAGCATGGAGATGGCCTCTGAAACATAGGACAGTTATCAACAGCAACAGGAAGGTGTTGTTTACCTTTGCCATTATTTAGGTTTTGGTGAAAGTGACATTTCCTGCAGCCTGCTTATTGATAACTTTTCTGGTGTTTGCTTCAGTTTACTTACTGTACAAAAGTCCAAAAATGCTGACGAGCAGATCTGTGATGATGTGCAGTTCTCCAGCATTTTTACCAGTTCATCTAATAGCAAAGCATAAAATAATTATAATGGGATTTGCACATTGAACACACATGAGCAGGCGCAGTGATTTCAGCATCTACTCAGGGTTGGTCTCACTGTAATTCACAATCTGTAGCGGACGCCGTTGTTTTTTCTTTTGATTTACCTTAAGCAATGTGAGAAACAGTGTTGATGTCAAAATGGACAGGACAACGTGCACTGGTTAATGAAAGAAAACTTAAGCACCTTTCTATTTACAGCACTTTCAGAAACACTCACCACATGCAGCAACTGTCTCCCTCATTATTTCAATGTGACCAGGGGATCCAGCGCAGGCGGTCGGTTTTGTCGCTGTTTTCCCCTCAATGGCTCTGCTTCGAGCTGTGTTCCAACCCCTTAATGTGAAGCTGTTTTGTTTCACTCCGTTAAGTGTCCTTGGGAGGTACAAATTTCCCTGTCTCCTAGAACTTCTATTGTCTGTCTTTGGGCTGAAGATACTTCAGTATTTTTTTTAAAACACTTGAAGAAATAGAACTACTTCGTACAATGTTAAGGAGAGAGGGAGAAGGCTGCCTTTCAGTCAAGTGTACTCGTACTTCTCTACCCTAATGCTGGGGGAATGTATGTGTGTGCTGGGAAGGGGGTCCACTCAAGGTGCTTGAAATGCTTGGCTTTGTTTTAAATATTTATTCAATCAAAGATAATGAATAAACTACATAATGCATACAGGAAAAAAGGACAATGCTGAAATTTCAGATGGGTCATTTCATGTGCTCGCAGCTGTCTCACGCGTTGATCTGCACCACTGTCTAGTGGTTCCTTCAAATCTGCAGCAAGTCATACGCTGTCATTAATTAGCTTCACCAAGAAGGCAGTCTCTGCCTGCTGTGGCAGCCACTTCGTTATCATCTGGTGTATTTCAAACAATAGGAATGATTGAAGCAGGAACTCCTACATTTCTACGAAGATTAAGAATGGCACACCACCCTGTAATTTAAGCAGTCGTGCAATAGTGTTCATTTGCATTGGCAGAGTAGTGCAGATTGCGTTGAATTCCTTCATAAAAAATATCTTCAGGTTTTGACAGATTTACTGTGCCATATGTATGTTGTTGATTTTGGAGATCTCTGGTTTGGTGGCAGTAGGTTTTGTTGTTTTAAATGTATGCATCTTCAAATGAAGATGAAGCTAAGATTTGTTAAGCTTCTTGGAGCCTGGAATGTGGCACATTTTTGAGACTCAGTGCTGGTTTTAAGCCTTGAGAGCCACCTTAAAACTCTGAATTACAGCTGAAATTAGTTCTAAATCTATCTGTCAATTCCATTCCTTTCATTAGTAAAATGAACTTCTTTCATATGTGACCCTGGCAGTTTCTGTAAGCAGAAATTTGTTGTCACATTTTTGCTTTCTTCAGTTCTGTTGTAAGTAGGGTCAAGTTTGACTAGTTTTAATTAATTCAAACTAAGTGAAATTTGTCTTTATTTGAAATTTGGACAAAGCTGGCAGACATAGCTAAATTTCTCAAAAGAGTGATGCGTTCATGCTTTATTGCTTTACACATATACTTTTCTGGTTTGCATGACTTTGGATAGCTTCAACAGGATAGAATTCAGCCATGCCAAAAGCATAGCTGGGACTTACAGAGTCATGGCTTCAGATTTGTCCTCTTTGTCTCTTTAGCTTCTCTATCCATACTTTTTGTCAGTTGGGTGTGCTTTAAAGCAGCACATATGTTCACAGGAGGACGTCCATTTTCAGTGTCACTGCAAAATCCTTTCTGTCAGGTTTGCTGGTCAGAATAGTACTTTAGGGAAAGAAAAAAAAAGTAGAAGTTTAAGAAACTTATCCAATGCTAGAAGTTGATGCGATTGTGTTAGAGGATCTTGTGCTTATTTGGGGCCTAATTCTGCAACTGTGACTCATGTCAGTGGTGCACTTGATTTCAGGATTTTGAAGGGGAGTGGTGTTTACAGAATTGGTTATTGTAGTGACGTGGCTCTACCAACTTTTTTTTTTCCACTAAGATATATTTTGTTATAGCTTTATAAAAATATCTCCTTTACATACAAAATAGTATATTGTCATTTGGGATGTACAAAATGTTTCTGACAGCAGACTTACTGTGACCACACCAAAGACTTGCTAGAAACTTCAGGATAGCAGCCAGCCAGCAGCTTTGCAGATGTGTTTTGTATGCGATGCCATTAAAAAGCATAGATTCTATGTATGAGCTGCATGCAGGTAGGAAGTTTTTTTTTTCTCTGATTTCTAAATACATTGTTATAAATAGATTGGTCTCAGCTGTCAAGGAGCTGTTTGGCATCTTTTCTTAGCAAAGGTCACTAAGCATCAGGGTAGTCAAGTGCATGGTAAATAACATTTATCATCATCTCTTAATTTTATTCTAATATCTTCCTTTTACTTGGAGGACTCTTGTAATTGTCTAGTTGCTTGATTCATGCATGAAAAATTCCTTGCATATTACAGAATTTGGTAGTGTGATGGAGATCTCTGTCAATTCATGAGGAATATTAGTCAACTGAGCAGGGTAGGCTTGATTTTGGTGTATGAGGTATGGGACTTTACCCAACGATATATGAAAGTCGTGTATTAATCTTAGATTGGATTGGCTGGTGGGAAGATGGAAGAGAAAATGTCAACTTCCTTTATTACTTATTCTGAGCAATATTAATTACCTATTTTGTGATGAAAAATGCAGCCACATGCAGAACCTAGCCAAGCACCAAGCCCTAATCCAATCAGCCTGATGTATGCAGAAAGTTTACAGAATGACCTTGTGCGTAATTACTCATTTGATGGCTGTTAGTAAATGGCACAAATGGAATCTGACATACATTATAACACATTAATGAATGCCTTCCTCCCTCCATCTTCTGCTGTACAGAAAAATGATTTTAATTAAGACTTCCGTGATTAGTCATTTAATCAGTCATTAGGCCAATACAGATGGAGTCAATTAATTTTTTTACACTTGAATAGAGACTTGATGCTACTGCAAACCATACAATCTATTTTTTTAACATTGTATCATGGGCAATTGCCTTGATGTCTGTCTAGTAAGTGTACGTTATTCTTGCAAAAACTGGATAGCGTTTACAGCGCATCAGTGATGACTTCTATAGGTGAGTTTTGTTACATGCTATCCAGATTTCAATGAATCAGTTCAGTTTTGAATTCCGACTGATGGTTGTTCTTGGCATGAAGCTTTTTTTTTTTTTTTTTTTTAAAGTGTAGTAGGGTAGAGATGTCTTTTAAAGCTGAATGTATTCAACATCTCCTAGTGAAGTGTTATTTGTAACAACAAAGTGTGTTTCAGTGCTAGCTTTTGTGCAAGAACTTGAAATCACAGAATGGTTGAGGTTGGAAGGGTCCTCTGGAGCCACTTGCCAAGGGCCTTGTCAGGTGGCTCCTGAGTATGTCCAAGGATGGAGACTTATGTAGCTTATTCATTACCTTATGGAATAACCACAGTACAGGTATCTGAGGAGAAAAATGGGAGAAGCAAATGAGTGAGGGTGTTTGTGCACAAAGCACATGGAGGTCTGGTACATCTTCTTTGCATTCATACCTCAAATGGGGCTAAATAAATGCTACTGAGCAGTTAATTAAAAAGATCCTGATGTAAGACTAGCCAGTGACACTAGATAAGATTGCAAAAAGTGTGACTTATGCAGAGTCCCTCTCTGAAAAAAAATTACCTTGCAAAAAAGGAGAACAGGAAGGCGATTTGTGTGCACTACCAGCAGGTGGGCTCCATGGAAAGGAGACCTGAAACAAGAAAAAATGAAGATCCCTGCCACACAAAGTAGTATGTGATCCCTTGAGTCCATTTCCAATGTAAATTAAAAACAAAGTAATTGAAATCCGTGGTAGAAAATGAGGTTGAGTCTGCTCCCAGCAAGTTCCTGTAGCACTTGTCCTGTCCACAGGGCTGGAGGAGCTGTCCAGGCTCCGTGCCTCGAGGTTCTGCAGGGACAGGTCCTCCCCATGCATCTCCCTGGTTCCCTTGTCATCACGGTGGGCTACTGCAGGTATGCAAAGGGAAAAGGAATAGATTGATTTGTGTCTTTTGTTTCTTAAGAAAGCTTTTAAAGATTGAAAAATGAGCCCTGTCTTGTCTAGCCAAGGAATAATAAATAAAAGCAGGTGTGAGGTGTTGGAATTGAAAACAGCTGGATGTGACGGATGTGATCTGCCTTCTCTAGAGCTTCAGTCTTTAATCCCTGTGGCTCAGTGTGAATATTTCCCTACTGAGGCAATGCAGAAATAATAAATAGAACGCAGCATATGGAAGGGTTCCTAGACTGAGGAGGGAACAAACCGCTGTTAACTCTTTATGCTGACTTTTCCTTCACTTGTGTGTCCACCTCAGCAGCCTTCCATGATGCATGCTGCTAATCCTCAGTGTTTGCAGCAACACGTCATGCTATGACAAAAATTTGTGTTGGAACTGGAACCTACCTTAATTCAGAGCTTTTTTGTGGAGATGTGTGATGATCCCCTCCATGTTTTTGATGCGGCTTTTTCACATGAATACTCCTTCCCAATTAAACACTGAATCATCAATATGAATTGCAATAACAATCCCCTCTGTCCCAATAAAATGATCTAATAGTGAGTTAATGTAT
The DNA here is from genome assembly GCA_013396635.1 of Penelope pileata. Lineage (NCBI taxonomy): Eukaryota > Metazoa > Chordata > Aves > Galliformes > Cracidae > Penelope > Penelope pileata. The sequence continues at coordinate 382,734 of WBMW01004361.1, read as the reverse complement.
AGAACAGTCTACCCTTACCCTGTATCGTGAATCTTGTAAATCTCATGATCTGCCAGAGGATGGGTTTGTCTACTGAAAAAACTAGCATGTGATTTAGAGAGTTCCATACAAGAAATGGAGAAGTAGAGCAGCTCAGCTGATCAGAGCTAACATGACAATTGAGATGACAGGAAGTGATGCGTTACGTTCGTCTCAGACAGCAGCATCCAGAAGTAGGCTTGGTACAATCCCATCTTATACAGTGACGCGTGTTTCATTTAACCTGGGTTTAAAGTGTGTTTTGTCTTGGAATAAATAGTTTGGCATGGACATCAAGTAGTATGAAAGAAACAGATGCAGACCTAAGTGAACAGTTTATGGGCTCTTTCTTTCACGTTTTGTGTTTGAAGAGTAGTGATAAGGTTTATGTGGGTCACACTTAGAAGCTGTCTTGCAGAGTAGGCCATTTAGAGGAACACTTTGGCACCCTGCTGTTTGTCATCTATTCCAAGAAGGCTGTGCCGAAGGAGAATAGTAGAAAATGCTGTGATGGAGTACCAAATCATTGGATTTATAACAGGGAGCCAGTGGTGAGAATTCATTATACATTCACACCTGCAGATAAAGAGCATCTAAAATTGGAAGTTTTATTCCACTCGTCTTTGATCCTGATATCATTAGATGATATTAGCACCATCCTACGCTGTATTCTGGAATTGGAGCAGAAATGAATTCCATCCATTAATTTTTTTCATGTAAGTCAATCTTTCTGTACAGCAACTGCATCCAGCATTTAGAGCAATAGTTCTGAGACTCCTGTTCCCTGCATGCAGGCTGGAAATGCTTCCAAAGGGGTTTGGCAGCCATCATCTGTGATGCTTTGCAGTGCCACAAAGAGTTTATAACAAGATACAGTAAGGAGCCATCACCTGAAATTTTTCGTTTGTACCCTGAGAAAAGATAAAATAGGAATGCAAATTTTTGTCTCCTGTATTAAGGGAATTAATAGTTTGCTCAGATGAAGGCAACATTATTCAAAGTTCTACAGGCAAGTACTGTACAGACATTGTGAAAACAATTAAATATCTAATAGCAGTACAATTTAGCTATTATTAGATGGTGGTTTACTGGCAGTTTGTTTGCTGACAGCAATTTAAGTAAATCATAATGGTTGCATACTGTATGAAAGAATCTAAATAATCCAAGGTCCGGGAAACCACTGTTGTAAATACTCAGTGTCTGGACCAAATTTTTCTAATTTTATAAACCTGAAATACATTGTCTTTAGTCTAAAATCCCACTAAAATTAGCATTAAAGTTATGGCTTGACAAAGCGAACAAATTTCTTCTGTCCTTCACAAAGTCCTGTGAGAGTATTAGTGGGTACCTCAGCACTTTCTGACAAATATTCACAATGAATATTAGTCTGCTGTTAACTTTTCTTTTCCCCACAGAAAATAACAATTTTCTGAATTAGCAGTACCCTAGGTAACCCCTACTAAATATCACTTCTGTATGGGAACAGCATTTTGAAAAACTGTTAAATACTGAGGATCTTCTGTCATTCAACATGATACTTCTTAATTTCTTGTGATAGAGCATCTGGATAAAACTCCATCTATATCAGCAGAGATTTGGTTTATTTGCATAACCGTCCTCATCAGCTTCAAAATGCCATTCCCAGCAAGGAATCCTCCTGGAACGGACAGAGCAGCCTGTTGCTCCGTGTGTGACATATCTATCATTGTAGCTCTGTGGAGTATCTTCCAGTGGATTGAGATTTATTTTTCTGTATACGTGAAAGCGAGTTTCAGTCATCTGTGCAGAGTGTTCTTTGTCAGCAAATACTAGTTTGTCACGAGGAGAGGTACAAACCTATCACAATTCACCCACTGAAAATCTTGCAGATTGCAGAACTATTTCTCTTTGCTGCTTTACTCCATGTGTAGGAGGAGACTCGAAGTGATCCCCTGAACTCCACCCTTATGGCAGAGCCCACCGAGATGCAGAGCACTCTCTTTTGGAGCCTTTCCTGAGGAGCAGAGAGCTGGAGGGCCTGCATGCAGGTGCAGTGTACCTGTTTCCCATCTCAAGCACCCGTTTGTACCATTTTGAATGATTAACTGTGAAGACATCTAAATCAAACTCGATGGCAGATTCTACAACCCCTCCCATGATATATTTGATCCATGGCTGCTGAAGTTCTAACAAAGAAAAAAGAAAATGATACTCCATTTCTAATTAAAGAAGTAATTTTCCTTTGCAAATAGACTTTTTATCTCAGCTGCAGCGTTAAGGATCAATGGGTTGTCACATGTATGTCTTTTTAATAAATGCCAGCTGAGATGACATTAAAGTGATAGACTGATCACTGTAATCAATGCAATTCAAAATTGCTTTATGACTTAAATGAACTTGGTTCCTTTCTGTGATTCTCCTACAGTTAACATTGTATGAGCAATGAAGTACAAGGTTACATCTTAGTTTGAAGTAAAAAGTGATGATATAAAATTAAAATTTTTCACGTAGGTGCAGGTTTTGCAGTTTAGCTCTATTTTTGTGCGGTTCAAAGGACCTCACTATAAAGTCTTCCTGCAAAAATAATAAAAGCAAAAAATATATTTAAAATAGAAGAAAACCATGCTAAGCTTCCCCCTTCTTCCACCTGCACTGCTCCCCCTCCCAGAAGGAAGAACTAGAGGCCAAGGCACATGAAGGTTTTTATTTGCTTATTTGTTGTGTGTTAAGCTGTGAATGTTGACATCCCAAGATGCAAAAATTATTCAGCCCAAAGGCAATCAGGATTGTCGTTTCTATTTAAACAGGAACATGTGGTTCATCAGAAAAGAATTAACTGTGTATACGTTGTGCAGTGTCTCCATTTAGTGCAAACATGGGTTATCTGCGTTCTCTGCAGTGACACCGGTGTGTTTTAGCCTCCCATAAATGCATCTTCCCTGGGTTCTGATGAGATGGGTTGGGAAAAAGGCAGCGCTGCTGCTGGTGCAGTGCATGAAGATAGAGGAGGGCAAACGTGACACCAGAGGAGAGTGTAATTGTGAGCTAAAGAATCTTCACACACCGTATTCTCTCAGTATAATCAGTGCCTTTAAAATCTACTTATGCACAATACTTCTGAACTCTCTTCTTGTTCCGGATTTATTTTTTCAAAACCCCAGAGGTTCCGTAAAAACTCCTAGGATCCTTGTAAACCCTTTTATTTCTCTTAAAGCTGGCAGACTGACAGGCTTTAGTTATTCTTAGTGCTAAATTATTTATCTTCCTTTTCCCTCCTAGCCCTGACTTCTGAATCTTTAACTTGACTCCTGGGACTTCTCTGACGCCATCTTTTCCCCCATTTAAAGTGAAGCAATTTTTTATCTTTTAAACTTTTTTTATCATTAAAATTGTAGGTGTGAAGTTTGAGTGTATAAGTACATTTAAGATGTGATGTCTGTTTCTGTAAGTGTAATTTCAAATGCAACAAGGTAACTAGGTCATGTAAGCTATTTTATCTTTAATTGTATGTGATTTTAAATGGCTTCGCAACCTACAATGTAGTATGCGGTTGTGACTGATTCAGGTAGTATTTGTTTTACAATTATTTTTCTATGATTTTTAATGTACAATTCTTTTTAACACAAATGTTTATGCCTTTTAGTATTGTTACACATTGGCAATATTTGGCCTATTTTGACAAACAAGCCAACGTGGCTGAATACCTTTAAAAACATCTCCTGAAGGATCTGAGCCTTGCTTTTATATTGTTTTGACAGTGGACAAATTATCACATTAAAGTGAACACAGAGACATGTTAGGAAGAAGAATAATTCTGAACTGTCTTCTGAGCTAATGATAACAAGCTAATTTCAACATGTATGTAAGCACTGTTATCAGTAGGAGTAACATTCTACTCCTTAGATACCAGATGACATCCAAAGAATACAGCTAAAGGAGGACCAGCACCTCATAAAGAATTCTAAGGCATTACTAAGGGTTTTTTTTCCTGTCTGTATTATCATTTTCATCAACTGAAATGCTCTAGAAACTGGTTTATAGTGTAATTTCAGGCATGAAGGTATTGATCATGGGTATTATATCAATTTTTAAATCACTTCTAGGATTACCAAAAAGTCAGTCCAATCTGCGCTTTTTGGTGCTGATTTGAATTAGAATTCAGTTTCTTCTGGCATTATATTCATCTTGCATATGGTTTTAAACAAGGTTATCTTAATTTCCTGCTCCTATGGCACCAAGAAACCAAGTCACTTATGGAAGGAAGCTTTCATTGAAGTTTGTTATTAAAGTATGTGGCAATAACATGAAGAAGTGTGAATAAAGGCATGTTTTCTAATGCCTGCAAGAAATAAGAAAAGCAGTGCAACTTGCTATCTGAAAATAGGACATCATCCCCTGTGGCCAGATCCTCTCTTCGTGTCAAACAACGTCGTGCTTCCTTGATATTTGTGTTGCTGTGAGCTTGAACCATCCTGTACGTACACCAAAAGAATAACGAGATGGAATGTCAGCTTTATTAACTGCCCTTCTGCGGTCAAAGAGCACGTTCTTTACAAAATAACAGCACAAAGTTTAGGGGACATACTTGCAGGGGGCACAGTAAATTTCTCCACCACTTGGTGTCTGTAACCCTCATTTTTTGTCGTTTGCATTTTAGCTGTTCTACCCCATGTAAAAATGATTCTGACATTCCCTTCTAGCTTAAAGCTATGAATCTGTGTACATGTGAATTTAAAATATGCAGTGTTCAAAGTACATCTTTTTCATCTCAAATATTCTAATTTTGTATTATTCACTCCAAGTTGTTGACAAGGTAGGTCTCGTTTTATAGGATTGTTCAAATGGCATTGCATGATATTTGCCATAATACTTTTGTTTCATTTTTACCCGCATTAGGATTACACAGTAACTTTCTATTCTACTTTTGAAGTCAGTGACCTCTGAAGGATTTGGAACTCTGAAAGTTTCATTCGTGGAAAAATATCTGATATCATATTCTGAAAAGCCTATGGCTCGTTAACTTATGTCTATTAATGGCTGCAAAATTCATAAACCTTTACATAATGATTTTCTTTAAGTGTAGTACTATTAATTTTTATGGTAATTTTACTATTATTTATGATGGTCAAAAGAGTCTGTTGGAAAAAAAGATAATCACACAGGGCTTCTAATTTGTAGATCCTTCTAGTGCCTTCTAGTAATTGTTGCAGGCTCTATTAAAGATTAAGGGGGTTACAAGGTTTGACTTTATAAGGTGAAAGTAATTCTTTGAAGGGAAAGTTATATTGTTAATAGCGATTGGAATTGGTTACTCAAAGAGCTGCATAGTAATTCATTCATGAATTTCATTCAGTTTCTTTTTAAGCTTTTAGAACATTTCTAGCTTAATCTGAGAGATCCTAATTTATTTTCATCTGTCTGCTTACCCATTATGACAGCCTTTACACTCATTTAAAAAAGAAAAATAAACAAAAACAAATACAAAATCTGCAATTAAACATTTCAAATGTTCAGATTAAAAGGTTAACTCTGCTCATCTTCTGATTATAATTGAGCCAGTATCAATAGTAGCAACCTGAAGTCCATTCTCATTGAAGATTCATACATGGAGAGACTTGAGATTGGTCAGTCTATGCATTTTGACTTTTTCTCTAGTTTCTATGCAATACGTGTAATATCTTAAAAATGTTGTGATCAGAGATGTTCCACTATTTCTTCTTTTTCAATCTCATTCTGTGCAGAAATATAATATACCTTTAAAATGTGCAGAAATATAATATTCCTTTAAAATGATTTCCGTTGTGTAGCATCTACGTCAAATGTCAATGTCCAGCTGTGGCTCTTTACAGTACACATACGCTTTGCATTTTTATCTGAGTTTAGCCTTCCATCTGCTAAGGAAGAAGAATGGTTGTCTTCTCATGGCTGTTATTTGAAGGCCGTTGTTTTCCAGAAGATTTTGAACTCGTACATCTGATGTACATGGACATTAAGAATTCGAGGACCATTTTAATAAGAGTCCTCAGCTGAACTTTCTCCGTTTTGTTACAGATCTTGCAGTCATTTGGTTGCCTGTTTGTCAGTCTTGAACAGTTGTGGCAGCTTTTTGTGGGAGTTGTATATCCATTGGTGCTCATCCAGTTTTACGTCTATGGACGGGCACATAGGAACTATTAACGCTGCTCGCGTGCATTAAGGGGAGCACGTCTATGTGTGCATATGGGACTTGGCCTATTATTTTTACTACAGCCTGAGAGCTTTTGAGAGAGAGGATCCTAGAGATATGCTAGCTATTATTAAAATGCTATATTATTGTAAATCATTGTTTAAATTACCACTGAGGTATCTTGGCTGGTTTATCTGTATATTGTCTTGGGAGATTGTTTTATATGCTAATAAATGATACTCCTAAGTGGCAGCACAAGTTGTCATGCTGTCTACTCAATGATTATAGTTTGCTATTTAGCAAATATAACAGATTTTGGCATTGGAATTGTACAGTTCTTTTCATACTTTGTTTCAGTGCTTGTTGTGACTTTTTTTTTCTGTCACTTCTTCCTGTTTATGTACTGAAATGTTTGGAGGAGGTTTTGCTTTATTCTTTCCCCATTTCAGTTCCCAGCTTTTCATCTTCTCCTTCATGCCACTCTGTGCTTACGGTCCATGAAGTGACCGTGCTCTTTGTTGGGCCAGACACTCTCACCTGCCTACAACCCCTTGCATTTTTCGAGAGAAAACCAAAACCAAGAACGCTAAAACAGCATCTTTGAAGTTCTTGATAACCCTGCGATAACTTCTCTCTGTGTGGTTGTTAACCTTTGAATTTCCTCCCTGTAAGGACAGTTCTGTACCCCTGTGGATGGGGAAACAGAAATGTGGTTAAAGTAATGCAAGAGATTGCAGACCTTGGTAGTAGCACCCAAAAACCTTGATTATTTTAGGCCCTAGCAATACAACTGAATGATAGTCCTGCTCCTTTGCATCTCGCTTTCATGAGATCTTCACCAATTCTGAACATTATTGCATGCCTTTTTTTAACCATAAGGGAAGGCCTCTTGCCATGGAAAAAGTGATTTATCTACAAGTATTGTAGGTGTATGAGCTCCGAGTAACATAGCTATCTTGCTGCTTTCTCCATATGTAAACACACAGCTGCCAATTTCTTTATTAGCTAGAATTGAAATGTATTGTGTCCATTATCAAATACATGATCACCTGCTATGTATTGACCAAGAGATAAATCAAATTCTGTAATCAAACAGGCTTTATCCTGCTCTGGGCTTTCCAGATTTTCTCATTTGTCCCCTGGAGTACACTTCTTAATGAACAGAAAGCCTGGAGTATGAAGTCTCTGCCTTGTTAACTGGCCATTTGTGAATTTTTTTTTTTTAAACTGCAGAGTAATAAGTTACGTTTGCTATTGATGCAATGGCAGCTCTCTCTACAAAGAATCAATCTTGTGCTTTCAGTTGTTTAAGTCAAGTTTTAACAGTAATCCTTTTCTAGGTTAGCTAATTTTGAACAACCACATGCTCTAACATCATGTCTCTTGGGAAAACGAGTTACACAAACTGTCTTTTATAAAAGCAGGATTCTCTTTTTGCTAATGGTATCAGTGCAGAAGTCTAATTTTCAAATGTGTCACCTAACCCAGCTAGATGGTTAGCCCTTTTCCTGCTACACGGCAGACAGTAAAGTGCAGAGACCAAAAATTCCTGGTAATTCTTTCCCCAGTGATATTTGTTGGATTGTCTGTTGGGATTATGAAGTCTGTACACAGTGGCCAAGATTTCAAACTGTGACGGTGTAAGGATAAATTAGCCATCTTAGTATTTTTTAGTATTTCTGTGATTTTTTTTTTCCTTGTAGAAACTGCATGCAGCTATGTGTTGTTTGAACACTTAGTTTGAGAGTTCTGGGGACTGACAGTTCTGCAAGAGAGGAGTATTTAATGGCTTGGCCCTTCATGTACTAATTTGCTGCATGGCACTCTGTAAAATCTCTTTTTTGAAAATTGCTAACATACAGACAGTGTTAGTGATGATTTGAATTTTCTTTCCATGTAAAGCTTAAGGATTTTTCTCAAAAGTTGTATCCCCAGAGTTGCTGGTGTGGACCAATTGCTAGCTGTTAGTGCCTGAATCAGTGATTGAGCACCTGGTGAAAGGCAGTGGCTGGCCCAGGGAGCACAGGCAAATTGTTTGCACCTGTGTCCCCCCCCCAGGTGACCAGAAGGGGTGGACCCAGGGTGGGGGCTGCTCTGAGCCCATTTCAGAGCCAGCCACGGAGGGGAATGCATCTTTCTTGGGGGAGCTGATTGCTTCTTGGGTGGAAGTGTCATCGTCTTGGTGGGGCATTGCTGTTAGGTGAGTCTGCAACTTGTTGTTACTCCTGTTTATGACCATTAAACTCTCAAATACTTTACCTGGGGTTACTAAAAATCTATCTGAAGCAGTTGTGCTCCTTTGTTTGCATGGCAGTGCTGTTTCAAGATAAATTTTTAAATTTGAATTTTTGGATCTTCCACTGAGTACTGTCTTCATTGAGATTGAGTGCTTCCAAGTTGAAAGTTGCTCTGTAGCTTGGTAGCTGTGCTGAATGGTCGTTATTACACAGAATACTTTAAGAATCTGTATAAAACAGGAGAAAAAACTAAATTATTGCTTGTAAAGACACACAATGCAGATACTTCACATTATAAAATGCTCTTGAGAGCATGGTGATGCAAGCAAGGGAAATAGGAGAGTAACTAAAGGTGTGGATGTCCAACATTGCAGCTAATGGTGTTGGCATGGTGCGGCTGGTAGGGATGAGGCTATAGCACAAAACTTGAAAAACACCAACCTGTCCTTTAGCAGGCTTCTAGCACAGATAACCTTCTTACATACAATTTTCAAATGTGAGTTAAGATTGGAATACTTGGCATGCCAAATGGAAACCGTCATCTTTTGTTTTCTGCTGTTTCAGCTTTTATGAATACAATGAAAATAAGAGAAAAACGTGTAACAGAGAAAAGCAATAAATAATGTACCATAATGATCAAGGATGAGGAATATGTGCTTGGGAACTGGGAGACAAATTGTTCCAGAGGCATGGTTTGCCACTGGTTAGTGCTTTTCTCCAAGGCTCCGGGTGCTGTGGTTGCCATGGCAAGGTGTGGGTTTTGTTATGAGCTCTATAAATAGTGCCATCATCGGCCACAGCCTCAGTGGAGATCCTGCTCTGGTTGGTTTTATTTTGAGTCCTAATCATGGCCACAGAGGCCAATGTGATTATTTATGCCACAAACCAAATGGACATAAAGAAAACCCTCTTTGGGTTTCTCTGTGATGGAAGTTTCTGCTACAGGTGTAGTAATTTTCTGATAAATCTTGAGTACTTCTGAATTTTTAGATTTTAGTGACTGTCTATGTGTTTTGGTATTGTCTCTTCAACATCCTGTTGCACGGTCTGTCCCTAGCCTTAGGAGGACTCAAGGAGTGCTGGGTAAATGCACACTGAAATTTAGAATATCTGACCTCGGGTGGGGAAAAAAAAAAATGTTGCCCAGTTGGATCTTTATTATCCGCATTTTCCTTTGTCACTTGTAAGCATGGCAGATGCGGATTTTGTGTCAGTTATGCCAGTGCTACAAGCTGTGTAGGAAATCCTGTAAATGTTTGGTAAGGAAATTGGTTAATCGTCCCCATAACGTGCTTAAAAAGCTAAGGAAATGGTCTGCCATGTAATGCGTGGTGTTCCTTGCAGATAGCCACACCAGGAGAGAGGTTCTGCTCTCAGTAAATGAGCTTGTTATGAAATGTGCTTGCTGGAGAACACACGTGGAAGGATTCTGTCCTCTTTGAGTGCTGGTGAATATTGACGTAAAGTTAACCCTTTGTGCTGGTTTGTGGGGACTTTTGTAACCCTGATAACATTTTCCTAAGTACTTATCTTTTCTCAATTTGCACCACTTTTAATTCCAAAGTAACCCCATTTTCTGGGGTTATCATTTAGTGTCTTGTCTGGGGGTTATTTGGTGTCAGCAAGCGCAGTCTAGAATTGTAAGAAACCTTTTTCCACTGCTGTGAAGGAAAATTGAATATATAAAACAATTCCCCGTAATTCAACATAATAACTACTTAAAAAATAAAAGCCTTCCTCCTGAGCTTTCAATTGCTGGCTGCTCAAAGTAGAGCTTGGGTGATATGTGAAGGCTGAAGAGATTTTTGCATTCCATAGAAGCAGTAACTGCATAGCATCTTGGCTATCTTGCTATTATGAATACACACACAGAGTTAGGCAGAATGGCAAATGGAGCTGTGTGTGACTCCTGGGGACCTTGCTGAAGGAAATGGGTGAGATAATTAAGAGCTAAATCTGAAAAACCGTGCTGAGGCCAGAGCAGCACAGATTTGGAAAGTTCTGAAGCATACATCAGCACTCACTTTGTAGCCTGGTGAAATGTTCAGATATTTCTCATTCTGATATGCCATGCTGAAAACGTGCCCTTAGTGAGAGGAGTTTTTACACTTCATGACAATGGTGGAGGGTTTAGTAAAAGAAAATAAAATGCATGGACAGATGAATTCCATATGGTAATAGATGCTTAGAGCTGACCTTGTTAGCAGCTCTGTGATCATATGCTATGGCAATAATGTACCTGCAGTAACGATCCCTGAGCAGTAGGCTTGCCCATTTTTCTTTCTGATGCTGCAAGAACATGATGTGTATGTCAATGAGATAAAGGACTCTTCTTATTTGTCAAAGAACTTGGTATTGTTTCACACGCCGAGTTCAGATCATTGCTTTACTAATTTCCTTGGTTTCCTTTCAATTTCTTTCAAAATAAACCTCAAGTGAAACTTTTGATGTTTATAGAAATGTAGAAATGAACATTCTTAAACTATATGGACTTAGTCTGATAAAGCTGAAAGCACAGGAAACGATTGCAGTGTGAATACATCTTTTCACAGAAACTGTCTTAATTGTATATGAATTTGTAGTTTCAGGAGGCTATCAGGCTCAGTAATGTTACGTGATGTGTACTCTCTTATGTAATGCTGTGCGACAGCTCTGAGATTGTTTCAAGAGAGATTTCAAGAGCAGAAGCAGAGCAAGCTTGTCATTTCCACCTTGGAAAGTTCACTTTGGTTTTGCTGTTGATGTTGCTAGCCAGCCTGCTTACCAGTGCCAGTATGGAGCACACACCTCTTAATTAGCAGCTGGGTTGCGTTTTCCAAATCAGTGTAAGTAGTCCACTGAATATCTACCAGAAGCCAATCACTTCATTTGTTGCTGAATCATTTTGGTTAAGTAGCAGCAACACACATTATGCAATTCTTTCAGCCCTAAGGTAGTAGGATCTGCCAGTAGCTGTCCTCTGTAACGCAGGTGGAAGTATTGCATGGGAATTATGTTGTTAGGAGTTTTGTAATATCTAACCATCATCCTTCTGCCCCAGCTGTTGCTATGACCAATGTCCCCTCCTTTTCCATCATACTAGGAAAAAAAAAAGAGAATATTACGTAGAACTGGCTGTGCCTGAAAGCTGTCTGTTGTAGAATGAGGTTTGTGTACCCTCTTTAAGCTGGGAAATGAAGAGAAGGATTGGGAAATGTTGCAATGGTGATATTAGGATTTCTGAGAAGTGCAATGAAAGCTTTATCCGTAACACTTCAAATATTGCCATTGTTAATGTATTCTGAGAGGGGCTGTATGCAGATAGAGAAAAGGATTTGGGTGTCCAGCCGTTCTGTGTCTCTGCCGTTCATTCTTTGCAGGCAGTTAGGACAAGAGCAGTTGATAAAGACGCTGCTTTAAAAAATGAGTTAACAGTGAACCTATCTGGAATATATTTTTGAAAAGTTTGGAGTGTGTCCATTAGTATGCAAGCACCAAGAAATATATCATAAAAGCCAGTTGGCCCCACAAACTTTGAATCTAATACCAGTTAATAGTATCAAGTTGCAGTTGTTTTAATGTTTTCTATGTAAGGGGTCAGAGTTCCAGCAAACATGTTCCTGGAGTTGCTGGCAGCTAAAAGAGAGAGGCTGCTTTATTGCTCTTTCATAACTGTTCTGATATCCATAGCCAAGAAACCACCATTAGAGCTTTTATTATTTTTAATTTAAAAAACACTTTAGAAAATATATTACACAAGGACACCTGCAGGAGCAGAAAAGTTCTGAAACTTTGGAAACTAGTTCTCTTTTGGAAAGAAACATTTTCTTTTTTATGCTTAAAAAAACCCACAGATTTTCAAGCCTCTATTTGTGGCTTTATAGCAGTGATAAATTTCATTTAATAAGGCATCTTTCTGCATAGTATCTGGTCACATCTTCACTGTGCTTTTAAACCAAGAGCAATCTGCTTTCATTGCGTCTTCATTTCCATTGATGGCTTTTAAGAAGTATTCTTACCCCCAAACTTTATACACATACTCAATTTCTAATGCACATCTGATGTTTTCCCCTTAAGTTTTTCATCTGTTCCATGGGTATAGTCAGTAACTTCATCAGAGAAGACTGCAGGTGGGACTGTCATCCCTTCTGCTCACATAAGAAGATGGAATTATGGAATTACAGAAATCAGATGGGGGGAGTGAAAAAACCCTATTAAGTCAACTTGTCCATCTCTTCTGCCAGTTCAGAATGACTCCCTGCATGCTCCCTCCATGCTCTCCAATGAGTTCTTTAGCTTAGTTCTGGACAGTTCTGAAAGGACTGCAGAGCCTTTCCTATGATTCTCAGCAAGTACATTTCACTTGTCTGTTTTTTAGAGTCTTATTTGTCAGGGCCAGGTTGCATCTATATTATTCGTGTAATCCAAATAATAACAGCAATTAGCTTTTTTGTTCAGTGAATTATTTTGGTTTTGGGACCGAGCCTGTGTCTTCTGGTTTTGGTAGCAGGTGAGTAAGTAAAGGGCAGCTAAGAATTGATGCAATAAACTTCACTTCTCCTTGCATCTCCAGCTCACAATTTGTGTATTTACTGACACTTTACCAAATTGTTCATGCGAATAGTTCTTGGTCTATGGCTCTTCCTTTCTCTGCCTTTGTGTTAAGCAGCATCCTTGTGCCAAATTGCACTGGCCAGGCAGACGCTGGTTGGTACCAAGCAGACTGTGTGAAAAGGCTCCAATGTGGCAGATTTCTGTAAGGCATGGAGGAGCTGGGTTTTGTGACTTGGAGAAAACAGGCCTATGAATTCTCTTGTTTCAGTCTGCAGCCATATGTTAATTTTCACATATTCTGTGAGCAGGGCAGAAATGCCTTTTCCATAGGGTATGCTAATTTCCTTTCTTGGGATCTTTGTGCATCACTTATGTGAATGTAGGGCTCATCTGTCAGAATTTTTCAAATGGGAAAAAAACACAGTTTATGCTTTTGAGAAGCAGTGGACACAAACTTCATTTCCCAAAGGGTCCCTCAGGACTGTAACAGGTGATGTGCAGGAGCCTTCGTGGTGCAGCTGGTGACGTGAGGCCATGACCAGCACTGCCAGTCTGTCTGTGAAACTACATACATACCATGAGAAAGGGAGGGAGAGAGGCTTTTGCTGAATCCAGACCAGTGCTGCTGCTCAACAGCAACTGCACATTCATGTTATATACATGTGAAGAGCGCTGTGGTGTAGGGCATGTTCTCTGCTTCCAGAGGAAGGCTGGGTTAGAGCATGTGTTCTCTTACTCTGGAAATAACCAGCAGTAGGCAGAGCACCAGGGGCAGTCCTGCTGCTCGTTGGGTTCCTGCGTCCCTGCTCTGACAGACCTGGTGATGCTGGTACTCTGATGCTCTCCCTCTAAACCTTACGGTTCCTACACGCTTCCAGAAGGAATTCAGAACCCTCTTGATTTCAGTGATCTATTTCTTATAAGTGAAACAATCGTAACATTTATTTCCAAATGCTTTTTAGACTCGGTTCCTCCTTGGCTTTCCTTAGTTGTGAAAAGCTGTTTTCAGTTTCTTGGCCTGATTTTTCGCTCACATAGTTAATCTTCCCCTGGCTTCTGATAAACTGCCAAATGTTTAAAATCTGCTTTGGTATTCCCTTGTAAAAAGGTTGGATTTACCAGAGTTCATCACTGCAAGCTATTTCTCAATTTTCAATATTTATTTTGCTACAAGATCTTTCTAGCAAACAAACAGAACTCCCATTTTACTAGTTGCTCGCTGTCGGGAATACGAGCTGCCATTGTGCTCCTAATGAATTCCGTCCTTTCCTCTAGCACAGACACTGCTCTCCTTGCTTATAAAGACTTTGTCCAGACTCGGTGGGACTCTCCTCTCTGAGCTCTTGCAGCCATTGGCTGCTTTTATAGCTCATCAGATGTTATTAGATGCTTTATGCAGATCACTCTGGAACTGCTTACAATGAACTTGCTTGATGTCTTAGTCAGCAAAATCTCTTTGTAGCTTCACACTGATGCTCAGAATTTCCTCACTGGAAGAGGTGGTTTTTCCTTTTGCTATGTTCTGTCAGCACCCGTTGCTAATGCTGCAGAGAGAGACAGCTTCCCCACTGTACATTCACTAGTGCTGTGCTGGTGGCTGTGCTAGATGTGGCTGTGAAACACAGACGTCAGTCTGTACCGCAGGACGTTTGGGATCATCTGGTCAGAGTTTCTGCAAAGCACCAGCCAGAGATTGTACCTGGGTACAGAATCAGCTAGGAAGGAACTTGATGAGTAGGAATCTGGGCAAGACAGGTGGATCCTTCCATCAGGTTCCATTAAAAGCTTGTCTGTCACTTGTCGTTTTGCAGCAGTACTAATTTGTAAGTAGAAAATACTGATGTCAGGATGGTCGGCCTCATGGTGTGCTCTTTAATTCTTTAGTTTTTTGTGAAAAGCTTTCTTACTGTGCTCAGGTGCATAGTCTTGCACTTAAAGAGCTCCTGTTGCTGTCAGTTAATTTCTCTTGCATGGTGTATGGGTTTGTGCAAGTAGGAGTTTGCTCAGCCTCTGCCTGCCAATGTCTCCTGCCCCCCATGGAGGTGCCGGTCTCCAGCAACCAGCACACCCGTGCGTGTGTAATTTGCCTGGACAGCAACTTGGCAGGGCAGTGCTGCAGGCCTTCTGTGTACCTGCAAAATCTTTTATAGCTGCTATCATGAAGTTAGTCATACCGACAAAACACCTTTTTCGCTATAGTACACTTCACTAGCTCCTACTGAGCTGCCATTTATTCTGTAGGCAAGTTCATCAGAATAATTACACCATATATAAATAATTGGGGGATATTCAGTTTTGTGAAACCTCCTAAGTGTGTTTTTCAAGTGACAAGTATCTGCGTACATCTGGTTTATTTTTTTTTAATTTCATTTGAACTTAAATTACTTGATTTGTGAAAGAGCATTTTTTTAGAAACCCCCTTGTAGCTTGGTGGAAGCATGTGCTGTGCTATCAGTAAGGTGTGCAGCTGGAATGTCATTATTGCCTCTCACTGGTATCTTTAACCTTTCATTCTCAAGAAGACAGCCTGTCTCGTGTTTAAAATATCCCCAGGTTATCCCCATACATGACTAGGATGATACATCCTCTGGTTTTCATTAGCAACATGTTCACTTACCAGCTATTGTTTCTAAGGTTTTGAGATGGCCCAGACTGATGTTTAATAGTAAGGTTGCAAATACTGTTCAGTTCAATACTGTTCTATTGCAAAAAGAAAAGCAGGCTGTTTCATCTGGGACTTCAGATTTCATGCACATTCAAGCATCTGTTATTTAAGGTTTGTGTTTGAAGGAGGCTTTTTGTCTTTCATGGCATGTTTCCCTTCCTCTTTCTTCATTTAGAGCATTTGTTTTCTTGGAAATTTGAAGTTTTAGAAGTTCCTATTGAACTCTCTGAGACCCAGTCATCAGCAGTTAAGATTCTGGTGTAAAATGTCTTTTACCAGTAAGTTCTGGTAATGTAGATCATGCTTATGTTTCAGTCCCTCCTATAGTTTGGAAGATGGAGTTTCTCATGGCTTCTGCTATGATACATGGTATTCCCCTCTGTATTTCTCTTCCGCTACCTTTTCTCATTTTGCAGAAAATATTCATCACTTAAGCCACTTACTGACTTAATATTAAGTCCTTGTTGTAGGGGTTGGAAGGGACCTCGAGAGATCATGTCTTCACCTATTCCTGCGTTCAGTCACATATAACCCTTAAACAGCTTCACTAAATGTGCTGGGGGAGCAGACCTACAAATGGATTGAAGCTGGCACAGCCAGAGGCTCTGCAATCGCCTCCAGTTGCTGTAATGCAAAAATTCATCAGAAGTGCTGTGTAGCAACCAGATCTGGTTTCTAATTCTGCTGATTCCAGCATATATGGAATGCAATATAGTGACAGTTGAAGTATGTAGTCATGGGTTTGTTATGATAATGTTGCACGCTGAAGGAAGCCCAGTTCTCTAATAACAATGTAAAACATCACTCCCTGTAATACATACGTGTTTCTGCTTGTGTTCCAAGTGTCACTGGGTGGGGCTGTAAGAAAAACCAAGAGCAGCTGTGGTGGTGAAGCAGGGTGAATAAAAGTTTGAGTTATTGTTAACATATGTACCACTATAACAAACCCCCAATTTGATCACTTACACGAACACAACATATTGCTGAATAAACCCCCTCTGGATACGTTTGTATTCCAAAACATGTCATAAGGAAAGATTAACAATTTTGGAAAGGGATTGTTTCCTTGGGATGCAGATTTCATTTCCTTGCCTGGTATTCTTGGAAACCTTTCAAAAAGCTGAAAGCAAAATAAAAAATCATAAGATGGTGTGTTAAAACCTGACCAATGTCTCGTTCAATTAGCATAGCAATCAAGCCCAAAGGAGCAAAGTGCAAGCAAGGCAAAAAGTCACGGTCTTGGGAAGGCTGATATTTCTCTGTGAATTAGGCTAAAGAATTTACGGGTCATTGCACTTTGGGAAGTTTGCAGTTTCGTGGAAAAAAAAAAAAAGTTCAGGTCTTCTAAGAAAATGTGCTTTATCGCCTATAAAGAAATGGCATGAAACAAGTTTCTGGGAGTAAATCTGAGTGCAATCTCTTGAGAAATGTTTAGGTCTTTCTAGTTTCACCTCTCAGTAATATCACACTGTCCAAATCCCATCTCAGCGTTCATCCTCTGCAAGTCGTGAAGACAAATCTTCATCTAGTGACAATAGCCTGAATTATTTCAGGAGAAGACTAAATGAGAGACAAAGTTAAACAGAACTTGGGGAGATGCCCTAGCAGACTCCCCCAAAGTGAGAGTGAGGTCTAAATCCTCAGCATTTGTAGATGAAGGCAAGAGATGAGCTGATAGGAGTTCACTTGCTGATGGAGTCCAAGTGAAAGAAACATCCCACAAGTTCAACTGTTTAGCTCTCAGCAGCTTTCCTACATGTATATTATTTCTTATCACACACCATCTGAGCTGTTACATCTTCATCCAAAGGCATTTTTAAATAATCTGCTAATGCTTGAAGCTGGCTTTAAGTAGTAGCTCTCCTGCTCAGAGGATTCAGACATGCATTAACCCTGATCCAGAACACAGTGGAGCTCAGCAGATTTTAATACAGCCCTTTGAATGATAAAGGCTAAAGAATGCACTAAATGGAGTAGCAGAGAGGATTTGGGCAGGCACACTTGAACTCTAGCCCTGTTTGTGTACATAGCCTGTCCCATTTTCCAGTAATGATGCAGCTGCACTTTTGCTAGCAGCAGCATAGGCAGGCTGGCTACCTCGTAATTTATAGGTGTATGAATTTTAAGACCAGAAAAGAGTGTTGTCATCATCTACTGTGATCCGTTGTGTCATTTCTCTCCATTCATTCCTGTCTCAGATTCAATAGTGGTGCTGGAAGTTAAAAGTAATATTGCATTAAGAGTTCATCTTTAGCTGTTTCCCATTGTTTCTGAATATATAAGGTTATGCTTGAATGCTATGAAAAAATGCTTTTTCTCTATCAACCCTACCGAGCAATTCAGATTTTGTTGTTAGAAGCAATAAGCACTGTTCATTATTCTACTTGTTTCCTTTTGTTTCTATTATAAATTCTCTACTCTTTCCAGCTCTAATTTATAGCTGTTGCTGTCAGTTTCTCTTATTTCAGAGATGCTTTTTGGTAGTACTAGCTGTATGATTATTTTTGTTCCCCTTGTGTTTTATAAACTTTATCTATTTTTAACTAACTTATCATTCTTTACTGTTAGTGCAATTGCATTTTTCCCACTAAGTAAATGCTTTTACATAGTTTGCAAATATTATTCACATTTGTCTTTTATTTCCTCCAAGCTGTTTTGTTTTCATCCGAGTGAAATTGTCAGTTTTAAAGCAGTATGTGTGTTATTGATTCAGCCTTTATTTTCTCAAAACAAACATAATCAAATAATACTCAAATACCACTACTTCTTTAATATTAATTCCTTTTCACTTGTCAAAAAATCCACAATGCAAGATACAGAAGTCTTTGAGGTAGAAAGTGATTGGTATCGTTTGAAAACTGGAATACGCTTCTGTTTGGGTTTCTGGCAGCACGAAGCCTTCAGCAGAGAGCACAAAGATTGCAATCACTCATGGTAATACCTTCTGTCTACCTGTTTCAAATAGGTGTTTAACAAATGATCATTCTTTTCTCTAGTGTGAGGAACTATGAGTTCTCTAGCATGGGGAAGTATGGCCATGTGAGTTAACAGTTCCAGTACTTGATGATGATAAGGTGATGCCAGCACGTGGAAATCAGTGCTGGGATCCTGTAGAACAGCTCCTCCCTTGGGTCATAATTGGGATTGAGCTTCAGAGCTGGAAACCTACATCCTTACCTCGTGAATTACAGAACTCTATCTCCATTATCAGTAGTAAAATCTTATTCCTTATCTACAAAGTATCACTAAGGTAAGTGCAGGGATTTGTATTGTACTAGCGCAGGCTGAGTTTATCCCAACAAGAAGCTCCAGGAGTGTTATCCAAGTGTAGAAAGTGGGAATCTGTTCAAAATGTAAAAGCAAATGAAATGTGAAAGAGGGGGAAGACAAAGAAGCTTACAAATATGTATGATTTTTCATATAAGTAACTACTCAGAGGAAGCGTGCTTGTGTTAAGCAGGCCTATTTATAGCCCAATGGAAGCTTACAAATACAGGGGAAAACAAGAAGCAGGGGAAAGGTAGAGGAGTGCTTCAGGGTGAGTATAGGAGCTGGAAACTGAGGTGGTAGAGGACAGGAGCACAATATCAAACTGTGAATTCAGAATTGTCATCACATGGGATAAGCCTTGGAATGTGACCTACTGGCTGTTGGAAGGCATGTGGGCACATCGCCCCGTGGGTTAAGTTTCCTGACTTTGCAATGCTGTGCTAGTAAGCTGCAAGTGCACAGCACTGCATACCCTTAGGACATAAATTCATCCATTTTCTGGGTGCAGTGTATTTCCTAATCAGCAGCACTAATGTCCTGAAATGAGAATAATTAGAAAGTTAAAATCGTAATGGACCTCATCAGTTCTTAGATGAGAAAACAGTCTTTAAGGGAAACTGCAGAGGTTATTGATAGTGATGCTGTTACAACAGGTGATGTCCTTCCCTCCAGGGTTATAAAGCGCCCTAAAAAATTTGAGGGGAGTTTGTGGTAAACTGGTGCATAGAGTAACTGAGTGCTGTTAAAAGCTGCAGCCTTCTGCCCCCAGGGTGACCGAATACCAGGAATGGGGAAATGATTTCTAGGTTTATAAAGCATGGGGTCATCTTTTGGGATGTAAAACGGAAAAAAAATGCTCTTTCTTGGTATTTTTTTAATTTCATATTCTGTTTTCATGTATACTCCTTCTCGTCCTCCATTCATCTACCGGTCAGTGAGCTATTTATCTGTACATCTTCAGGGTACAAAACATTCAGGAACTTTCCAGCACTGACCCTTCTGAAGGGGCTGTGGATGGTTTGTGATTCCTTCAATCTGAACCTTGTGAGACAAGTAAGAGACAGCAAGCAGAAGCTTTCATGTGTCTCACAGCTGCCTTCCTATCACTGTAAAGATTTGATTTCATTCCTGAAAGCTCCCATTGTTTTCTGCAAGGGCTGTGAAATGGTTACTTGCTGAGTGACAGTGAGTAGAAGGGCAGCTGGGCAAGCAGGGAAGGGTCTCCCTGAGCCACTCACAGCTGTGCACTGGGATGGCAGATGTGAGGATTTAACACCCTCTTTCCCCCTCCAGAAGGACAGAGCACAGGAAGCTGCTGTTGTAAGCCTAGATGAGCCCTTGCATAGCAAATACATTTCCAGGTCTAAATTACCTCCACCTTCTCAGAGTCTCACATGTTCTTTAATTTTTTTCTTAATGTCAAGGCTTTGATCCAGCTTATTAACTAAAACGTTAACAATGATATGATATGGACAGAATAATCAGTAGTGGCTGGGAGTGCAGGCACAAACCAGAGAATTCCCATGAGCAAGTGGCTGGAGATGGAGTTTGTGGGAAAACAAGAGCTAGAAAATGAGCAGCTGCTAACATTGATGAAGGGCCTTTGTCATGATCACCACGTGTTACCCTGCTGGGGGGTCTTGTGTTAGAAACACTCAGGAGTGAAAATTGTGTTGCATGTTACAGAGTTTTTCTGGTGTCCCTGAGCAATTGAATGGATCTCATGGAACGTGTGGCTTAAGGATGTAACACCTCGTCCCAGGTCTAGTTGTACAGAGTTGGAGAGAGCACACATTTGCTGTGTTTCAAGTTTAGCTTAGAAGTCTACAAAGTGGCAACAATTCTGAGATATTGGTGTTCTATGAGCATTAGAGGACAGATGGACAGGGCCATAGTTAGTGGTACTGAAGGTGCAGGAACCAGGAAGGATTTTTCATCAGTGCTTAAAAATCAGAATGGGACTGGGAAGTGCAAAAAGGATGAGCAGAGCTGGAATAAATCCATGAATGAGAAGACTTTCTGTTCTTGCAAATTTTCTGCATGTTTTCTAATATGAACCCAGGGCAAATCTAAATAATATTAGCAGCAGTGATGGTTAACATTTTGGCACCTAAAATCCTCCTTTACTCTAATGAAAAATGCATAAACTACCACAACAAGTACAAGTCAGCATACCAATGTATGTAAATTGAACAGGCCCTGAATAAACTCAACAATAGTTCATTCTTTATCCTACACTTTCTGTAGAACCAGTTCTGCCACACATGCTGCCTTAAAAAAGAGGAGCTTAGCTATTCCTAGGCTATGCTTTAGGAAGTTGGGGATGTAACTGATATGTGCTAAGTGGATTCTGGGACTTCTTAACCTCTAAGAAAAATATCTACTACCTGCCACTTCCAGTGGACCACCTTCTAAGCCAGCCAATCATTATTAAACCATTATTATAAAACATTTTCTGTATCTGTTAAATGGGGTTGAGAGGCATTGTTCGTTCACTCAGTGGCACACAGACCACGCAGGCCGCTGGCACGACTCCTGAGAAGTCATGCTAAAGAATAGCAGTGTAGTGTAAATGCACAAGAGCATCATTTCTGATTCACCTCATCCATTGCATTTTCTTTGTGCTGCTTCTTGTAGTCAGAATTAAGGCTGCTACTCCTCCTGCATGTAAAAAAGAGGTCAAAAATTTGTGATGAAATAAGAAATGAGTATTGTCAGGGGTACTGGAAATTGACTGAACATTGTGCTACGTAATCTTTGCATTGCTGAGTTCCAGTAGCTCATTCTAGAGTAGCACTGAAACAGCCAGCGCAAGGGCAGTGGAGGGAGGGCTCAGCCTGCCTGCATCCTGTGCCATCAGTGCCAGATCTGCTGGAGCACAGCTCTCACCCTGCATCCTAACCAAGTGGGATGCTGCAATCTGGTGCTTGCAAAGGAGTGCAAATGGGAGTGCACCTGGACAGCAGGCAAGGCAGGAGAATACTGATTCTTTATACTTTCCTACTGTACTCTACGCTCTACTCTGTCCTAACTGCTAAGGTATAGAACCTCCTATGATTTCTGAGGCAAGCCTATTATTTAGTAAACTTTTTCAGCTTACACTGCTGAAAAGAAAAAATAAGACTGGTGCAAAAGATCAGGTGACTACAACGATAAGTCTAGTTGTAGGGTTCACAGTGCGAAGACCATCAAATCTTCCTTTCCTGTGATGGCGTGCTCTTATGCTCCAGCAACAGGATATTTGAGAAATACTCTACAGCAAAAATCTCCAGCTGCTCCCTCCTAGACAGAGGGATGCTGCAGAAATACAGCCAGTGGGTGGCCCAGATTCTGCCACTTTTGATACTGATGTTTTCAAGTGAGCAGGCTATGGCTAGCACCTGCTGTGGTGACTCACATGTTGCTAGGTATATAAAGATGCCACAAATGGCAAGCAGCAGCCTCTAGACCTTGGGGGTTCAGGGAGAAGCGGTAGGAGCAGCACAAGCTGTCGTTTGGCTTGGATTGGGAACAATTGTATTTTCTGAAAGCTGGTCTTGGTTTTATAGGGAGGGAGTTCCTGTTGGGAATGAATGTCATTTGCATACTACTTTACCCAGGCCGTCAACAGCCCACAGTTATTTGAAATCTATAAATAAAATAGGACAAAAGCTGCTACCTGCGTGGAGTCTGTAAAATGCTTTTAGGAAGGAGGGTAATTTGTCCTCTAGGCAGACAGAACTAACGTCAGTATTCATCCCTGTTCCCAAAGCGCTTGAGACAAATCATCCTCCCGTACCCTGCTGTGGTCCCAAGAGAGGTCTTGAAATCAGTGTTTTCAGGAAACAGGTTTCAGCAGGGCCAGATCCAGCAGTTCTTTTGAATGCAGTTCTGATCTGCTTCCAGCAGTCTGCCCCTTTCCAAGCTCAGTGTAAGGGACACCAACTCCTATGGCCCCGGTACCTGATTAGTTCAGAGGCAGAGCGTGGAGATCAAGCGTAGAAGAGTTTTCTATCAGAAAGCACAAACACCTTGATGCAGGCAGTTCTACATGCACATGCAAATACCTCAACATTCTTGCCTCTCCATGAAGCTACATGCAGCCATGATGTTATGTTTGACCATATAAGAACAAGTAGATATCTAACTGAGCATACACCAGCACACACAGCACTGCACAAACATGTACCTGATTCCAGACTCACAGCCCACATTCACTTTTGCTTCCCGCAAAGCCACCTCCAGTACACGAATAACGGAATCTCAAGCTGACACTCAAATGTGTGTGTTCAGGCCAATGAAAATACTTCCACAAACAAGCTATACGAGTACATCCATACAGTGCAATAAAAATGCTCTTAAGCGTATTTACACATTCTGCATGCAGGAACAAAAAAAATACACAAGCAGCGCATACGTATACATATATACACAAAAGACAGGAATCACTCAGCAGCTATAGTGTTTATGCTGGCAGGAGAATGTCAGTCACTGAGCAGCCTGCCTCCAAACAGATGTTTGATTGTTTTTGGGTTGCGGTTTAATTGTTGGATAGTGTTCCAGCACTCAGAGGGGATCGAAAATACTCCAGGTCTGCAGCTGCAGCAAATGCCAGCCTTAAAACAAGGCAGATTCTGAAATCATTGCTCGGGGGGAAACTGCTTGCACAGGAAACCTTAGCCAAGTTCTGCATTAATACTACTTTGAAGTCAGAAAATTAATCTCTGCTATTTAAAAAAAAAGTTTTGTTTTTTCAGGGCCTTTGTGAGTTTATCTAAGACAAGCCAATTCCTTCCGGGCAACTGTGACAGTTTATTGACTTGCCCAGGCTTAGAGACTTTATTGGGTCTCTCTTCATTTTCCAGAAAATCTTTACTGGATTCTATCCCACACTTCAAGGCTCCTGGTGGAGGTGAGAAGCAACCTACTAGTCAGTCTCTTAGCTGCTAGTCAGTTTGAAATTGAGGGATGTTCCCTGCAAGACTACCGAGGAACACCATAGGCCCAAGCTTAGAAGCCAACTTTTCTAATTTCATCTGGTGTTAAACAGCAGATGCAGTGGACAGGTAGTAAATAATTCCTTTGCCAGTTTAATCCAATCATAGAGCACACATACAGAAAATGTCCTGAAAAGACTGTTGAGAAAAAAGCAAAGAGCTTTTATGCAGGCACCAATCTTCCAGAACAATCGGTGTGGATTCCCTTGGTGCCCAATGCAGCACTACCTTGACAGCTCCAGCTCGAAAACTGTAGATTTAATAGGTGTCAGGAGCAAGGACTGGACCAACAACCTCATTTAATGGCCCATCAAAGCAAAATATGACTTCATGGAAGTTGCTTGGTCAGCCCTAGGTTAGATCAGCCTCAGCACAGCTGTCTCAACTAGATTCTCCATTGCAGACTTCCTCAGCTCCAAATTTTGGGCCCTGTTTGGTTTTTCTCACTGACATTTTTTCCATTTCCACTCCCCTCCTTTCCCTGGAAAAAAAAGAAACACTATGATTCCAAGATGTGTTCCAGTTTCAGTGAGCTGCCGCTCCTGCAGCGCTGACCTGTCCAGCTGCTTTCAGCTCACACGTACCAGTTGCAAGGCTGAAATTTTAAAGGTGAAGAATCTGAAGTTTAAACCCATTAAAAATCTATGTTGTACAATTTTGGGGATAACTGAAATCAGTGGTGGGCCTGCTTCAGAGCCTTGTTATTTTCCTGCTGGATTTTTCATGTAGCTTGTTTTATCTTCCTGTAGTCTGATATTAGATGATACCCCAATTTTCTGTAGTGAAGCTCTCTTCAGTGCACAGATAACAGTGGGTTACACTTACTTCAGACCATGACTAAGCCTTTTAATGAGAGCAATTATGTAGGTAGATGCAACTGCCAAAGAAAGATGTAAAGTAACAGAGGTATAAAACCAAACACACTAAAGCAGTCAAATATCTTAGAAGTCTTACTGGAATCCTTATGTAATGCAGAGATGGAAGGTTAGAGGGAAGATAATTGGTAACCAGGTCGAGTTAGCTATCTGCAGGTAACAGCAGATACTTGCAAGCTTCATCATCCTGTTCTGCAGGAAAGCCAAAAACTACAACCCAGAGAGCCAGTTTCTCAATTCTTTTTAAGTTTACCATTAATAGTTTAACAGTGCCAAAAACCGGCAACAGATAAAACACAAAATGGAAAACACCTGGCATAAGAAGAGTGATTTATCATCTCCTTTGTCCATTTTCTGAAAGGTGATTTCAGAGCAGCAAAGAGGAGGCTAATCCTATGGCATTGTCCTTCCTTGTGGGAAGGACGGGATGATTCACTGTGCTGGAACTCCCGCAGAATGGGAGTGAGTGGGTCTCAGCCCTGTGTCCAGCATACTTGTAATTGCCTGGAAGAATATTAGCAGTTCCTCTGTGACCTTTCAGTATGACAGTGCCCACAGACTGGATAAGAAAAGGCAAACATCTAGACAGATAGCTGGCTGTGGAAGGAGCCTGCTTGTGCTCAGCCCAGTCTGTGCTCAGGGGCTTCCTTAAGTCCTCAGTCTGTCACTGGTGACAAACTTTCAAGGGCTTTTAATTAGGAAAAATGTTGTACAGTTTACCTACTCTGGTTCTATTCCACCTCTTTAACTGAGCTAAAGCTTCTATTTCACGATCCTAACATCATTCAGGCATTGGCTTTTGTTTAGTTAAACCAGTTCAAATGAACTACACTTGTTGAATAAAACACCTTTTTCCTAGTCCAGACAAAACCTAAGGACTTTAAAACAACAAGCACAAGAGGACCAAGTGAGGGCAGGACCAAGCTGGGACAGCTGTGGTTCAGGCACAGCTACTCTTCTTCCAGCTGCCTTACTTAGAGCCTTAAGAATAATAATGAAAAAAGTCAAACAACGTATGTGAGAACTCTGCTCCTTTTCATGTGGCTGATTGTTTTATTAAGCCAGTCTTTCAGAGGAAAGGGAAAAATAGGAACTGCATTCTCTCCTCTGCAAGCTCTCTCCAGGTAGTTTTCAGGGGCGCACATTTTTCAAACAATTGCTCCTAATCCTGGACCAGTTTTATGCTCCAAGTAGCCATTTCAAGCACGATTCCCCACATAACCGGCTCTTTGGGCCAGGATACTTCTCCCCCCTCCCACTTTCTCCCCCTCTCCCCTCCACTACCTAGTTCAGCCATGCAGCACTGTTCCTTCAAAGTTTTCTTGAGGGAGTATCCTGCAGCAGCTTGCCAAGCTCTGCTCTGCTGTGGTAACGCGATGGAGCATTAATGGGATCCGCCGCTCATGCCAAAGCCTCATCCAGAAGGGAGGTGTTGTGCATGTGCTGGCTGCAAGAGAGCGCAGGGAGGGAAGAGCTGAGTGATTTATGCCTTTTGCTTTGCAGCCCTATCCCAGCCCTTTTAATTCTTTCCTGTTTGTTTTTCTCCCTCCTGTGGCAGCATTTAGTCATCTCCTCACTGCACGTCGAAGGGAAGGGAAGTACAAGAGAAGAAAGGAATGTTTTCCAGGAAGAAAGCATTCTTCCCGAAGTGGGTTATACAAACTACAGTCTAAGCAGTTCGAACCCTTAGGTCTGGGCTGCTGAGAATGGTGCTTACAAGGAATGCTGCTGTAAGGGAAGGGGTACAGCAGAGCTGCTCTGCCGGAGACCTTTCAGAACATACAGCATCAGGACATAGAATTCTTTACTGCTTTGAGAAGTTTCCTTCATTTTAATTGAAACTGGCTTGAGATAAACTAGTGATGGGTGGAAATTTGGTGAAATGGATCTAAATGGTGAATAAAAGGGAAGGCATGAAGCAAGCTTGGAACTGGGCAGGGACTGATGCAAGCGTTCATCTTTAGACAATCCCAGCCACCCAGGAACGGGTGCTGTGTGCAGTTACTGGTATGACTTCAGCCAATAATGGTAGGTCATCGCTGTAATGTAGGGTCTGATCCAGCTTCTGCTGATAAAAGATTCCCCTTGATATGTTAGTGTCTATAAGCTGAGGGCTTCTTCTGAACCTAATAAAAAAACAGGTAGAGATTCTGCTGGGGGGAAGCTTCCAGTCCCCTTTCTCCATCTCTGCTTCTGCCAACCGTGCCAGAACCCCCAGCACGCTGAGCATCCATGATGGTTCAGGCTTGCTTCAAAGCCATGTCAGGAAAACGTAGTCTTTAGGGGAGACTAATAAACGATTTTTAAAAAATAAACAAGAAACGTTCTCGCTGATCTAAGATATAATTAACTGTGTTTGCATTGACACAAACATTCTGTCAGATTTAAATGAATATAAATGGTTGTTCAAAAATAAAGGTTTTTTTTTAAAGAGCATAGTCTGCTCTAATGGGATCTAATAACTCTTAATAGTCCTCCGTAAAAGTAATAGTGTACTTAAATCTCCACTTGGCAATAATCCGGGGCAGAAAAAAGTGCATTTTAAAAATGGGAACAGCTCAAGGCTGCATGTTCCCAGCCAGCAACGACAAGCTGAAACAATACAAGGAATCCAGATAATGAAGCACATATGTCTTTCCAGTACCACGCGAGTCAACAGCTTCCTCATTTACGCAATCAGAAGGGGAAAAACAGTCCCCCATGAATCCCAGCACCTACGGTGAAGGGCTGAGGACTGCAGGACTGAATAAGCCCTCACATTGAATAAGGTTTACAGAAATGAACTCACGTTGTGCTTTGTTTTCTCTTTTTCCATCCCCTCTCTCTCCTTGGTACATGCATTTTCTAACCTAGGGATGCTGCGAGAGCAGATTAAAGGCAGCCCTGGAGGTTTAGATAAACTGAATGAGGCACATGGCATGAGGCTGGGCACGAAACGTAGGGCCCGATTCCTAAGAGGAAGTATACGTATGAAGTTTAAGATGGGATGCCTTTGGCCAGAGGCTGTAGCAGTGTTTCTCAGCAGTGCTGCTGCGAGAAGCACCCGAGGCTCCATCCGCAGGCAGACGTCCGCCTGTTTCTGTGCAGGGCGTGCTCGAGTGAAAACCAGAGCCTTTTGCGTGCTGAATTTTAAAGTAATCAGCTGAAAGCACTCCCAGGTCTGCCAGTCTGAAGCAGAAGTGTGGCAACTTGTCGTAGTAGTGTATTTAGGTAAATGAATTCCGTTTGAGTACAGAATGATTTTTTTTCATACAGGGAGCAAGAATTCCTCCTGGACTGACGAATAGCAGATCCCATTATCTGCAAAGGCCAAAGGGGAAATAGACAAGTGAATGATTTGGCTCTGAAATGAGGTGAACTAATTTGGAGAGGAATGAGCATTTCTGAGCATCTGGTGGCTGGCCTGCCTATGATAGCATGGAGGAAGCGCGGGGAAAGCGAGTGCTTGGCTTGCTTGGAAGCAGGCAGCAATGGCCCCAGAACTCCCTAGTGACTTGGAGCTTTCAGAAATTCTGCACGTTACCAAAGATGTAAATTTTCTTTGCCTAAACTCATCTTTCCTACCCACTGTGTTTGCAGCACTGTTCAAAGCAGCAGCGAACAAAGCCCACTTTGGTGCAGTCACAGATGTTTGCGCGATCTGCGTGAGGCAGCTATCGCTCCGTGCTATGTTATCTCCGAGATTAGCGATGGACAAGTTTCAAAAGGTTGGAAATTTGCAAATAATTGCTTTGGAGGAGCTCCCACCGCAGTGAAGTTTCTTTGGATCTTATCGAAACTCTCTGTTCCTCGTGGATCTGTACCAGCACAGAGGAGTGGAAGAGCAAAGGCAGCCCCAGCCCCTGCCAGAGCAGAAGGGATACAAGTTTGTCAAGCACACAAAGGGAAGGAAATCATTTCTGTCACTACATGGGGAGAAACTGCTTTAGAGAATTATGTTCTGGAGGAGCATGTGCTCATTTCTGAGAAGCAATTTGGATCTGGTTTGGTGAAGAAGAAATTGCAATTAAATCTTTTAAATGTTATCATTTTATTACCTGAAGTAGGCTTGGATGACAACTGGGTTTTTCAGGTTAATGAGCATATCAAAAAGTCAGGAAAAATTGAGTAGCTTTAACTGAGAAATCTTCTTAGGAAAACATTGTTTTGGATGTACATAAACAAGTGAATTGTGCATGATTCCTGCGTATTTTTTCATCAGTAAACGCTTTGCAGAACGGACAGGGAAGACACTCTTAGTTTGTTTCTGTGTCAGGCCCTGACCTGAGCCTCCTCACAAAGGAGAGAACCTGGCAACACTCGCTCTCCTGCTTGCTGGCAGGTCTTGCTCTCGAAGCCTTCCAGAAGAGACCTTCTCTCCGAAGGACAAACCGATTTCCCTTTCTTTGAAAATATCTGCGCACCCCCTGCACAGAGTCCCTGTGTGATGGCTCAAGAACAGGCTGAGAGAGGGTTAAGGGTGGTGGTGCTGAGTGGTGCAGTTTCTGTGACCATAACACGAGGACGGGGCTACAGGAACGGAGCCACAGCAGCACTGAGATGGTTACTGCTGGACAGGTCAATGGGAACGTTTCTTTCCAGTTCTTTGCAACTCCCCATACCCTGACCTAATATTTAGAGTATGTGCTAAATTCCACTGTGAAGACAAGGGCAATTTCTTAAATAACACCTGGATATGCAGCCTTTATGTTCACGGGAATTACTCCTTGCAGAGCTTCAAAGTAGATGTCTGGGCTTGAACACGGGGGTGAAATTATAACAGCAGGAACTCTCCCAGAGGAACCTTTTAGAGAGGTCCCTTGAATTAACAGGGATGTGGACATAGAGGCTGCTAATTAGTTGCACTGAAATGTTCTTCCTACATATTTTTGTTTTCAGAAAAGCAGTGGAGTGGAATTATGAAACGCGTAGCCTTGGTTGCTAGAATCAGCTGCCTTCTTTCTGAGAGCATTTCATGAGAGAAGGGCTGAAGAACATGAGAAATAACAGGCTTTGCGCTGGGAGTGTTAATTGCCATTTCTCATTTGTTGCTATTCTCCTGCTAAATCAGCTTGCATACATAAAATCCACAATTTCAAAAGTTGTTGCCGTTAACTTTTGGTTTTGTGGAGGTAGCTAAATGGCAAAAGACAGAAGTCTGAGACAGCAGTTAAAACAGAGAAGTGAGGTCTTTAAGGAGAACGGATACCTTTTCTAGGCTGCCTACTACAATCAGAAGAAGCAGTCAAGTGATTTGGTGCACTCGGAAACCATAGGAGAAAGTGTCACTGGTTGCATGATTGCTTTTTTCTTCCCCCAGTCAAACTGTGTGGCACTGGGTCTCCTCTCAGGCCCTTCTTGCCTGCAGCCCCCATGCAGATTTCTTTTTCCTACAGCTGAACTCCATTCCAATTCTCCATTCATTGACCCAGTTCATCCATCTCTTTGCAAGCAACTGGTTGGATGAAGAAGTGGATCTTTCACTGTCAGTGCACTCGATTTCTAGTGGACCACCAGGAAGAATGAGTTCCATTATTGAAAATGCATTTCCAAAGATTAGAAGTGTTAGGAGGATGAGTTTGTTTTTGTCAGCTGCTGGCATGAAGGAAAGCACTGTGTAGGAGGACAGGCAGCGTCTTTGAAAACTGTTCAGCCTATTTATGGCCACTGACAAAGCCAGAATAATGATTTTATATCCAAAGAATATAGGATTAGTAATTTTTCATTATCCTTCTAGTTTGGTTAGAACTACAGTGTTCGTTTGGTGTCAAACAAAATCAGAGACATTTTAAAATTAATTATTATTAATCCAGCTCAGACTCAAGCGTTATTATCAGTATATCACCTTTCAA
Source organism: Penelope pileata (assembly GCA_013396635.1). Classification (NCBI taxonomy): domain Eukaryota; kingdom Metazoa; phylum Chordata; class Aves; order Galliformes; family Cracidae; genus Penelope; species Penelope pileata. Next base: position 352,184 of record WBMW01004361.1, on the reverse strand, counting down.
TCTTGAAGCACTTGAGTTTTTTATTTTCTGTCTCTTCCCAGTTTTTTTTTTATTTCCTCTAAATTTCACAAACTTGAATGTAGGCCTGGAGGCTTGCCATCCTCCATTGTGTCAGAAAGAGACAGGAGGGTTTTAATACATAAAAGCATATTAAAAATTGTTGATAAAAAAAGATAGAACAGTTTGTGTGCTCATGGAAGTTCCCCTAAGCAATCTGTGGGGGAGATTTACATCGGTTGAAAAGGCTCAGAATCAAACTGATGAATTGGACCTTACGTTTTTATTAAAATTAATTTAATCTTTAATTTTCATTGAAGTGATTGTACTATCTGGAAGTTAAAGCCAACGATGACTACAAGAATTTTTGGTGAATTAGAGGTACGGGCTGCATTTGTATAATGCGTATCAGGAGGAAAGCACTCCATCAATGCAGAACATCACTGCCAGCTGTTCTGTAATTTCTTTGTTTGCCTCTACCTATTTATTCCATTATATATGGTGGAAACCAAAGAGGTTGAGCTGAAATTGTGAGGAAATTCTGATCTGGTTGCTGTTGCCTGTATATCACAGACATTCAGAGAAGAATTTTCAAGCATTGAAAATGAGTAGCATGTAACTTACAGACTGCACCGAGTCTGTAACCTTGTTGTACTTACAAAAAGTAATTTCATTTTGATTGCCTATTGAAGAAGTCTGATTATTCTTTAAGAGTCACTTTGGAATGGAGCCTGAAGGTACAATATAAAATAATTGAATTGAGTGTGAAGTTCCAGCTGGTAACCTTGTCAGTAATTTGAACAAAGATCTTGTATCTGTAATTTAAAGAGTTGTAGATGTGAATGTGAAGTGGATCCTACTAATACTTACAGAATTTACCCCCTCCTTTTTCCTCCACCATTGTAACTTCTGTTCTCACCAACAAGCTCATTTTAATTGAATTAACATACCAGTTAACTGTAGCATACTGGAATTAGAACTGTATGGTTGGCTCAGATTTATTTCATGCTATATCACAGTATGAACTTGAGGAATGATTTCCAGGAGACTAATTATCACATTATACTGAACTGCACCGTAATTACAATAAGTACAGCAACAGGATTCTTTTTTATCTTTTCCATGTTATTTGTTGCAATTTTTGAGCCCTTCAATGAAACTTAGAAAACAAGAAGATTGCTAGAGCTGTCACTAATGTTCTTTAGGAAGTGATACAGCTAATTCTGGAGTATAAAACCCAGACCCTCAGTATGTGTGAAAGTGGATGTGAGTGTGATGGCTGTTTTAGTTTTGGGAGCCGCTGTCCCTGGGCCAAGCAGCTACCTTTTGAAATTCTAAATTGTTAGTAACTACGATCACCACCTCGCTGAGAAAACAAAATATTGAGGAATTTCAAATTAATGCTATTTGCAATATGAAAGTTGTACACAGGTGGGGTTTTTTGCATTGCTTAAAATCTATATTCAGCTAGAAATAACGGTATCAATCTTTTTTTCAAAACTTAGGATGTTCTTTTTTCTATTGCAGCAGCAGCTTCCTCAGTTAGACAGATCCAAACATGGAAATCAACTTTTTGCAGGCATCAGGATAAATGGTATGTTACTATGGCATTTTGGATGCCTTCTTATTGACTAAGCTTTTTAGCCCTGCATGTTGCTAAGAGGCAAGGCTGGTGCACAACACAACAGGCCGTCCTAGTCTTCAGATAATAAGGTCAAAGTACAAAGCCAGGAGGATGTTTCCTCCTGGAAATTCCACGAAGAAAATATGTTCTACTTAGACTTGAATTGCTTTAGTACCATTAGAAGTAAATGGTTTGTGATCAAAACAGGAGACTAGTTAGTAATGGAATCCAATTCACTACTCTGGTTTAATAGCTGGTAAATTTGCCAGTTGGAAACATGCTAAAAACACATGCATGCATGTGCTTCTATTTTGTACACTCCTTGGCCACCTGCCATGAGCCATAGCTAGTGACACCAGCACCTTGATTTACTGTCTCTGAACAGCTATGTCTCATTTAATGAAATGCTTTAAAGAAGTGGTGCCAACCATTCCATGATGCTGTTATACCTCCCTCCTCTTTTGATAGCTCCCTTCTCATGTCCCAGCTGGTATTCCTTGGAGCTTTGCCTTTGGTAAACTGCCATATATTCTTTGCAAATATGCCACAGCTATTCACTTTTCCTTCTACAAATGACTCGCATTAGCTTCTATTGTTGTTGCTTGTCACTGAGAATATAGTTCCTTCAACTCACTAGCTGCTATTATTTTTCTCTAGCAATTTTCCATAGCCATTAAGATGCATTTCCTCCCAAATGTTATGAAAATATATATTTTTTTCATTTATTTTAAGTTTGTAAAGCTTTTCCCATAGATAAATATCTCCCACAGGAGTGACTGGAGAGAATGTGAGAGGTTTCTGTTGTTGCTTTTCTTTTCCATCTGCAGTGCATTTTCTGCCCCTAAATTTATGTATGTGCCTGCCCCCTTTTTATGAATATATGTGGGAAGTAACTGTTCTGGGAAAATAGGAGTATTTAGTGATGCACACATATGTATTTGCAGAGAGAAGAGATAGTTTGGGGTTACTTTTAATAAGTCAGAGCTATCTTCTCACCAGTATCAGAAGGGAGCCTTCCTCACAGGATCCCCGTTCAGGTTGGCATAGCATCTCTACGTTTGGATTCTGCGTGAATTACTTTACCCGTTGAAGTGTGCAAAACTCGGAATCTCACAGAACAAAATTTCTTGGAAGATTCATGCTATTTCTTTTTATCAAAGTTGCCAGGTACAATGATGAACTCATATTTCTCAGAGAACTTAAACTTCCTCTGCTAGCAAAACAGATGTGAGAGGGCATATCCCAGCCATCTCAAGGAGTGGAAAATAGGATAGCTTGGACCTGTGTCTACATATGGATAAAGGGTCATTTTTGTCCAGCTAGTTGCCCTTTCTTTGGGGCTAATGATCACTTTATGAGTGGTAACAACTTTAAGGAGATTGGACAGTAAAAAATGAAGACTGTCGTTGGTTCTCACTGTTCACTGCTGGTTGAACACCAGCCCTCAGGAAAAGGTGCTGTAGCCAAAACTGGCCTTTATGGCCTAGCCTGAACCAGGGAGCACATGCACTGTGCTTGCAGCATGTCAATTCTGTTGCAATTTTGACTGCATTGATTACTACTGCTTCTGCTGTGAGTCACCCAACTTTGTTGTCTCAGCAGTACGTATATTTTTAGGCTGTGGAAAAATCATGAGACCAAATATTTTATACAAATAGCATGATTTCAATTCCTGTCTTGAATATTTGATCATTGCATTGGTCAGGTAAAAGACATTGTTTTTGCAGCTGAATGGTAAAGATAAAGTAGACCTACGGCAGTGTAGCAAAAAAGATACATTCTCTACTTAGATTAAGTAGGCACAAATTGGAAAGGAGGGAGATGGAACTATTTTTCACATAGCCATAATTGTGTGCTAATTATATCATGGAATGAAAGCAATTGCCCAATTAGAGGACAATGTATCACTCTATCACAGGCAGCACTTTGAAGGTTTATGTACTTCAAATTACTGTGACATTCCCAAGGCTCTTCTGTTTACTCGTTGGTCTCAACATCTTCTAGCAACAGAAGTACATAACTAAAGCCATTAATTAATACATTCCTTGTTTCTTTGCAGAAGTTACAGGGTCCTGTTCAGAATGAATGTATGCTGTTTTCTGAAGTAGGTTGATTTGCCTGTTCCAGCACTGATGACCACTCTGGTTTGATAGCTGAGAGCAGATGAGGTAGGTTTTCTCTTCAACTCTCCTTGCAGATGTTTGTTCTTTCAATGAACCCTCTGTATTACTCAGCTTTTCTTCCTCTCTGAGTTTTAATACGATGGCACTCCTAACCTCATGGTAGTAGATTCTCTAGTCATGCCAATATTACTGTGTTGATACCCAGAATGAGGAAAGGAAAATCTTGCCCAGAAAATCTATTTTCTTCTTTTATCATCAGTGGAAGAATATGCTATATATTGACCAGTGTTACCATTTTATTTTCAGTCAGTTATCAGTAGGTGTTCATCGTTACAGGAAGGTGAGATAACATTGTAGGCAAGTTCCACGCCAGCATCCTGTCAGGAAAAAAATAATAATCTGTGTCTATCACTTGAAATACATCCTACTGGTTAAGTCATGTTGTATCTCCCAATACACATTTTCCATACCAAGCTCTGATCCCCAAAGAGGGCAAAGTGCACTGCTTCCTTGTGCACTCTCATGTACCTTCTAACAACAAACCACATGATAAGTTAAACCTTACTCCACTGAGCATTGCAGTATGCCTGATAGGTCAACCAATAGCTGTTGCTTTGGAGCTTGGAAGAGGATGGATCCTTCCATGGAATAGTCACCCTCAGAGCATCCGTATGTGTGGCAGCAGCACAGGAAGGGGCAGGATCTCTTGAGCAAATGGATATGAAGTTTTCTGCATACTATTGGTCAAAAGCAAATTGTCAAACCCCATGTACAAATCAATAGGCTGTCAACATAGATCTCAGCGTGCTGGGAACCAGTTAATAAATGGACTGCCACATTCTATATACTAGCTTCATTTCACAGAGAGATTTAAGGTGCATCTCCAAGTACAGCACACTGCAATATGCCTTGCTGTCAAAGTAAAAACTAGGGAGTGTTGACTTATTCAGCAGTTTCACACAAGGACAGGCTTGACAGGTGGCACCAGAATGTGAGGTCTGTTTCAGATTCTTTCATTAATTTTTTTGCAAACTTTAGTGGCGTTTGAAAGGAACCATATTGACAACACTGGAGGCTGCACTCTGTGTATCTGTAAAATATAAATGGGAAAGTGTAGAGCAATCTCACCTGTTTGTATTGTGGCTGGAGACTTCAGATTTGGTTAAAGGACATTGAGATGCTCATGGCAGTTAAATAATACTGTTGCCACAAAACTGGGTTAGAACGTGAATGGAAATCAACTTTTGCTGAGTGCAGAAATCATAGAAGACTTCTCAGGCTATTACAGGCATTACATGTCCAGGGCTCACAAAGGTCAACTACATCTGTTTAAAAACTCCTGTGGACATAGATGTTTGAAATCAAGCCTTCATATGGATTCCCAGAAAATGCAGAGACGGCTTCAAAATGGCCAGTTGACAAGAGCAACACTTGTTTGAATCTCTGATATTCTGTTAAAATTATATTCTTTGTTTAGCAGTGCATTAGGGGTTTCTGGACTGTTTCCTCTTACCATTAAAATAAAGAAGGAGAATCAGATAGTAATATCTAGAATCTTCATTAGAACTGCTTATTAGTTAGATGATGTCACTTTGTTCTTCTCACCCTTTTTTGTTGCTATTTTATTTTTAAAGGTATTTGCACGATTTTATAGTTATTTATTTTTGACATTTACCAGAAACTTTTGGTATCTTGCTATTTTGGGCATTACTTGTGAAACAAATTTTATAGACGTTGGTACCATATTAAATGAATGGCTGTCTGGATCACAAAAGCCACTATTCAAAGTGCTAATAATTGGCACCTCAACCTACATTCCCAGCAGAGGCCAAGGACCAAATAGTTTTAGAGGTGGAATGACCATCTGCCTCTTCTTCGTGGTTCCTCACGGTTGGCTGAGCGATGTCAGGAAAGCTCGTCTGCTTTGCTGTTTTTGGGGACAAGTCAAGGATTTCTGTACTACCCATCTGGTACCTGATTGTGGTGTTCTATTCTTTTTTTATTTTTAAGTTAATTTGTCTTCCTCCCTCATCTTCCCTATGGCAAAGCATTTTAATCCCCTGCCACTCAGATTTCTTTAAGTGGCACATTAGATGGCGGAGGCAAACGCATGAATTGTTGTCCCCTGTGTTTTGCTTCCACAGGTGATGCTAGCGGATGGCCTGCTTCCTGGATGCAGTACAGCCTAGGTGTTTGACATCTCCAAAATATGTAAGTAACCAAGAACTTGATATCTTCCTTTCCTGTACTGTTCCGATATTAATGCTTTGGCACATAAAAAATGCCAACAGATGCCATCAAGTGTAAAGAGACAGGTGGTGTCAGTGCGTCAGAGGAGGGACTTCCTCCAGAAAGATGGCACTTGCTGAGTTATGTAGGCTGCCCATGCAAATCCTTACCCATGTGACATCTATCTCCTTGTGAGACAGTCCTAATGTCCTTGTGAGCAGGCAAAATGCCATTCTCAGCCCATGAATAGAAATTTATTCTAGGTACTTTATAAAAAACAGATTTCACGTGATAGATTTGTAAGTGATGCATCATACTGCACGTGTGTATCATGTAGAAATCAATATGACAGAGTGGACTGGGCAAAGGTCACAGATAGCAGGTTAGTCTTTAATTTGTCACTGCTGTGTAACTTCGGTAAAGTGGCTGCATCTTCAGATTATCATCTGTAAAAAAGTTTTGTGGCCAGATTTCCCAAGGCCTTTGTTTTTTGTATTCTGCAGCTGTGGAAATACTGTATTGTGTCAGAGCTATCAAGAACACCGAAGACATACCAGTTTATTGTCCTCCTGCAGTCTTTTTCACTCTTCACATCAGAGGTTTTCTGTAGCTCCTTCTGTATCTGCCATTGCTCACATTTTCACATTAGAACTAGAGTACAGAAAAGTACATCCTCTCACCTCTTCCATAGTTTGCTTCATATTTCTAATCATATTATGAATAGACAAGCTATGAGCCCAGACCTTTTCTTTTGGCATCAAAATCCTTAGACAGATAATAGGCTTAATTCTCTAATATGGGTAGACAGCTTAATGAAACATCTAATCCCCAGACAATGCAAAAAAAAATGTTTTTTTTTGTTCTACGTCACTACTGACCTTTTATATAACTCATCATGATATCGTTCTGGTTTGCTAGTGCAGGGTTCTGGAATCCAGGCTGGAAGGTATGGTTCTCTATTGGGCTTCCTTTTGAGAAAGTGGCCCAGCTGCCATCCTTATAACCTGTATGACTGTATAACCCGTGCAGCCTCCCCTGTCCCATGAGCATGGATTCACATGATGGGAGTGTGTTGTGACTTGCATAGCCAGAAGTGTTATGCACATGTTCCACTTAACTGAAATGAATCTTTTCACAAGGGAGAGGAGGGTTCATGACTTTGATTCCAGATGTATGGGCTTCTAGTAATACAGCAGCAGAGGGCTGTGGTTTATTCCCCTTTTATACTTCCATAAGAGAGCTGTCCTACCAGACAGTGGGTCAAGTGGCCAGAGTGAATTATTTACATACCCCCACAGCTGAGTACTCAAATATGGGTCTGCATATTCTCCTTGGAAGCCAATCTGTTTGCATGCAATCTTTTGCTATCCTCACTTAGTCTTTTCTGCATGCTAGGGGCAAATGCTGTGCTCAGTTTTTACGTTTGTTCTTTACAACTACTGACTGCTTGAAGCTAAAGGGGGGTTGCATGAAAAATAATTAATGGCAGAACTTGCCTGCTGTAGCTTTTCAGGGAGATAAAGGGCACTTCTCTCCCCAGAAGGTCTCTGTTTCTTTCCCAGTGATGCTGTAATCTGTTGCTAAGGCAGTGGCTATGCTGTAACATAGTGTTCTCTCTCTCATTGTGTTTATTAGCAGGTGGAGCAGAAATTGCTTGTTTTCCACACAAATAGCTATAGAACAAATGTACCAAAGGAAATGGGGGTGGGTGGAGAAGATCCACAACACGATTAACATGGAAATAAAAGATGTGAGAACATGCCATATCTGAATAGTAAATATATCAATAAAGCTGATCATTGAGCACCTTATCGGTGTGAGGCAGTCCAATCCACCGAGCCTAAACATCGAGAAACCATTATTTTATTCTTAGCTCTTCCACAAGCCTGCTGAATGGCTTTAGCCAAGGTGAGGTTTGGCTCTGTGCCTTGGTTTTTCCATCTGTATGGAGGGATTTTGATTCTCTATAAAGATGTATGAAAGATGGTGAAGAAAAATACCAATTGACATCTGGATTTTACTGTCAGAAGAGGTAGGAATTTGGCAAAGTACTGGGAAGGGCTATTACTAAAGATGGCTTCAGAAGGACTCTAGTAAAAGCAAAAAATCTGTGTGCGCCGAAGGAAAAATGATTTGGTGTGGAGGCTGCTTGTATTCCTGTTTTGTATAATTTTACAAGGCCGAAGAATAGGAATCCAAGCCCTCTCAAATTCATTTACATCACTGTGCTGTATCTGCAGACGTTGTTACCTTGACATTAATGTATAACCATTCACAGTGCTGGCGTTAGCACAGCACGTTTTGCCATGTATCAGACACATTGCACTGCAGAGGAAAACAAAGGCAGATGAAGTGAGAAGTGGGAGTCATGAATCATTTAAAAAGAAATAGCACACACAGAGCCCACTGCAAAAAGCATGACGGCGTCACCATTCAGAGCCCTGCCAGGCGGGGAGAGGGCAGCCACCGCGGCTGGGGGGAGCGGGAGGGCACATGCTTCAGGGGGCTGAGACAGACGCCTGCTCCATCAGCCATCCTCAGAAGCTGCAAATAGAACATCTACAGCACAACGTGTTCGCCCGCACCCATCACACATGCTGAGTTTATAGGGGTGCACTCACATGTGCAGGCAGAAATGTGCACCCATCCCGTGCTCCAGCAGGTGGAGAGAATCCTCTCCTGTGAACCTTTCTTATCAGGTTTGCAGATTCCCTGGAGGCCTGATTCTTCCTTCAGTCTCCTGATTTTTATACTGGTATTGCTTAGGTGAAGCTGCTCTTGGTTCACACTGAAACTTACTGGAAAATGGGGATGAAGTCTTTAATCCACGGTGAGACGTACCCTGGTTCTGCACACAGTTTATGTGCTTAAAGGTGGAAGGGAAAAGGTGGGTTCAGTTGCTAAAATGATCCTGTTTCCTTGGCATACTGTAGAAGCAGATAGGGGAAAAAAAGCAAATCACTTAATGCAAAGAAAAAAAAAACCAACCTGCCAAGACAACATTTTTAACACTTACACCAGACAAACTGTTGGATTTCAAATTGGCAAACAGTCTGTTATGACAGTCCTTTGATGGAGCAATTCATAGAAAGAAAACTATCAGGAAAACTCCGCTCTAAGCAAGTGGTGCTTCTACTCAAGAAGATGATGCCACTCAAATCTAGATCAAAAAAGAGTCATAGAAATAAAAAGCTTGATTCTACAATGAAATTTGTGTGGGTAGAACCAACTGCAGGGTGGAATCTCAAAGGCAGGAGCAGACTTCATAGCTGTGGTGGTGCAAAACTGCACGGAACTGAACTGTGTGCAGTCAGTGCTGCACCTCTGCTGGCTCAGCACTGTGCCACCTCCACTTTCCATAACAATGGGGGGAATGCAGTAGGTTTCAGCAACCTTTTTCTTCTACCAGAATGATCCATTCTGCATTCTAGAACCCAGAGGACTTATCGAGGTAGCCTTGAATGTTGCTTAACTTAGAGTAGCCCAAAGCAGCCGGCATCACGCAGAGCTGCTGAAGGCTTCTGCTGCTGCTTGGTGTGCCCTCGTTCCTCCATCTGAGTACAACGGGCTCTGTAATGCAAGACTTAAGGGAGGAATCCTGTCACCTATTTCTTTCAAGCTTTTCCCTTTTCTTAAAATACCTTCAGGTATTTTGGGATTTTTTTTTTCTTTAGGAAAAAAAAAAGAAAGAAATCAGTATTGCCAATCTTATCCTAATAAAGGCACAAGACTGTACTTCAAAATCATGAGTGGCATAATCATGACTTTAAAAATAGAACACTTTTTAATAAAGGCTGAGGTATTCAGATGACATTCAAGCAGCTGCAACTTCAAGAGAAATAGCACATATTATGGTATTGCTAATAAAATTTTAAGTACTGGCAACACAGTACTTCATGCAATCACAGCCTTCAGAATTTATATTCACGACGTGAATCCCTTTGAGCTGACACATCACGCTGCTCCATCTAACACAGGCTGTCGTTGGTGATCCAGTGGTCACCTAGTGGCTGTGACACTCCAGTGCCAGGCACTGCTTTTGCAGCTGTAGCTTTTCTCTCTGTCCCAGGCTTTCTGTGTTAGCTTGAGGACACTCAGCATTCTGCCTCTGTAGAACAGGCTGACGCTGCAGAGGAGGCACATCTTGATGCTGCAGTTAGATCAGGGTTACGGCCAGGATGTGCCATGTCTCCCACGACACTGGTTGCTAGGAGCATGGAGAAACTTCCCCAAATTGCAGAGAATTTTGCAGAATTGTACGCTGTACTCCACAGCCCTGCCTTTCAGATAGGCATAATAGCACTGCTTGATATCACAGAAATATTCAGAAAATTGAAGATTTTGAAGCACTTTGAGATCTAATCAGAAGTGCTACAAAGTGTTGTTAATTATGGTTAATTTGTTCGTTGACTGGCTGAACATAATTTTTAGCATGAGGTTCTCTGATACAATGATAATGAGAACTAAATAGGTATCTTAATGTGATTTTCTGTGATTGTCAATATGAAATTCACTTGCCGTGTCTTTCCAGCAAAGTGTGCATAAAATTAGCTATCACAGCAAAGAATATTCAGCTAGAAATATTGGAACAAAAGCTTTAACTAATGCTTATAATCATAGTATTTTCTTAATGAGTGACAGGTGCTCTTGTTTACGTGCCGTTCTCGCAAGCCCTCCTCGCTCATTCAAGTAAGTTCAATTCACAAAAACGTGCACTGATCTGTAACCAAACAAGTGGTCTGAGGAAAAAAGAACTTCCCATATTCCTGTTGGGCTCTGCTTTTCTCTTTAAACTTTTTTTTTTTTTTTGTTGCTGAACAGCAGCAAGACTGCTTAAACTTTAAATCACTTAAATGGATGCTACACCTACAGCTGAATGAATAATTCAGCTCCCAGTCACTGTCTGACTTTGATAGGAAGAGGAGGGAGGGTCCCTGCGGGTCTGATTGTGTGAGCAAGGGGGGAAGGGAGGGCTAATTAATTACACATTTACAGTGGGGAATACTTAAAAAAAAATCCACTTAAGTACTGTTTTTTGTTACATATTGCTGATCACAGCTGAGAGCATAGTACCAAGGCAACCATCCTCTTGAAAACTTAACTCTTTGGGGGCTGCGAACAGGAGACTGAAATTCAAAAACAACAACAACAAAAATCAGGGTTATGTTTCATTAGATAAATGCTCCATCTGAAGAATGATTCATCACCTGCTGATGTCACATTCATTACCGATGCGGTTGCAATGTGGATTTCTTTTCTTCTCCATGTTATTTTCAGAGATTTTCGTTCTGAAAGCAGTGCTGAGCTGGCTGCATCTCCTGGAGTGCCAAGGCAACATGGTAGTATTACCATTGACACCAGGGATGCAAATTATTTTTCTTTTGGCACCAGAAAGATTTGTGCTGCCAAGAGAACTATCTCTAGATTAAGCTTTTTTTAAATACTGTAAACTATTTTGGTAGCAGCAAATTACTGTTGCTTGGTGGTACGTGATCTCTGCCTATTTTTAATGCCCGTGTGACAGAGCTGCAGCATGCTCTCCAGTGTACATGCACAGTCATTTGCTGAAGGATTCAGGGCCCCTTTTATAGCAAGACCATTTCCATTCTCTGCACTGCAATCAAGAACTGCAGTAGTAATTGATTTTCTCAAATAGCTCTGGAATTATCTCTAATAAAAAAATACGAATTCACCAACACTTTTTAATGACGGCTTTTGTTCCATATTCCCATGTGGGTTTATAATTTTTTGTTATGTTCTCCTCTAAAAAATTGAACAAGAAAGCTATGTGCTTTCAAAAATAAAGCTGTTTTCTTTCATCCCAGAGAAGGTCATGACATAGCATGTGGTTGGGAAGATGGTGGTTATTGAATACTGTGCATTTTGAGGCATTCCTGACTCCAGCAGGGAAAACCGGTTGGAAATCTGCTGCTGTAGGTCTGCGTCCTCTGCACCACCCGTTGCCATGAGTATCTGGACAGATAGTTCAGTGAAGTGCAGCCAAATGACAAGGGTGTAGACTGCTACGCTTGATCTGTGTTAGTTTATTGTGGGATTGTTTCCTTTCACAGTAAACGACAGAAGTTTGATGTTCTGAAATACTGAAACTCATTGCTGCCGTCTTCTGTCTTCAGCTCTGGAGAGCTGTTGGTGCTCAGATCATTTTCCATTCCGTCTCCCAGGGCCTGGGTATGGTTAGCAGTTTGTAAAATATTGCAGAGTACTTTGAGTGGAAAGTTGAAATGTTTTGGTTTGGATCCTCCAGTTCAAGTGCATGATATTTATCATAAGCATCAGGAAGAAAGAAAAAGTCTGGGCCTTTAAGCCTTGTAGGAAAAAATCACCCAGAGCACGTCAGTTGCCAGCCTTTTCTGTCCCCTGGAGATTTCTTTGTCGTCTTTGCAGCACATCATATTCCTGCTTTGCTCTCTTGTTGGAAGATTCCTCTTCAGGCAGGGGAGTACCACGTAACTAAGTTACTCTGGAAGGAAAACAACCCATTACATTGAACAAAATTTAATAAACAAAACTGTAAAAGAAAAAAAAAACATCAGAGATGTTGCAGCTCTACTGGAGGGCCATTAAAATTAACCTATTTTTTGTGCTGCATTTAACATTATCCTGACTTGAGTGCTGGAGTTGACTGGATAACTTTAGGAAAGTGAGATGGTCTTAACAGGCAGTGCAATCTTTTACATTCTTTCTCCAGGGAACAGAGATGTCTCAACTTAGCATGATTCCTCACTCAATTGTCCATTACTTTTCATCCTTGGTTATCAGTTGCTTAATAATACCAGTGGTACTGGGGAAGGAAGAATTCTCCTCTGTTAGCTTTTAACACGTGCATAAACCTGTTTCCATCTTCTGCCTTTGACTTTCTGTGGAACAGTGAAGGAAATGATGCTGCTCTTGGACTCGGCTTCCCCATCTGTTAAGTGGAGTCAATGGAATTTATTCAATACTATTACCTTATTTTTAGTTATCTGATGTAATAGGATACTGCTCTGCTGAAGTACAAAGTAATGGAAGTTGGGGATAATTATTAACTGGGAAACCAAATCTATGAACTGAATTTCAGGGCAGGGGTCTTTTTTTGTTTCTCACCTGCAGACTTTGCTCCTTTCAATACGTATCTGAGGACTGGCAGGAAGCAATGTCTGCTAGAGGCACGTGGCTGGGGCTGAGGAAAGCTGGACTGTTCCTGATTCTGCCCCAGACACTGGGATCTTGGGCAGATCTTGCTGGATAATGATTCTTCTGGCTGAGTGAGAACAGTGCATCTTTTAGTGCATGTACAGTACCAGGCACAATAGGGAGCCATGTCAACTGAGGTTTGAGGAGATGCCGGATCATAAAAGTTTATAACAATGTTCAGAGTAATTTAGTTCTGGATTAAAATACAGCTGGCAGGAGAGATGGGCAATTACCTACTCTTTAATATAGATGGGGGATGTATTCTTCCTCCCAGTGATTATTGCCAATGCCCATTATTTCAGAGCTACTGGACACGATCGTGCCTCGCTGCGGCGCAGCTTCCACAATGAGGTCACCTGCAGCTTGCAAGTACAGCTGTTTCCCTTCCCTTCATTTTTAATTCATAGGATTGTTGTGTTGGGTTTTTTTTTTTTTATCTGCTGTTTATTCTGCAAGCCCCTTTTGGGCACATTGATGCCTCCAGCATGCTTTGTATGCCAGGGAATTATGGGTCCAGAGATTCTGCAAATCTGCATCCCAGCCAAAGCCTTTGAAAGCTGCTTCTTTTGAATGCCATGCATTTGGCTCCCACCCCTCCTCTCTCTCTTTCTCTCTCTCTCTCCCCCCCCTTTCCCTCTCTTCCCTCCCTTCTCTTCCCTCTCTCTTTCTTATTCCCTTTCCTCCTCTCTTCTCCCTTCCCACATCTCCTCCCTTCTCTCTCCTCCCCTCTTTCCCCATTTCCTTCCCTTCTCCTCTCTCTCTTCTTCCCTTTTCCCCCTTTCCCCCCTAGCGATCTGCTCAGTAATGATGGGAAACTGCACTGCGTGGTGAACTTGGCTGGAGGAGGAAGAGGGTGCTTTTCACTTTGTAAAAGATGAGCTGGAAGCCTTTCTGCATACCGATCAGGACTATTCACTGCAGCCTGCAGGCTGGTGTCTGTAGGATTGCATGCACTCCAGAAATTCCCCCTGAGCCCCCCCAGGATGTCAGACAGCTCGGGAAGGCGTCCTGTCGCCCTAGCGATGCCCACCTCACGCTCCATCAGTGTGCTTTACATCCTTTCCCTTCCAGTTCCTTTTTCCTGACACTCTATTTTGGTTTTAAATATTAAAGCTCTCAGGGTTTCCCTCGTAAATCAGCGTGTGAAGTGCCGGTTCCTTGTAGCTGGGGGCTGCTTTCCCCCTCTGATGGCCTGTAAGCAGTTTTTCTAAACCCGTCTCTTCCTCCCATCTCTCCTCCTGTCGTGTCCCCCGCCCCCCACCCGAGCTCAGCTGCACATAATGACATCCAATCTGTTCAGGAAAAGAAAAAAACAGGAGGGGGAGAATATTTCCCTTTGATTTATACAGAAGCTGAGTTGGCAGAGAACTCAGCTCAGGGGTGGGTGGAAGGGGAACCAAAAAGCAAATTTGTGATGCAGGGGCATACTCTCCCCCGGGGTGGTGCCAGCCAGCGCAGCAGCCAGGGCCGCCGGAGCAGCTCTGCAGGTTCCCTGCGTGCGCCCAAGGCGCCTCCTTCCCCGCGTGCTCCTATCGCCATGCAAACACACACCCACAGTCTGGGGTTAATTTAATTTTAAAATGACATTAGAGATAACACAGGCCGGCTCATTAGCACTAGGCAAAACACGTGGATGCCTGTGTAAAGACAGCAAGGTTTAGGCTCAGGGAGAAGGGAGCTTGTATCATGCATGCCAGCATTGAGTCTTTGAGCTGGGGTCGGTTCTCGGCTGAGAAGGACGTGACTCAGTTAGGATTAAAAAAATGGAAAGAAAGAGTTTTATGCAGCAATTAGGCATTGGAGTGGGATCTTCTGCCAAAAATCATAACGTCAGGTCAATTAAGTCGTATCAGTCTATATAATCTTAGCATTTTATACCCATGTTTTTAATTCATAGAAGACAACACACGAAAAGAAATCAATAAGGGGCCCTAGTTTTGTATTTGATTGTTTGGGGACTGATCATGAGATGAGGAGAGCAAGAGGAAGGTTCCTTCACATCCTAACCAAGCAGTGCACTTGGATGCAATGATCTTGGCAGGTCCTTTACAGCTGAGCTGTTCTAGTCCTTATTCTCACATCTTGTCTCCAGCACGAGCTGCCACACGATTGTTCTGAAATACTTCAGCTCTGGTCTGTTATATCCTTATCACTCCATTCTTAAATCTGCCCTAAACTCACACACAGAACTTCATAACGCACATAAATTTTGACCTGCAATAGGCCTGAGCTCCCACACTTGGACACAGGTGCTGCACCATTGTGTTACAATACTGGATGTATTTCATGGACAGAACAGAAAAAAACGAACCCAGCCATATTTTCCACGCCCAACTGCAGTGAAACTTAAAGTTTTGTAGTAAGGCAGGATGCGTGGCAGAAGACAAAGCACTGCTGAGCTTGCTGTGAATGGGAATGGGTGCCTGCTTATGGGGAAGTCTCCATCGATTCTGGTTGTTTGAATACACTCCAGCTGAAACGGTGATGCAGCCCAGTCTGAGGGCCATGGGGAGTGATAAACACTGGCAAGCGAACTTGATGTCGACAGCAGAATCCAGATTGCAATAGAAATTAAATGTGTGTGTCTGTTGTTATTAGAGATTTAACCAGATGACCTGACAATAATTAATGGGGAGCTAAACTGAGGTCTGTCTCCCATTGGAGACCCAGCCCTGAAACCTAGCCATTCCGAGCACAGATCTCCTGCATGCTCGCCACAGGAGAACCTGGTGGGAGGTGACTCCATGTCTGCCCAGAGATGGTCTCCAAGGAGAGAGCAGGAATGCGTGTGTTCCAGGAAGCACTACGCATCGCAAGGTCGTTTGTGACCCACTGTAAGGAGGGAACGCCAGAAATCTTGCTGGCTGGGCTTTTCCTTGGCTCAGACCCATCTGCAGACACAAAGCCAAGCAAAAGCCAGGGCTGTCAGCTTGAGCCAGGCTCATCTGTCCACAGTCACTGTCAAGTTTCCAGGTTAAAAGACTGCTGAATTGATCAGCAGTGGCTGCTCTGGCACAGGAACACAGTTCCTCTTGCATGCGTAATCCTGATGTTTGTCTTCCAAGTGCCTCTGCTCTAAAGGACCTGGAAGATTCCATCGCATTTCAATAATTAAATTCATAACCTCTGGAAAGATAGGTGAGCGTTCTTTCTGTTCTCTAGATGGATCACCAAGGCATGCAAGGTGACATGGCTGTCCTAGCACATAAAGGACACAGAGTGTGGAGGAGAACACTGACTTTCTGTCTCTGATATGTTCAGAAACACGTGTTCAACTCATCGTGACTTTAATGGTGTGTGAAGAGCTGTGGGTCAGGGCCCAAGATCTTGGTGACAAGGCAGGTAAACACAGTTAAGCAGATGTTGTGTTCTTTGTTCTGGACAGTTCAGGGCAATAAATTGTATTTTACTGCAAGGTAGGACAGGGATCACACGGGACGGACATGAATCTATAAAATGATATAGAATGACTGAGTGAAACCCATTTTATAGGTTTTGTTTAGTTGTTAGTAATATTAGAATAGTAACTAAAGATTCAAAAAAAAGTGAGAACTGTTGTGGTGCTCAGTGCTAAACACAGGGAGGAAGGCAGTCCCAGCTCCAGCAAATGTGCAGTCCAACTAAAAGTGCAGTGTAAGATAGAAGGTAGGAAGAGCCACAGATGTTCAGAGATCTGCCCCCAGGGAATGGAACCAGACTTCCCTGGGTCTCTAGCCAGGACCACATGGCTTCTCAGCTTCCCTTTGAAATCTTCCCTTTTGTTTGTCTCTATCCTCTGGCACGGTTTATTTGGTTCGGGGTGGCTGGGAACGGACACCGCTCTAAGCCTGGCTGATTTTTGAGAGAGGAGTGGCCTGCAAGCTTAGGACTTAGTCACAGTTGCTCGATCTCTGAATATCTCTGTTCCCACTGATGCCACAGTGGACTGGCACCTGTCCTGGGGACACTTCATTTGTCCTCTGCGGTGTCCTGTGGGGACTCAACCGTAGCCAGATGGCCTGTGGCCAGAATTGCTGCAAAACTGAATCACTAAGACAATGCCCTTCTATTTTACTTCTCACAACAGGTAACTTCTCAGCACCCGTCTGGATAATGATTAAAACCTAAACTCTCCCCTCCACGCTCACAGCCTTTTCCCCTGAACAAGGTCTCAGGCTTCAGCTATTCCCTTCGGATTCAGGGCAAGAACAAATTAGTTTCCAGGTTTCTATGTAGGGGTGTGTGTGTGTGTGTGCACATCTAAAATAAACAGTTTAATATTCTGGTAACTGAATTGTTACCCTCCCTTCCCTGCCTGAGGAGCATCTTGTTCCCATCTCCCTCCAGCAGCACAGTAAGCCAGAATGAAACGTCTGATTCCTGGTAAGTGCTGTCAGCACAGCAGCTGGGAGAAGAACATCTGAGGGAAATGCACAAGTGCACTGGCATTTATTTATTTCCTGGGGATATTTATATAGGACAGACCTCAGAGCACAAGTGCACTTGATGCTTCTGTCAACTGAAGAGGGGAAATGAGACTGCAAGACAGGCTGCCCTGCGCAGCCCGTGCTGCCAGGGCCCCTTGGAGCTGCCATGTGTGGACCCCAAGGTTCTGCAGCCTGCTGTGATTGGACCTCTGAGTTTGAGTGCTGCTCATGGAAAGCAAACAAACGTGGAGCGTGCAAGGTTGGCACTGTGCTCGCTGATTTGATTATTTTGCTCTCAGGTGCAGGATTCCTCAGGACCACTTGGCTCACTGAGCCCTAATTTCTGTAACTGAGAAAATGCAGCTTGCCACACGCTGCTATCCTTCCTCCTCTCTCTATAGAGTAATCCAGTGCAGTGGAGATGACAAGCACGGGGGAAACTGAGTGCTCTGCTAAGACAAGAGAACTGGCAGTCACTGCTCAGAACTGCCCCTGGTTCCTTTTGCAGCCTCCGTTAAGTCACGCATGGGCTGCCTAACGCTGCGCTGACCTCCGTGGGGTTCTAGGCGGATGATTAGTCCCTCTGTTCATTTGCATAGTTCTAGTTGAGTAAGTCATTATTTCTGCCAATGAAATTCATAGGATCTCTTGTGATTTTGAAGCTCCAGAACCAAGTATATTAACCAATTGTGAGGAGCTTCCAATATGTGCAATTGGACTTCTCGTACTTCCTGCAGCAAGCGTGTTCTCCTTGGTGGCATGAGAGCACAGCGCTGGGCCCCGATAACCTCCTGCCACTTCTTCAGGGCATGCTCTCAAGCAAGTGATGCTCCTGTCCATCTCAGGGGCTGTCACGTTTCTCGCCACTGTCATCCCTGGCTGTCCCACAATCCGTAGTGTATTTACCTAATCCTTATGCTTGTCGAGCAGCAGAGCATTGTTCTTCAGCGTTTCAGATAGGAATCTGACACTGAGGAAAGCTAAATCAGTTGGCAGAGCTGATATGGAAAATCTGTGTTGAGAAAGGAGAGTGAGCACAGTTCTCCCAGCTGCTGCATTACTGTTGCAGTCATTGCCCCAGCTTTCACTGGCCTTTGCTAAGCAGCTCTCACACTTCAGCAGCAGGATACAAATTTTTAAAATACTGCTTCAGACATTTTATGTTTTCTGAATGTTTCAGTTTGCCCATACCATATTCTCCATAGATAATCATTTACAGCAAAAATGCCACCTACACATATGGTAATTATTTATTTTTCAGCTAGGTCCGTTTATTTTTCAAAAATAGGTTTCATTTATACCAGAGATGTTTTCCTAGTAGCTTTTTTTTCTACCTCTAGGTAGGTGCTCAGGCAGCCAGTCAAAATGGTTACAGTGAAGCAAGCTCATCTTCCTCATTTGTCTTTTTTCCTAATTGCTTTTTAGAAAAGTTGTAATAGGTCGGACTGCTGCTGGTATCACTATCTGATTCAGATTAATTCTGTACAGTTTATGCATATGGACAAGTTCAGAGGAGAAAAAGCCATAGCCCCCTTTATTTGGTAAGGTTTTTATCTTGTTGATTACTGGAAAAAACACAGGAGCATCCCAATGTCATTGCATTGCTTAGTATTCCTTCTCTTTTTAGGAGCTGGAACACATGCTACTGTGGAAACAGCACTCCACATCCCACTTGTTTTTTCTTCACAGATGATGTGCACCAAATTGTTTCTGTAATTGACATAATCTCTATTCTGTTCTCATTAGATTATTCCCCACCTACAAATATTCTTCATAGGTCTTCATCCATGAAATGACCTGCTATCACACAAGCCGTCCCAGTGAGCCCACTGGAGCTGGTACTTACATGAGTAAGCCTCACAGCAATTGATTCCAAGCTATTTAGACTTTAGTCACTCAGTTACATTCTAGTCCTACAGGGAGGCAGGATGACTGCATACAACAGAGCAAGCTAGGAACATTTGATTCACCATCACAGATTCTTCTGCCCATCTCTGCCTATTTGATTTAAAAATATATACATGCCAAGGGGCTTGATATGTCTCTTGTGCCCCATTTAGCATCTGCTGAGCATCCCAGAGCAGCCTGCAGTGTAACACGAGTCACTGGAGGATAGATTTGATAGAGGGGAAAAACAAAGCAATTGATACCCTCAGGCTCCAGAAGTCTTCAGACTGATTCCTGCTGACTACAGGCAACAAAGCAATTTATGGCAACGTGGTTGAAAGTTCCTTTTATTTCAAAGCCGCTAAACCTTTCCTGGCACATAAAGTCACTTTTCATAAGGCAAACCCAGTGAGCTTGCTGGGTTCCCTAGGTCTCAGCCCCAGGAAGCTTTTAACTGGAGTCAAAAAAGACATTAAGCACTGGGGAGGAATCAGGGAGACATAAAGCAGAAATTAGGGTTTAACACAGGGCCATGAGGAGCTTAGCAAAGAAGAGGCTTTTTTTTTTTCCCATGTGTATTTCCTTCCTATGCCATTTCTGTTGTGACAGAGCTTCCGTGTAGCTCCTTCCCTGGAAGCGGCCTGCGATGTCCAATGAATGAAGTGCACTCTGCAGATGGAAGCTGGGCTGTTTGGAAGCGGGTGTTTGGAAAGTGGTAGCCAGATTATTTTATTTTAAGGCTCTATTGCAGCAAAAGGCAGGAAAACAGACAGGGGGAGAGGAGTGAGTGGTTCACTGGCACTGATTGTCTACCACAGCAGGTTCAGCACTGAAATCCGAGTGACTTCTCTCTCCAGATGGTTGGTGGGAGCTGACTACCCAGATCTTTGCATAGCATGCTCCATAATGAAAACGTATGGCATCACTTGCTATCTTTCAAAAGGTTTTTTTCTTCAGCCCAAGTATAGCTCACTGTATAATGGATCCCTTCTTTGCCTGATGCAGAAAAAATGGATATCTGTCACACGCCTAACCAGGGACTCCTAGCTAGGAATCCCTTTATTTCGATACAGACTAGCTCATACTTCTACAGCTGCATAATCCTACAGTCAGGTAGGTGTAGTCCTCCTGTCCCTTTGATGTGACACTGCTGCTCTCTTCCACTTTCACTGAGGCTTGTTTGCCTTCTAACTCACGTCATAAAATGATTCTGGAGAATACAGAGGATTTACACTGATTAAAAAAAAATTCTTAACATCCAACCACACTGATTCTGGAAAAGCAAAAAAACGATATAGGAAGATTTGCTTACTAGAAGTACCCTCAAGGAAACCACGATGCAGGGAAATTGATAGAATGCCCTTAATTTTACATACCATGGTGTCTCTTGGCATGCGTTTCTCTGACCTAAATATTTAGCAGAAGTGGTAATTTATATAGATTCACCAATTCTATGAGAACTGACAAATTCAGATACTCTAAAGAATATATTTTTGCTTGCTCATATAGCAAAAGTCATTTTATGGAAAGTAACAGACTTACAGAGGCATGATCTTCAGAAGTGATGGATAGCCAGCATTTCCAGTTATTACAGGACGCATACCAGGGTCTGGCTTTTCTAGAAGTGCAGTATAATGTTGTTTGCCCAAGAGCACACAGTGATTTACACAGAATTAGGAACAGAACTATATACTCTTCTGAGTTCTGGTGCCCAGACTGAACTATTTCTCTCGGTGTCATAAAACCAAGAAAAAAAACAAATGTTTTTTGCTCCAGTATAAAGTCACCTTGGTTGTTTTGTGTTTATTTTTTTTCTTAGCTATGTCAGGTTATTTATTTATTTTTTTTACATAAATCATTAGACAAGTTTGGGGTAGTCTGGGTTCTACCCAATCCTCTCCACGCAAAAGGAAGTCTAAGTTCCTAGGGAGCCATTCTTGTGCTCTGGTTAACTTCAACCTATGTGCTACACGCAAGATGTATAATGCACTGAATTCCCCTTGTTTCTCCCACTTTTTATTGTCCATCTAAATGTGGCAAGATCTGGGAAATGCAATCAATGAGAAGAACATACAGGAAATGGAAGCCATAAACAAAAAAGATTGGTGGAGTCTCAGTGAGGTCTGGAGTACAGTTGTTGAAACAAACCATTGGTGACCCAGAAAGATCTGAAGCTAAACAGAATGCTTTCAAGATGGAAATGTGTGACAAAGATGGCACAGATGAGCTGGTAATGGTCTCATCTTTCCTTTTGTAGGCTTTACTCCAGATGTAGCTTTAAAATAACAGCAGCATGTCGGACCCACAAAAGGACAAGCCTAAGAGTTAGGAAACCTTCATCTGCTGTGAGACCCACAACGTGACCTTGCCCTTCTAAATCTGGAGAACTGTGTTTAAAAAGATGTCAGTTGTTAGAGCTGGAGGCACATTATAAGTCAGCTTCCATTTCAGGACTCGTAAATACATACCTTTAAAACTATTACTTGATGCAAATGTCTGGGATGTGCTATGCAGGAGATACTGTTCTTCCCAGCCTTAAAAACCTGTGAGCCTGCAGTGTCCAGGTAATCAGCATCCAGAAGCTTCAGGTTTCGTCGATTAGCACAAGGTGAACAGAGGATTGCATTGTTCTCAAGTAACAGGGCATAGAGAGGGGATATAAGCTGTTCTCAACGAGAGATACGTGGTCTTGAATGTCTGAAAATATGGATACTTCTCACATGTAAGAATCTGAATGGACAGGCTTGGATTCTGACTTTTGGTGTGGTTGCTAAATCTGGCTGAAAATTTTGGCTTTAGTTATCTCATGTTTTTTGAGGCGTTTGAAGAAATTCCCAGTAATTGCCCAAGTTCATTACACCTAGTTAGATTAAAAGTTAGGTATTTAAACCATAAAGTCGACAAGGAGAACATGCGTCATTTTCTGTCCTGTTAGGCCAGCACGAGGCAAAGCTACCAAGCAGGTATTTGCAGTACGGGGTGGGTTGAAGCAGCCGTACATCAGTGACTGGGTTTGCCAGGGTTTGTGTGACTGGGTTCCTAGGATCTGAACACATTTCTGCTTCTCCTTTTGCTGTTTGATCTTTGGCAAGCTACAGCCAGGACCCACCAGCTGCTGGTGCTGCCAGGCAGAGGCACCAAGGCATGCTGCAGAACAGGGCAGAGGACCTCACGAAGCTCAGCAAAGAGAAATGCAAATTCAGCCTGCACCTGGGGAAGAATAACCTCAGGCTCCAGCACGCTGGGCTGACGGGCTGCAGAGCAGCTTTGCAGAAAGAACCTTGGGGTCCTGGTGGGCACAGAGCTGACCGGGAGCCAGCAACGCATCCTCACAGGAAGGGTTTGAGTCTTACCATTAATTTCAATGGCAGTAAGAGCAGGTTCCAAGGTGTCAGACTGGCAGAAAGCTCTTTATCTCATAAGGCTTCTGGGCACCTTTTACTGGAATTAACTGTGAGGTTTTTTCCCTTCAGATATTCTCCAGCCTTTGCAAAAGAAACTGCAGCAACAAATCAGATTCTGCAGTAACGCATTTTGAGTCCTGAAGCAAAATTCAGCAGTTTTATAGGGACAGTATAAGAGGGAGTGGGGCGGGGGAAGTGGGGTGGGAAGTATTTATAATCCCTTTAATATTTTAAAATTTAATTATTTCCAAATTGGGTTAGCAAGACTGACAAGAATACTGCATCTAAAGCATGGAGCCCAGAGGCAGCATTGGAAAATGAGAGGAGAAATTAATAATAAAAAGAAACCTATTGCTTCAAGGCAGCAGACTGGAACACTGACATTCCATTACTCCGTCTGTCTGCTGAATTCATTTAGCATCTGTGGCCTAAATAGGCTAGTTTTAAAGTGCCATGCTCCAGTTTTTATGTTCAGGGCTGTTGGAAGGGGGTAGGGATAGCCAGAGGATTTTTTTTTTTCATCGAAAGCTGCCTCAGGAAAGCACATCAGATTTGTAGTTAACAGGGTAGAGTAATGGGAGCCTCTCAGCAGTTGTAGTTAATACAGTATCTTGGAGTGCTTTGTGATGCCTTGCAGGTTGGGGTCTGCATCTGGATGGCTGCCGTTAGGTTTTGGAGGTCAGTGCTGGGGCAGCAGTGCTGAGCCTGCTGCTGCATGCAGAACTGAAGCCCTGAGACTACATCTGCAAGGCATGCCATCAGCCCTCACTGAAGTGCAGCCACTCCTAACATCTCTGAACTCCAAGTACTAAAAGTCCAGGTTGTCACAATGCTATCCATACCTCTTCCCTGAAAACACAGTGTTGTCCAGCAGCACCACAGTCCTAGACAGGGGCTGTTTCAGAAGTGCCACCCACGTGCAACACGCGCTTTCTTCCTCAGCATGCTCCTTTTCAACCGCTAACTCCATCGACTCTTGTGCGAGTTTTGTAAGATCTAAGATCCAAAGCCTGAGGCAGGCTGTCTGCAGAACTACAGAGAACTTACATGCACATTCTGGAGGCTAGATAGATGGCTTGACAGCAGTCTTGAAGGGAAAGAAGAGAACGATTCTGTACTACCTCCTAGAAACCTACAAGTGTTTCACTTCTGGGCATTTTCTGAGACATCTGGATACTAGGAGGATGAAAGGTACCAGTGTAACCTCCCAGTAAGATCAATTGCTTAAAGCATTCTGTGTATGTCTTGTCTTCTTTGGCTTTCTTCCCAAGATTATAGAAACAGGTCAGTGAATTTCTTTGGAGTAGAATACAATGTATTCTGTATATTTCTATTTTTTCTGTTTCTGTTTTATACAATAATCTTAGATTCTCTTTTCCCTAATTTATCATCTTGAAGGCCTTTGTGTAAATTATGCAGAAAGGAAAACGGGATTTTATGGAAAGTCATATACAAGCTGTTAAAATTGGCTTTTTCTCCTCCTCATCATCATTCTTTGCTCTCAACGTGGATTTTATCAAAAGTTTTTGTTGAGTGTAATGGAGATTACCCAACAGATGGAAGTCATGATAAAGCTTCAAACGATTTTACTGTTGCAGTCTATCATGAAGCACGGCCATGCTTTTTGATTTGAAGCATTTCGGGTCTTATCAGAGCTACCTACAAAGTCAAAGTCTTGAACCCCCCCTAGCTAGGTGAATCCCAGTGGGCTCTTGGACCTTATTAACCCAGCATCTTACAGGATCCTCATCTGGTTACCTGAGGCATTGCAATATGTATGTTGCCAATATCTAAGACAACATCAAAGTACAGGCACTACAGGTTCATGCATGGAACCAGTGTCTTCAGTCATATGACTTCAGTCATAGTCTGTGACTGTGCCAGAAAAGTGTATTTGTTATGTGGTTTACTTTGGGTTTATCTTGGCTAACACATGTTCCTCCTCACTATTTTTTAGAGAATTCAACTCTATCACAAAGGAAATGTCCTATAGTGTTGAAAGAAAACTGAATTTCAATTACCATTATTTCATAGAATGAGAATTGTACAGTTATAAATCATCAGAGAATTTTTTTTTTCAGTTTTCATTGAATTCTTTCTGCTTTGGGCACACAGCTATTTTTCCAACTCAGTCTTTTCCAGTAAGCATCATTCTTTCTTTATCCAATCACATCTCATCACTGCCTTTCCTTTTTCTCCTTGTAGATAAATAATGCCCAATTAGACCTCTGCCCAAAATTACCCAAGCTTGTTAGCTGTCTTCTTATTCACTTTACTTACATATCTTCATGGCAGTGTCTGCCTTGTCTATATTGATAATGAACACTTCAGGGATAATCTACTATTCTGCAATCATATCAAAGCTAGAACAGGAAGACCTATTTTTGGTAAGCGTATACATATTATTGTTAGAAATGTGATTATTGATAATTTTTTAAAAAATCATCGGTTGCAGTGATTTGTATTTAAATTAAATATTAATTTAAATAATATTTAAATTAAAAATAATTTAAATAAAATTTAAATTAAATACAAATCACTGATTTGTATTTAAGTGTGAAAAAGCAAAACAAAGTCAACTACAGAAGTAAACTACATCCTCATGTCAACCCTAATAACTGCCAGAACGTGTCATGTTATCACTAGATGGAGTTTTAATAATTCATGTTAAAACGTTTGGGCACTTGCATCCTTCTTTAAAATGGTATCAAGATGAGAGGAGAAAAGAAGGTAAGATGTTATATTCTAAATACCAGGCAGATCAAATGTTGCTATGACTTATCCTGTAGTGAGAGGGATCCTACATCAGCTAGAGCATCCCACAGATCCTCGTCCCAGACCTCAGCAATCACACGCCAGCACAGCCCTGCTGCACTGAATGGAAATCCAAGACAGCTCCGTAGGGTCCCCCACGAGCTCTCTGCTTATCTGAGAGCCTGTAAAGCTATGCAGGTAAAAGCTGAATGTTTAAAAAACACAGAAATAAGATGCAAAATACACTTCAACATAATTTCAAACATTTAAACAGTTTATTGAGATAGAAGCGATGATGAAAATATTTTCCATTACATTCTTTAAATATCATCTTTAATTTAGATCACTGTTAGCTCCATTCAGTGCTTTGGAAGATTCCATCTCTTCAAAAACTTTGCTTTAGGGAGCAGCTTTGTTCATTTTCCTGCGTAGAAGCAATGGCCTCCCCTAGGTTGTTTCTTAACTGAAGTAATTGCTGTGACTCCTCAGGTCCCAGACAACCAACAGCTAATTAGTTCCAATTAAGTTCTCTCACAGGTGCTTATGAAGTTGCCATTTAGAAGCAGCAGTTTCTCCTGAAAGGTGGGGAAGGGAACACCAAAGATCAGAGAAGAGAAATAGCAAAAGATGAGTCCTGGGGCAGCTTTTTGTTTGAGCAGGGTATGTATGAGGAATCTTATTTCACTTTTAGGGGTGTGACTGCTCAGTGTGGGCTTCTCTTCCTGCATAAAGTAGTGGTAATCTTGGAGCAACCCACGTGTGTGAGCTCTGCTCAGGGAATAGATGGCACCTGGGTTTTACCACGAGGTGAGCCAGAGGGTCAGTCCCAGCAGATTGCTGGCTCACCTCGCGGTAAGCCTGATGTCCTCCTTCAGTGGCTGTGTGTGCTGAGCGAGTTGAGCTGGGATGAGCCTCAAGCAGCCTGAGAATGCCTCAGTGCTGAGCCTGACCCTTTTCTTGTGCTGGCTTCTTACTGGTGTAACCGCTTCTTGAAGGTGCTCATCATCAAAGGAAGTGTTTGGAAATTTGAGGGTTGTACTTCTACATACATACGTACTTTAATACTTGTTGGGTATTAGATAATCTCCAAAAGATTTCTTCCTTTGCAGACTTAAAATCATAAAGCTAGACCAGATGCAGAAAAACACGAATAGATAAAAAGTCATTTTCGTGTTCAGTGATGTGAGACTGAACAGTGAACCATGGTGGTCTTTCCTATCTCTGATGTGTGAGCTGACCTAGCTAAAACTCCCTGAGCATCTTTTCTATTAAGACTTCTTTCTGTTGGACTTTTAGCAACTTCGTGTCATAGATGAGGCTAGAATAACTTCTAGAACATTCACTGTGTAGCATTTGGGGCTGTCTTACAGCTGCTAGTAGTAAAACTGTGAAATGTATACTTGCAGAGGCGTACCTTCAATTAAATGCTTCAAATAAGGTAGCATTAACCCCTACTTAACAAATGGAAAAACAAACAAACGTGGCCATTAAAAAGAAGAGGACTTGCACAAGGTCATAACAGATGAAAAGCAGAAATAGCATTTAATTTTCTTTGTTCTCTCACGATATTATGCAGATTATGCTACTGCTTGTGTGTGTGTCTTCCATTGCAATTGAAACTAAGAACTCTACCCATATTGGACAAGTAATTGATGACACCTCAGACAGCTGTAATCATCGAAGCATTAAAGGACTTGTTTGCCAAGCAGAAATATATTTAAACAGCTCACATTAGATATCTGAGATGGAGCAGGAATAGCAGATAGGTTGTTAGTAATGATAGAAGCTAAACATGAATCAGCTAAGTAGAGGGTATGTTCCTTAAGCCATGCGAGTGCAATAGGTTCATAGTTTATATGGTGATTTTTAAGGCAGCAAATTGTTACTGGAAATTGTATTCCATTCTGTCACTCTTGTCTCTGTGTTGTGCTGCTTTCTCATATGGTATAATACTCAGTTATGAGAATGAGAAGGAAGACATATGGAGAACGCAGCTATGCAATCTAATTCTTGGGGTGAAAATTATACAATGCTTTTCCGTGCTATTTGTATGATTCATTTGATATTGCAGGCTTCACTTATATGATTATTTCTACTGACTTCTGGTACTTTATTCATTTGGTTAAAGACAGATTGAGAAAGGAAGTGTTTCCATTTGCAGGCTTCTCTTAAAAATGCAGTGTTCCTCCATCTTTGCTATTCTGTGTTATGCCAAACACAAGCTTCGCTCAGGCAAGGATAGGCGTATGTTGAATAGAATTGTGTGCAACGCTTCATTTCATCCTGTATATGTGTGCTACATCCTGGGGAAAAAAAAAAAAGAACTGTTTTAATAACTGGAAGAATGTTTACTAGTTTCCATCTTCTATCTATAAATGTAGGATTTGATTACTAGAATTCAAATGTATGGGCCTCAGTGGCAAAGGAAATGTAACAATTCATTGCAAATTGGGAGGAGAGGGAAGCTCTTAATATAGGAAGATTGTGATTTAAGACACCCTGTATATCACAATTTATTATTAGCCCAAAAGAAAAACATTTTTTCCATTTTTTCTATTTAAGTTTTTTTTTAATCCAGGAATATCTCTTTCTAGTGATATAACTCAGCTACTTCTCATCTTCAGTGTGTGTAGATTCTGAGCCTCAAACCTATCACTTTCCTCAGACTGCAAAATTTCTAACTTTGTATTCAGGCCAGTGCCATTTTGTGAATAAAGTGCCACACTTTATGTGGGAGGAAGAAGACAGAAAAAATGTTGTGGCAGGTGGTTTAAAATAAATAAGAATAAAACAAGCTGTGTTGGAAACTGCTTGTGGCTTTGAAATGTTTGAAGCAGTCTCTGCAAACCAGGGTTGCTGTGGAGAACACTTGTGAGAAGGTCAGTTGCAATCATCATATGGTTTTGCAATATTTTTTTTTGCCTGGATATTATTACCAACAACACTGTGTGTGTGCGTTTACATCCTAGGAGATGCTCAAACTAGCCTCTAAATACCACACCAAGACCCTAATTGTAAATCCAGAAATAGGGTACGTATCATGGACCTGCATGTCGAATATAATGCACCCGAGACTAGAAATTGGCCTTGAAGCTGTAGTTGCACTTAAGTTTTGCTCTGCCTGGATTATAATTTTAGTAATGTGAATAAGAAACTGTGCAGATGCTAACCAGATGTTAATATCAAACTAGTTCAGCATGTTTCCATGTCATAACTACAGTGTTACTATGGTGATAACAGATTCACTAGAGGTTTCATTTAATAAAGCAGGATTGCATGTTATATCTGTACAGTTACCATAGTTTTAGTCACACAGTTGTGCTTCTTTTGACTCATTTGATGGCGTTGCCACTGAGCTTTTAGTTTCCCTTGTAAATTTACTTTTTTAGGGATATATTTGCTATGTAAGCAGGTTCTAGTATATTGCTTTGAATGACCTCTATTCTCTCATATGGAAAAAAAATGGTTTTGAACATGAAACTAAAGCCTAGAGCCTTTATTCCTTTTTTATTTTTTTTTTTAAATGCTGCATTTGACTTCAGCTTCAATGCTATTTGGGCCAACTGCTCAGGACGTCCCAGGAAAGCCTAGGAAGTTGGAATGAGGGAAGAATCTAAACTGGCTTTCATGTGAGATGACCTGTATTTGCAAGTGGCAGAAAAAGGTATTGAGTTTTATTGCCACCCATCCAAGAACCCAAGTAACAGACTTGCATGTTATAATTTGAAGGGAAAAGATTGCTGATTCTTAGGGCCAAATTCTGCCCTAAACACAGAGCTACCAGCTCAGTAGATTTGTGGTGCTGGTCTGAATGCACACCAGGAGAACTGCCAATACTTCATTCTTGCACTTTTGTTCTCTTCTTCCCTGCCTTGTGCCCCATCTCATCTACAGGGCAGCTACCAGGGCTGTGAGATGAGAAATCGCTGCAAGTGAAAACTCAATCCCTCGGTACAAGACGTGGGAAAGTTAGGTCCAAAATCAGTCCATTTCTTCACTGATCTCAGTCCAATACTGCTCCTTTTTAAAGCAGCAGAAAGCTTTGCAGCTTTTCATGGTGCCAGATCTTCTTAACCCTCTACCTCCATTCACATTGATGTGGTTGCATGAAATTGAGGGCAGCGTGTAGGTCAGAACTGGGAACTCATCTATTTTCTATAAGACCAAGAGGAGCTTTTGCCTTCTTTTGTCTTAATAATAGAAGTAATAATAACAATAATTAATAACTGTAATGATAGTGATAACCTTCCAGCTGAACACGTGCAATTTGTATTGCCTCAGCATTATTCCCAGGCAGAGCTTCATTGATATGCAGAGCGCTGCCGTGTCTGTCACTGCTCTGTGCACTTCGGGTCTGGAATCCTTGGGGAGCCTCGCAGCTGTCAAATTGACTTCCATCATTTCTCTCTGAGCTGAGAGACAAATTATCCAGCCAGCCATCAGAGCAGACTTCACAATCGAACCTGCAATCTCTAAGTGATAAAACACCGCATCCTGGGTCAGGCAAATAGTTTGGCCTGTGAGGAGGGGGGAGATGGGCTGGCGGTATTGATGCCATTTGTTTTTCAGCATCCATTTTATTCTTTAGAAGCTTTAATAAATAAATAAGAAGGTATTCATGGTCTGATGATCTGGCAGGCACTGAGTCGCTGGCATCTGTCGGCTCAGAGCCCTGTGAGGGATTGCTGGGCTGCAGGCTGCGAGGATGCGCAGCTCAGCCCTGGCCACGGCCGACAGAGCTCACCCCAGCGCAGGGCCCGGGGCACTGAACTGCCCTGGAAGGGTTTTTTGCTTGCTCTGAGTGCACAAAAGTTTTGAAGAAGTTTGTGCTGGGCCTTTGAAAAGCTGTCAGGGACAGCCTCTGTGCCTGGACACGGGCCGGAGATGAGGTGTGACGTGGGAGCTGTGCTCAGGATGCCGTCCTGCAGTGGAAATGCTGACCCAAGCTTTCCAAGACTCAGCTGTTTTTTTGTTGTTGGTTTTTTTTTTTCTTGTATTCATCTGGCTTTGAAACGGGCAGGTGCTTAAAATGGCGGTGGGGCGTTCGTGGCAGTGCCACTGCTCCGCGGCTTCCCCAGTGAGGCGGAACACAGCCGTGGGGTGACCGTGACCTGGGAGGAGGCCGTGGGGGTTCCCCCTCGGCGCGGCCGCGTTCCCCTCAGGGCAGACGGCCGCCCGCCAGGGGGTGCCGCCGGGCTCGCACGGGGCCGAGGGACCGGACGCCAGCTCGGGGCCCCGGCTAGGGGCCGCTCCGGGCGGAGCCGCCGCTCCGCCTCCTTGCCCTGCTCTCAGCGGGGCCCCAGCCGCCAGCGCAGCTCCCGCCGCCCTCCTTCACCCTCCCGCCTGCGGCCCCCGGGCAGCGCGGGGCCAGGCTCGTTGGGCGCTCGAGGGCCTCGCGCCGGAGGCGGCGGCCGCCATCTCAGTGAGGGAGCGGCCCGCGGGGCCAGGCCACGCTGTCCGCAGCGCAGCGGCCAGGCCCTTTCCTTCCCTGCCCGGCCGAGCCTGCCCGCGCCCCCGCACCCGGGAGGTGTTGGAGCGGTGACATTTCCAGTGTGGCACTTGGCTTGCACCAGGAGCAACATCGCTTTCTCGTCTAACGGGGATGTCTTGCTGCTGCTGAGGGGTGTGAAGATGGAAGAAAGACTGCAGCTGTGTTTGGAAGCTGATTGTGCATGGAAAGCTGTATGAAAAGAAAGTAGCTGAGCCGTTCAAAAGGCCCTTCCTTAGAAGGAAATCTCGGTCGCAGTTGTGCTCAGTTCTGAGAGCAGAAAAGCCGACTGCAAAGCAGGAACTTCCTTCTCTGAAAAATCTATCGCGTGGTGCCAGGCTGAGAAGGAAACACCCATGAAATGCCCGGGGCCCACGCGGCTGGTGCTCGCGCTGTCCCCGCAGAGGGGCCATGCGCTGGGGAACCCGGTTCAGGGCAGCACTCTGAGCCAGACCCCCTCCAGGCAGCTAGCGTGGGGTTTCTGTCTGGAAATGAATCAACAGGTGAGGTTGGCTGGGGCACACTTAGCATCTGTGTTTGGGTTGTTTCAGAGGTTCAGGAGAAAAAGACAGTAGTTCTGCTGCCATTTTTACATCTTCACCTAAAACAAAGGTTGCTAATGTGAGGTAGGGATCCTGAAGCATGGCATTCCTTTCAGCTTGTCATCCCGACTGAGCACGTGGATGTTCAGCCCTTCAAGCAATCCAGCACAAATCCCGTGTCCCTATCCCACCCATTCTCTTAGATCTTTCTTAGATGTTTCGGCTCCAGACAAACAAGCACCTCTAAATCCCCTGGAGCACGCTGCTGGGAGGGGGAGAAGACATCTGGGTTTCTTAGGGCATCGATCCTCCTGGGGACGATGGTAGATGCCTGTGAGCAATCCTTATCCAGGGATTGTGCTTTCCCCTAGATCATGTCCGAGGTCAAGAGTTGGCCTGGAATGAAAAAGCCTAGCAAATAACCAGCACTTGATGGTAGCCTGCACCTTCAAAGCAGCTCAAGTTTCACCAACGCTTTCAAGTCCAAGTTTCCTGACAGTTTTATTGTTGATTTGTTCATTTTGCAGTTGGGATCGATTGCTGTTCTACCTTTGGTCTTGTATGCATTGTATGGTTATCTTTTGAAAATGCCCAGAGTTTGCCATAAAATACTTTGCATTTAAGTCTGACGTTGGCATGCTGGAAGTTAAATAACAATCTACAGTATTTCTTCACAGCACTCTGAAGTCGGTCAGTATTGCTATCGGGTCTAACTTACCTTACACGGTTTTTCACTTTCTCCTATCTACCACCTCAGTTCTTACTGACAGCTGCCAAACTGAGTACAAACTAGACACTGCTTTTAGCAACCTGCATCTACCATCCTTACCTCCACCACCACTCTTTTTCTTCCCTATAGGCATCCACAAATGCCAATAGTAGTAGGCACTTCTGACATTTCCAAATGGCAATTTGGCAGGGTCGGACAGGTTCATGAGTTATTAAAATGTCTAAGCACGGTAAAGGTTGGAAAATTGCATATAACGTTGCATAAAACAAGCACACAGAAAAAGAAAACCCCACCTAGGCTTTCCCAAATGAAGAGGGCACCTTTAAAACTTTCCTTTAGATTTGCTTAAAATGCTTGAATAGTAGGAGAGGTGCATGAGTCATTCTCTCTCTGTCTCTCTCTAGAACAGGAAAGCTAGCAAAGGGTGGAGGCAAGTGAGCACACAGTGTGGTACGCTTTAAAATATCAGCTAAAATGACTAGGCTGAAGAAGTAGGAGGACTGATATTAGTCACGCTGTTACACAGTTCAGAAGATAAAGACAGAAGGAATTACCGGACAGGCAGATGCCACTTGGCCCAACATTTTAAGACATTAATCTTCACTTGAGATCTCTTAATTCTTTCTTCAGAATGCCTCTTTTGGCCTTAAATTGTGAGTGAGATTGATTATCTTGGCAGCACAGAGAGAATGGTCAACTTTGCCACATAGTATCAGCAACTCCCACCCGTGGTCATTTTGCTCAAGCCCTTTATTCCTGGTCTCACTGGGCAAACACAGCAGTTGTTGCAACATTCCTGCTCCATGTGAGTTAGTATGAAGGGTGAGGATGTGTCGGGAGAGCCAACATCATGGAGAGATGTTTGATATGATTTCCTGCCCTGCTGCATGCAGTTCAGTTAGCTGTCTGCACAGTGAAGTAATACATCCTCCATCTCTCGGGCCCTGTTCCTTCACCATTCTTGGCACTTGCATGGTTATGCAGAGTTGGCCTACCTTGCAGAGGAACAGACTGCATTTTTTCTGGTGACCACAATGTGTGGGCCAAGAACTTGGATGTAAGCAGTACCTCAGGCTTTGTGATTGTGGAAGTAACAGAAATGAATTTGATTTAAAAAAGGGGCAGTGTGTCCTTTGGTTGTGTGAATTTCCCAGTTATAATGGAAGAAAACTTCTGAAGCAGCTGAAAGCTTTTTGGACCCTCTGGAGTCTGTTTGAAGTCACAGGAGTCTGACATGCTGAATATTTACTTCAGTGTCTGCAGCTGAAGGATTTTGAAGTACTTTGAAGCCTGATTTTACCTCTGTGTGCTCATCTTGCTCCAGAGAAGTTCTTTTCTTAGGGGCATGCTTGTAGCTCCTTGAGGGTGCAGTTCATTTGTCAGTCAAGCAGGTCTAATGGCATAGTCATTTGGAGTTCATTTGAAAAATTGGTCCTAATTTTTCGTAGTGAACCGTGACCACACACCTCCTTATTTCTGAAGGGGTTACTGGTCAGAAAGAATTGAATTGTCACAAGTTGCTGCTTCTGGTTTGAAATTCCTGGCTCTTAATCCAGAACGTGACCTCCTTCTAAAATTCCAGAAACTTTTCAGACAGCTGTTCGCTATTTAATTTTATAAATATACCCCTGTTTTAATTTCTGGCTTAAGTAGTTTTCATTAAGGAGTTACTTTTGTCTTACAGAAGTTTGAGTTAAGACTTGTGTGATTTGTCTCTGGTTCTCCATGCTCTCTGACATGAAAACAAGCAATGTGTTAAAAGTGAGCATGGCTGTGCACTCCGAAAGCTTCCAACACAAGCCCGTGCAGGTACTGCTAGGGAAGGCTGTGCTGAGCTTTCCCTGCAGTCAGTGGCCAGGTACTTCTCTGGCCACTATTCCTAGCATCTCATTTCCTTACCAGACGTAAAATAGGTCGCTTTGTGTCTTTGAATTCTGTAGTGGATCTGTGCAGGTGACCTCCCAGCAGCATCCTACAATCTGGCATGGTGGGTTGGAGCAGCAACAATTTCTTCACAGCATGAACCTGCCACTGCCCTGCCTGCTGTTCTTTGAAGTAGGTCAAGCCTAGGAACTGCTAAGACTCTCTGGACCCCTCGTGTGTTTTATCATTGTAGCCACCATAATGTAGAGTACAGAGATCACCTACTTTGTTCTGTCTGAGCACTAGTGGCTTCCATGCAGAAAACACAGTGCGTGTGAGGTCTAAATCAGAAAGCCTCTCTGCAGCATCATGCTTCAGCCATCAGTTGAAGTGATTATTTAAAGTTAGTAAATGTTGGACCTTTTGTTTCATCTTGTGTGTGCATGTATGTATGCACACTGTTTTTGATCTCAAGTGTATTTTGGGGGGAAATACAATAACTTTCAGCAAAAATTGCTCAGATTCATTCCAAATAATGGACAGAATTTGAACTAGGGCTATGTTAGAGTTGATATTGTATATCTTCTTGTGTCTGGCAGGCTCCTGAACCCTGACCACACCATCTATTTATACATTGTGCGTGTGTTTCTGACATAGTGATAAGTTTCTTGTATAACTATTTTTTATTGTTCTGACATGTAAGGGTGTGGGTTCACACGTAACCAAAGGTTTCAGTAGTGTTATGTACAATTACTTGAAATGATTGCCCTTGTGTTCAGAAGAAGACTTAAAAAAAGCAACAGAAAGTTTTTCTCTTCTCCATGTCCTTGATGTTTCATTGTTTGGCTAAGACTTTTCTATTTTTCCCTTTGAGTTGCTACTATACAGCTTTTTATGTAGACCTCTTTGGAACTGTTCTTTGATTTCTAGGCTACTTAAGCCAAAATTCTATTCATTTTTTCCTGGCAGCGACTACTTCACAGCAAGTACATTAATTACAATTTGTGCTTGTCAAAGACTGTGCCTTCAATTTTTGCGTTAGCAGAATCAGTCTTTTCTCCAACCCAACCGTGCGATCGCAGTACAACCATACAGACAGTATGCATGGTAGGATGTGGAGAACAAAGTGTCATCCTGGGAGCATCAATTTAAGCCTCGTTGTGCTTATATGCCCTTATACAGGCACCCAATTTGCAGTAGTGCAGTTCACCAACATCTGTCATATGAACAGATTTGAGAAATTATTGTTTTGTACTCTGGATTGTACAAACTGAAATAACATGCTCCAAGTCACTTGCTATCAGTCTGAGATACCAACTGAGAAGTTCTGCATGCTTAAAGATAGTTGGAATGGAAGAGTGCTGCACTCATGTTGATGATCATTCTATCCCACTGCCAAACTTTTCAGATTTCTATTTTACCTTTTTATGCTGTTTTTTATTCAGATCCTTTTATGCAAGCAACCCAAAGAAAACCTGCAAAAACTTTACAAAGTTACTTTTAGAGCAAAATATGAATGACACCTAACAGCAAATCCCTGTGTAGATACATCTTGGGGCCTCTGTGGAGTGTCTGTCACTGAGATTTTTTCTTTTTTAAGTAAGGGCTTTTCACATCTTTAAGTTGGATTTCCAAGCTAGTAAAAACAATTACAAAATGCTATTACTGATTTGTTTCATTTTTATTCGTAGCAAGGGAAAACAAATTTTTCCTGGTCAAACAGGTATTCTCCAGTTCCACTACTGAGTATTGGATGAGAACGCTAACGCAGGCATGTGCAGCGTTGTCACTGATACGGATGGGAATGTGTCCCAAGATACTCAGCAGCTGGTCTCTTCCCTTATTAACGATACAGCAAAATTAGCTATTCCATAAAGGCTTGTCATTGCATGCATTTCTAAGGAGGGTATATAAAACTTTCCCCGTTTTACTGACTGAGGAAGTTAAGACCTAAAGAACGGAAGTGATTATTCACAGGGACTGGAAAGGATATTTAGTCCCAAATTCTATATAATGGACCGTGTAGACCATGTAACAGGCCCGAAAATAACCGTCACATTTCAGATACACATATGTTGCTTTCCATTCCAAAGAAAGAAAATATCCGTTGCTCTTCTTGACCCACTGTCCTACCACTTTCTTTCTCCCCCTCCCCAGCTAGTATCTTGAAGTCAGCAAGGGAAACTGCAGATGAAAAATTTTGGAAAATCAATTAAATTTCAGACTTGACTAAAAGTAGCATGATCAGTGGTCCGGCTGCAAGGCCTTCCTTACCTGCCCATTAGGCACAGCCTAGTGGCTTCCAGAGCTCAGTCTGCTGGGTTCAGGAAGGTTACTGCCACGTGGTTTTTGGAATTCTAGAATTATCCATTATCAGTCCACGGGTACTAAAGTGGGCAGCAGCAGCAGAGCAGTGGTGCAGAAGTCAACTTCCCATGCGCTGTAAATCAAGACAGCCACAGTCAGTTAAAGTCAGAAAATGGGATGGTTGAGGAGGGGGGAGAGGAGGAAAGCTCAGGGGTCTTGCAGCTGTTTTCACATCTTCTCTCAAGCAGGATTTCTTCAATTAGAAGCAAGGATTTTATGCAGGAAAACTTGGAAGAAATCAGATTGCACAAATGCTTTTTTTTTTTTCCCAGGAGCTGCCATAAGTTGCATTATTGAGTGTTATTTTATTCCTCTTTTCTCTCTCTCTACGGAACAGCAAAAGTGACAGTGCTTTAAATGGAAAGATTTGCAGCAAGCCATCAGTCATTGTGCATGGAGGATATATCTCCTGGTTTAGTCTTGCTCGTGCTTCCATAAATCAGCATAGCTAAAATATTTGTGGTTGTCTGTAGGAGATTTATGCAGGTGGGAGATTAGAGTCAGTCTGTCATTTTTGTGGGGGAAGTGAGAGATGGAAGGGGCTGGGGAATGCTGGCTTGCAGGAAGGAAGGACTTATAATAATGTCAGTGGATATTTAGGGGTTCCATAGAGACAATTAGCAAGAAGTGTGTGTGTGTCTCCATGTGTACACATCTGATTTGGAAGCAGTTGTTTCTCTGTGTCAGTTTTGAGTTAATCTGGCTGGAGAGTGGCACTGTGTGGAGGCATTCCTCTTCTCAGATCTGCATTCAGTCTGACAGGAGGGTGTGTGGTGGGTTCTGTAGGTCTGAAGTATTGTGTAGATGGCTTACGCCTTACTTCTGCTCACATATGCTTATCTTGCAGGTTGGGTGCATTGGTAATTGCAGGGTTAAAAGGTTTGTATGGACTGCTCCTTGTCAGGCAGTAACTGCGTGCCCAGGTACCATTGCTAATAATCATGGTGAGCTCATCTGAGGAGGGGAAAGGAGGGGCATGAGTAACACATGTTCTAACATTGGCAGCACAATCCAGGTCAGCTTTTCAGTTGGCTGTAACACTGGCAGACTCTGCTGACCCCGGTGCTGTTTTGCAGCTATCCGTGTGGCCCACTGACTTCATTGGAGACAGCACTGAGTTACAGGAGCTGACATCCCCCCACCTCAGTTCTGTGCAGCAGAAGCAGCCCGCCAGGAGTGCTAGGGATGGCAGTGTGCTCAAGGCCTCTGCCTGTTAGTCATCCCCCCAGGTCTGTGTGAAGGTCATCTCTGTAGCTTCTGTTTCACCTCGTTGCTAATGAGATCTACCTTGTTCCTAAGTACTTTCTGGTTTAGGCACAGTTTAGTGGGCAGTGGTGGACACTGCAGAGCCCCAACGCCTTGTAAAGAGATTCTGGAAATCTTACAAGGTTGTAAAATATGATCCTCAAAAGTTCTCTAGGCTTCTCTCTCCTTTTCTATGGAAGCGTGTTTCTGATTTTCCAAATACCTCTGTTTTGCACCCTCTGATTCCAGTTCTTTTTTGTTGTTGTTTTTCAATTTTACTTTGATTTGAGCTGTAATGTGATATAACCTGTCAGCAACAGCAGCTCTCACCCTAAGGAGCCCTGCATCATTCCAGCAACCATGTCTGCGTGGTCCTGTCCTGAGAACTTTTCTTTAGGATTTGAGGAAGGAGCAAGCTCCACCTACAGAACTCCCAGAATCAACTCAGTGCTAGGATCTGCCTAGGTGAGAAGTTACCCTCTGGTTTGTTGAACCAAAATGAAAAACACAAAAGGAAATGTTAACTGTTTTGTTGAAGTAGCATTGCTGTGCTGTGTCGCTCTCTCATATCCTATTAAACATAAGTAAAATTAATTTTCAGGAATATGTGTTAAAGGAAGGGACTAGTGGTTAGATCAGACTTTTTTCATGTTACCCATCTCTGCCAAAGACCCTATAAATCTTTGCAGTTGTAGAGACAGCCTAAAAAAACTGCTAACGTTTTCAACTACAGAGCATAACACTGAATAAGGATAGCTGAAAATTTTCTGTCAAAACTGTGTTTAATGGAAAGTGGAGTTTTGATAAAATAGCATTTTCACCAAAAATATCTGCTTTCCACGGAGAATGTTAGTTTCTCAGTATAATATTTTGACAGAAAATTTTGAATCTTGGGCTGAAATATGTACAGCTGTTCAAGTCCGTCTAGTGCCATTCATATTTCTTCACCTCTTCAGATGGGAGGTATATTGCCAGCTCTGGATTTTAACATTGTGTCACTTGGGATTTTTCTTCATGCCCCTCTCTGGAGTCATGACACAGCAGGACCATCAGCCTTCCCATTCAAAATGCTGAGTTTCTGTGGCTTCTGAGGTTGGAGAAGAAAACTTGAAGATGCAACTACAGCAGGAACTGGAAATCGGAGGAAGCGAATGGAAATTGAATTTTCTTGTTTCAAATGACTCCAGATCTTTAAGCCACTTAAAAATATTTTTTTACTTAGGAAGTATTTCACAGTCTGACTGAAGATTTTGAATAACTTGAAGTTGGCAGTGCTTTCCTACATGAATTAGCTGAGAGAATGCTGGACTGGGGCTGAAGAAACTTTGATAAGTCAGAGTTCGCTGTTGATTTATCTTGTGACGTCTGGCAAAGTGTTTTCTCCATGTTCAATTCAGTCAGTAGCTTGAGATCCCTCTAAGACTGTTGTTGCTGAAAAGGTTGTTGTCCTCGTTCCTGGCCCTGGTTTACCTGCTCTGAGGATGGTGTTAGCTAAACAACCTGAGGTCGTTTAACACGCGTTGCTCTCTATGATAGCTAAATTAAATCGAGATAAGAGCAGCTATAGTGGGTCAGGCAAAAGGTTTGTCTAGCCTAATATCTTGCCTGAGGGAATTGCCAACGTGGTTTACCCAGGAAGGAGCATGAGACTGACCAACCGTATCGTGCTGCTTACCCACTATAGACTCCCGATTTCCACGTTCAAGGTCTTGAGCCAAAAACGCTGCTTTTTTATGTCACTTATGATTCCTTCCATGCTATTTGCCTTTCTGAACATCACTGATGATTTTTATCATGATGATTTAATGGAACTTTTTTGTTACGACCCTAAGACGTAGCTAATTTGTCTGTATGTGTTAAAATTACACCTTTGTACCGATCAGAAGGGACAAAGAGGGTGGAGGAGGTGAACAGGAGGAAAAGGGAAGCCTCAGAGACCCGTGGGCAGGAAGCGTTGCTGTGTCTGTGCTTTCACTAGCAGAGGTGCTTAACATTCCTCATCATAGTTGGTATTAATTCATGCTTTGAGATCTCTTTAAATTCCACAGTTAAAATTTCTGCCAGTGGTGTTTGCATTTAATCTACAAGCTGTCTTTCTTAAGTGCTGTGGTTGTCATTGTTTATTCCAGGATAACAGTACGTAGAACGAGGGTGTTGAATAGATGTCTAATGAACGTTCAGCTTTCTGGCAAGTGTGAAATGGTGCTTGTTCCAAGCTGGACCAGGAGTCCCTTTTAGGCAATATTGTTACTGTAAGATTCATTTCTGCCATAATTAAGCCTTTATTTTTTATTTTGCATGGGTTCCCTGTTCAGAAGATAGCATCCAAGTAGCAAAACTTTTATTCTAGTAAGCATCTGGAAATCTTAGGCTGTGTCCATGCTAGTAAAATCAAGGATGCCTGGGAATGTTTGCAGGAATGTTCTTCAAATGTGGAATATGATACCATACTACTGAAGCGATGGAATGTTTCTTGGCAGAATTTTGGTCCATGCCAGCTAATGTGTTTCTAAACTGTTCCCAGGTATGGTTTGGAGCAGGAGACCATTCCCAAGAAGCAGTTTGTATGCAGGCACCCTGTGTTAGAGCCTTACAGACAGGAGCTGTTCTCTGTCAGCTGCCCTTAGAGTTTGGGAACGTTCCCATGCACGTTTAATTTTCTGGTGTATCTGTTACACTGAGTTAAAATCTGCCCCTTCTTCCCTTTTTGTTGTTGTGTGTGTCATCCTTTTAAAGAAGGTGGCAGTGCCACTGGACATATTTCAGGAGTTGTTTACATGGTGTTTATTTTATTATTATCAGTGCAACTCCTTCTGCTTGTGTCAGGGGCCTCCACGTCAGCCCCCAGAACAGGGCTTCAAACATCCACGACAAAATCACAGCGCTCGTAAAAGAAAATGTCTCAGATTTGTTAGAAACCAAGTTTTTGCATTGTTTGAGATGGAATGGTTATCAAGGTTTATAAGCCTTCCTGGTAAATTTTACCCATGTGTTGGGGAATTCCCTGCAGGGGGTGGTAAATGTTGAGGAAAGAGCTATAATGTAATTGTGAAAGCATGAGAAACCATAGAGGGTTTTTCAAATGAATTTTCAGCTTCGTTCACAGCTTGGCTGAAGAGCAGCTGTGGGAAACAAACCCCCTGAGAACTGAAACCTCTGAGTCTAGCTCAGACTTACGATTCTTCTGCAAAGCAGGGAATTTAAGCATTTCTGTGTTGGGGAAATGAAACTGGCCCATGCTCTATTTCACTAGATGAGAACACAGCCTTTGGACTTCATTAGAGACAAATTTTCAAAAGACAGGAAGAAGAAACAGTCATTTTAAATTTCTTCTAGCTCTGACACATCTGAGAAGGGAAATGTTTTTGTTTAAAATTTCAGAACTGATCATCAATGACTTAATTTAGAAAGATCTTGAGTATTATTTTTGAAAGCATTGGGTCCCTGTAGCTGCCACTGAGTCAGCTGGAGAGAGACATGGGGATTCATCGCACGGTGAGTGAACAAAGCTGGCTTAACTCTTGTGCTGCTCTGCGCTGCGTTCCTGCTTGAAACTGGTGTTCTGTCAGAGAAGCAGAAGTACAGGAAGACTTTTCTTATGTCAGTGAAACCAGGGGATGTTGGGCTGGAAAAAAGCCTGAGCTGTGATCTGGAAAACGGTGCAATTGAGAAAAGAACACTCATAAAACACTAAGTCTGTAAGCTAGGAGTGAGCACAGAAAGGAGTTCCAGCACCAGATGATAACTATACCTGATTGACATACGTGTTCCTGCAGGGGTGTGTGTGTTATTATGAGGTCTTTAAAAGCTGTTGCTGCCAGAAGTGTGCATGTTTTATCCTATGTGGTCATAAACATCTGCTCACTGAACGAGACATACACAGTCAACATCAGCTTTTCTTCAGCTCTCAAAACAGGAGAGGACTTATTTCTAGCAAGTTACTCAGTTACCATGAGCTAAAAATGTATAACCAGCGAATGTAGCAAAGAATAGGTGGAAGATGATTGCCCTGACATGGTGTTTTCCGACAGAAGTTCTGCCTCCTGTAGCTACCAGTGCAGGAGTAGAATGAGATTGATAGCAATCTGTTCTGTGCATACCTGCAGATGCTTCATTCCATTGTTGATAAGCCATCATTGATAAACCAAGTTTGCACTTGGGCTAAAAGACGTTATAGTTTTCCTAACAGTTGGGGGGGTTCTGCTTTCCATTTTGAAATTACGAAGTGGTGTGAATAGGGAGTTGTTTCTGACTGTGGCCCCAGGAACAAAGAGCTTGCTGCTGCAACAGTAAAACCATTACCAGCCAATGCTGTGGCAAGACCTTTAGGTGACATCTCTTAAGGCTTTGGGAGGAAGTCCTGTGTCAGAGCACCCTCAGACAGTCACAAGTTACTGAGACACAGAAAGTGGATGTGTGTGTTCCTACTCAGCTGTAACGCAGACCAAAAAAGGACCAGGGTCATGCCAAACTCTGGTGGTTTATCATGAATTTGATTGCACTTTAAAATCAGTGCCACAAGGACTTAGATTTTCCGAGATGCGTATGTGCTTTACTGCCCAATGATTCAAATTGGAAGGAGACATCTGTACATCTTTTGAAGGTCTATGACTTCATTACATTGGCAATTAAAGATAAAGAGGTGTTGTTGTTGTTTCCTTCAGCTTGCTTGTTGTTCTGATAACTTCGTCTTCCAGTGGCCACCCTACAAGGCCTCCTCAGCTTTTATCTCCAAAGCACAAAGTTCTTTGAATGAATTTTCATTTGTTCTTGGACAGATAAGCAGTATCCTTGTGATATCCACTTGCTGCACTGTCTTCATTGACGCATACAGCCTGT
Organism: Penelope pileata; assembly: GCA_013396635.1. Taxonomy (NCBI): domain Eukaryota; kingdom Metazoa; phylum Chordata; class Aves; order Galliformes; family Cracidae; genus Penelope; species Penelope pileata. The sequence continues at coordinate 309,492 of WBMW01004361.1, read as the reverse complement.
GTGGTGAAGGCTTTATCAGATCAGCGCTTATCAGGCGGCACAAATGCACCCTGGACACTATTCTTGTATCTCCAGGGTTACACTGAAGTCTAGTCTGTCCCATAACTCAGTCTCCATTCAGAAGTGTTGAAGCACATATGCATGTGAACAGTCCCATTTAGTGGTAATATGGTTGCTCTTTTGCAAACACACTTAAACATTTCCTTGGATTAGAGCTTGGGATTGGCTGTCTTGTTGTGAAATCATGCGTCTGTACAGGAGCAGGGAAGAGATAACTGTCAAGATGGAAATGGTTCTGATATTACATAGAGAAATATGAAAGTAAGTGCCTGTTATAAATGGCATTACTGGAAAAGTGTCCGTTTTTCCTGATGACTTTTTTTGATTTCACAAACTGTAGATAATGAGAAATCAGCCCAGGAACTTTCAACGTTCTTGAAGAAGTGATGCTTTGCTTAGTTCAGGAAGGAGTCGTGGCTGCCTCCCCAGCACTGGTTGCAGTGCTGTGACTGCAGCTTGTGAAAGGTGTGAGCCTGTCCCAGACTCCTTGGGGCACTCTTAGCTGTTTCTGCCTTGGAAGCATGGTTAATATTTGAGCTGCAGAGATCCTTGGACTGATCTCCAGTGTGGCCACCAAGATAACAGCCATTATAGGTACTAATGAATTATACAGAATTTCAATTTGTGAATGTTTTCTAAATGATTAATAGCTGCTTTAGTAAATAATTATTAACCCTGGTATGTGTAGTACCCCGACCTGTAAAATGTTTATAACATCTGTGAATCGTTTATTGCCCCCGTATAAACTGCTTATAAATGGAAACTCAGCGTGACGCGTGACTAAGAGCAGGCCAGAAAAGCAGGGGACGGGTGTTCGGCCCCTCTGACGAGACCCACCCGGCCCTCGTGGCATCGTGTGGACCTGAGGACACTGTCTGGCTCTGTGAGCAGAGGCAGGAAATGGTCTCCCTTTGCACTTGGGCTGTTTGGTGTACGTTATCTAGAACTTTGTTCTGCAGTAAGTATGAGATTTATCTTGAGAGCACAGACGAGTAGCTGTTGTGTGCCTGGCCGCCAGAGAGCTCCTGCCTCAGGGCTCTTCTGGCATTGGGTGCCTCTCCCAGGAGACGTTACGTTTCCATTACTGATTTGTGTGTGGTATTGGAAGAGTCACCTCCTTACCTGCAGTGCCTTGCTTTGTCCAACCACTTCACCTGACGTAACTGTCGGGATCGTAACTCGGTTGGGGCTGGGTCCGAACCTCATACTCAGTTTCATCCTTCAAACTCTGCCCAAATGTAAATAATCAACAATATACCAGATACCAATAACACAAATCACAAATATCTTTAAGTGTAATTGTGATAAACATGTTTTACTTTATTTTCTCTTTCGTCTTTCATTTAATGATGCTTTTGTGTCTGACTTGAAGCACCCACGTTTCCTCCATTTGGATTGGTTTCTGGTGTGAAGTTTAGCAGCTGTACCTTTTTTTTTTTTTTTTATGTGTTCTCTCTCACTGCTGCTGTATGTGAAATTGCAGCTTTCTGTATGACAGACAGCTTCTTACGTGGCTACGTTAGCCAGAAAGCTCTTCAATACCAGATAGAAATCTGTGCTGCTGTTATCGGGGACTAGAAGGGCCTGTGCTCCATCCCTCCAAAAGCAAAGCTCCAAGGGGTAAGGAGACTGCAGTGTTCAGTTACATCTGAATTAACCCCAGCATCCTGGCGTTTGTGTGGGCTCTTTTCCTTCCATAGGTCCGATCATGCAGTCAAAATAGCCCGCAGTGTTTTGTCTCCTTAGATTGTAACAAAATGGAATCTGAGTTGAATCTAAAATAAAAGAACAGGCTGTCCTGAAACCCTGAAAGTTGGACCTGAATTGTTGGAGAGAATATACGAGTTCTTAGCTTCTCAAGCATTTCTGGAGACCTTAGGTGTAAACCTTTGTTGGGTTTAGTATGGTTTATTCTTCGTTTTGTTGTGTTTGTTTTCTCCTAGGGCCACTTTCTCTGTCTTTCAGTCTGAGTGAGTGCAGGGAGATCACGGGGATGTGTTGTGCTGCATCACACGCGTCACAGAATCTGTGAGAAGTAGAGGGCTGCCAAATGTATGTAGTTTTTACTGGTTTCACTGATCAGTTCATGTTTGATAAGTACCTGGGTTGTTCTGCTTGCCGAGTCCTCAGAGGATGGAGGCCAGGGAGGAGGAAGGGGTTGTGAGCAGTTCTCTATTTTTGCTGCAGTTTATTTAGCACCTCTGCAAGATTTAACACAGTAATTCTTTAAATCTTAGCCCACTACTCAGAGAGGTAGAATGTCATAAAGGTGTCTGGTAAACAGATGTTACATTCTTTATAAGCTGCTAGGAAAGTGTACATCACTCAGAATAAATATGGAGGCAGCTGCAGCTTTGGAAGCTGTAGTTTCCTGAACAAATGCTTCAGAGATCTATTTCACTTTGGTAATTGTGGCTTTGGTGATTACAGATACAGTAAAGTGTAATTTACAGGAATAGACAATATCTTTTATTAAGCCAACTGAAAATATTGGAAAATTAGCACCTACCTTATATATTTTTTTTTAGTAAAATTTAAATTCTTCTGCTGAAGACCACACTAGAAGATTATGAAGTCCAAAACATAACTTCAGACTCTTGTCTGAGCTCCCAAAGCTGCTGTGAGGTTTAAAGGAAACAGGCAGGGAGAAAAGAAGCATCTCGGTGAGCGCTCTGCTGTGCTCCGTGCTGCAGGCCACAGGCCCAGCGGGGTGAGCAAAGTGGGGATTTCCACCAGGAGTAACACTCTGCCTCCTTGGAGATGTAATTCAGACTTCTTCATTACCTGATCTCTGGGTTGGTTCCTTCTCTTTCCACATAGCTATCCATCATTTTTTGACGGGGAAATTGCTATGACAAAATGCTGAAAGCTCTTGCTCTGGGCTATTTTTAATCTACTGTAGGTGAAAGATCAAAATACATTTTTGGAAGATTTATACGTTGTACCCTTGTGCTGTGCTGGATAGGATGAACGGGAGTTGACAAACTGCAGGACAGGAGATTTAAACCATTGACCTCTGACACTGAGTCATCACAACTGTGTGTTATGGCATTTATGCTCAGGAGCTGAAGTCTCTGCTCTGAGGGCTTCCCATAAATGATTAGCAGAGGGATAGAAACACAGTTCTTAATTCAGTCCTTAAGTTTTATTGTGGTAATCAGTAGTTAAATCTCCTTGCAGACCACTGGGGATTTTAGTGCAGAATATTTGTGAGCAATTTTTGAGTCTTTTTGTAGTTAATGCACACCAGCACCTCTCTGTTTCCTAAAAAAGGTCTTAGCTACTTAATGACACTTCAGCTGGAGCAGAATCGCCCTTTTTAGCTCATCTTTTACAGCCCAGTCTTTCAAACTACTTCCCCACTCTAGGATCTCCGTTAACTATGTCCATTCCTGAAACAAAAGCCTTGGTAATGCAAAGAAATTTTGGGATGTATAAAACCCTGTTGTCAAACTGAGTCTGCTCCGCTGTTCTGCGGAACTGAGCCCCTGTGCATCACAGTGCAGAGAATACTGGGGAGGATGGAGGCATGCGGTGCTGCTCTGTGAGACAGGTGTCATCTGAAACACACCCAGCTGCCTTAGGAGGTGGCTGAATGAGGAAGGGTGAAGCTGCTGGAGTGGAAGGTGGGTTGAAAAGTGCTGGCTGATGGGGAGGACTGAGCTCTGTGCAAGTTGAGTCAGAGCCCCTGACAATCGCCAGGCTGGAACCTTTCTGTGTTGGTGATCACAGCATTTCATTGCCTTGACTGCTGTCGGAGGTTTCTCACCTAACTCCCTGACCCTCCGAGTTTAGCTGTGGGCTCTATGCAGTGCTGGGTACTGTTCATGATGTTCACAGTGCATGCTTTTGGAATTATATGTCATTAGGAGGGGCACATAACCAATTAGTATATGGATTTGTTCTGCATGTGCAAATCTTTTCTTGGGCTGAGGAAGTGTCATACAGAGACTTGGCTGAAGAAAAAAAAGAAAGTAGTTTAATCTTAAAAGGTAATTGTCATCCTCTAGCTAATGATAAGCAATATTATGGCCTGCATATCAGCTGTAATTAAGCAGTAAGACACAACAAGGTGTATGTTACACGGAGATAACACAGTGTTTAAGAGCCAGTGACCTGCAAAGCACATTATCTCCCAGCTGCACAAGCCCTGCAGTCAGTCTGCACATGTGTGCTAGCAAATCCACTGCCCCCTCTTCCCCCGCCTTCATTCTGTTTTTCAAGGTGCAAAAAATCGTGAAGGATATTTGTATTTCTTGTTGTGTCACATGTATTTTAAAAAGAGCTCTTTCTTGTATTAGTCAGCATCTGCACATACAACTAGCCAGTGTGAAACATGAGGAATTGCTCACTGCAGTTCTGGGAAATCAGCGTCACTTAACGTGAGGCCCATCAGTGCTTTGGGACACGGCACAGGTGGGGAGCGTGCAGGGGAGGATTCTCACTGATGATGCAAGCACCAAGCTGCCAATAACTCTTAATTTGGTCCAAGAAAGATTTCATGTTGCTTTCCAAGAGAGAAGAGGGAGCTTTCAACTGGAACATCCTGTTAGATGAAACTTGTTTCAGAGTAGAATTGATTTTTGGTTAGAATTAAAGACTGAAAGTGTGAAGCATGTACTGTTTGTACTTAACATGAAAATCTTTCCTATCAAGGTGCTGTTTCCATGTAAATGTCCTGTATAGCCTGATGAAACTGATTGTGTGAGTGACTGAATTACAGCAAGGGCTGACAGCGTGATATGAACACCGAAAAAATGCGCATCGAGACAGCCAAGGGTATGGGTGTCTGAGTGTCTGAGTCCTGTTTCTTTGGGGAGGAAAATGCACAGCTTCTGTTATACAGCATAGGAATCCTGGTGTGAAACTGGTGTTGGAGGACAGAGACTTATTCCTTATGCTACCCATACTAAAATTTGCAAGGCAGAAAACTTTGTTGATGGACAAAATGGAAGGACAGTTGTCTTGTGGCTCAAGCCAGCCTGTATGCTGTCAGGTGCAGGGATAGGTTCTTAGGGTTAAAATAGCACAGGGCCTGCTGGACCCTGTTTCAGTTGGATGTCCTAGATATTACTGAAATAAAAATATAAATAAATAGATTTAGGCTTGATGTAAGAACAGAGAGACAAGGCAGAGGCAATAGAAACAGCTGTCTGATCCTCCGAGTCCTTCTACTGGGTGAGACTGTTTCTGATTACAGCCGTGGCCCTGTAAATGCCTGCGAGATGTCTGGTGATAATCCATTCAAAGCAATTACAAGGCATCCGTCACCAGCAGGGTCTGAGCCACAGGCCTCTTATCTGGGAAAATTGATGGAAGAGAAAGAGGCAGTGAGGGAAGAAATCAATGCCTTTCACCAATGTTATCTGCCAAATTGAATTAAGCAGCATGGGATCCCAGCTTTATACACTGTGAGAGTCAGAGCTTAAAGAATCTGTTTGTAGTGAGCTCAGTCGTGGGCAGGGCAGGTGAGGGAGAGGCACTTGGCTTCTACTCACCTGCAATTTGAGGTGAACCTGCCCCCCCACTGACATCATGGCACTTGTACGTGCAGGAGGAGCCCAGAACTCAACATACAGAACATCTAACCTCATAGCAGCGTTCCAGATGGGAACCTTGTGTCTTCCTGAGGTCTTCATGTATCATTTTCGGGTTTTTTGGCGTAGCCTAAAGCATCTCACCACTCCCTGTATCCCAATTTTACATGTAAGGGATTGTAGAGAAAGCAATATGCTGATGCTAGCAGAGATACAGTAATTGCATACTTGGAGTGCAAGTAAAACTCTGTTGCTTAAAAATGATCTATTTGTTGGATCTTTTGGTAGTGTACAATGGTACGTAGAATGTAATCCAGGTTTCTTCCTGAGCTAGCGATCACTCAGGCTCATAGTCCTTATGATGTTTACAGAAATAAGCAGATTTAAAAAAAAAAAAAAAAAATCTGACCTTTGCAGCAATAAACCTGATTTTCCTTTGGCCTTTGTAGGTTTCTGTGGCTTCCTCTTGTCCTGCACATTTTTTTCTTACAGTTCATACAAACAGGAGATGCAAGACTTGTCATTTGTGATAAGTGATAGAAGGGCCAGAGGACTGAGATAGCTGGGCCAGCATAGGCTCTGGGGAAGTGTTCAAGAGCATGAAATTCTCAAGCTTCCAGATTAAGGAGCTGACTCAGCAGACAACAAATACAAAAGTAAGTCCAAGAAGATGAGCCAAAAACCCCATGGATACTGTACAGAACAATTCAGCTGAAGCAGCTGAGCGTTGAGGTCTGTGGAAGCTTTTTTTCCTCCCCAACACAAGTCTGTGAGAATTTGCATTGCAGTCAGGTATACTTAAAGTGCACATAAGCCATCTAATAAAAATTCCACTGGAGTGTACGTCATACAGCTGGGTTTTATTATATTTGTGCTCTCTTCCCACTGACAGTGCCTTTATAACTGGATTACTCACATATCATCATTAACTGTGACACTCCTGGGTTTTTACTGCTTCCCTGGTTCCTATCATCTTCTGCAAGTTTTATCCCTTCCTTGCACTTGTGCCAAGATGTATTTCTTTAATATCTTCTCAGCCAGCGAACACGGGAGCATGCAAAAAGTATGGTTTGGATCCCACGGGCAGTCTTCATTTCTGCCCCAAATCACTGCCAAACCTCTGCCTTGCTGTGTAGGGGTTAACTTCTCCCTTTGGTAGGGATAAATAAGGGGTGCTGCTTCCAGGAGGATGGAAAGGACTGAGGCATGGTGCTGGGCTCTTGTTCAGTCCTGGTTTTGTTGTTCTGTGGCCATTTTTATCATTTGTCCTCCTTATGAGCACGTTAATTGAGCACGTTTACCATGTTCAGAACCGGCGGCTCTAGGAACATGTCTTTGCCCTGTATGCCCGAGAGCAGTCTCCTTGCTTTGGTTCTTATGGCACAGATGGACATTTCCAGTGATAGACTGATGAACTTATGCAGAGGTCCTCTTGAACCGTAGCTGTACGGGTAGAGTCACGTTGCCAAAAGAAAGAGTGCAGAAGTCCAGGGAAGGTGAGCAGATGGAGAGACAGACAAGCTGTTCAGGAGTGACAGTGAGTGTTGTGGACATCTCAGTCCTTGCTGCCCAGTGAGGAACTGACAGGCACCTAACCTGATGGTGTTGGAAAATGTGATTCTTCTCAGCACGGCCCCAGCTGTCTGTTCAGACTCAGAAACCAATTCTGAACACCTAATTTACGATGTCAATTAAACTGGCCATGTTACACAGCTGTGGCTGGCAAATCAGAAGGTCTGGATTTTTCTTACAATTTTTTTTCCTATATATAAGCAAATTCGTTTAAAAAAAAAAAAAGTAATTGTGTGTTTTTTTTTTTTTTTTTGATTTTGCCAAAATTCACTGTTATCTCTGCGGTCTTCTATTACAGTCCCCTCAAGTAACCATCTGCCCTCCAGAAGACTTCAGCATGGAGTGATGGAGGCAGCAAATGAGACCTGCAGGTGTTTGCTTGGTGTGCCTGTGCCCGTCATCTAGGTCAGTAAAATGAAAGCTCCTAGAATACAGAGCAGCTGGATAACTTTGGGCTGGCTGCACAGGGACCGTCCAGGAGTGCGGGAGGTGTCCAGTGGGGCTGGATAGCTGGATTCAGGCATCTGAGATTTCCGTGTGTGAGGCCAAGCCTTGCTTCCAAGTTAGCCTCAGCTAACTTCAGAAACTAAAACAAACAAGGTTCACTCTCAGATTCAGTTGAAAACTGTCTTAAGTGCTATGTCCGTATCTGAGCTGGCAGCCCAGCACTCACCCAGGACTGTTTCTGTACAGCACTGTCCCACAGCAGCTCCGCTTCGGCACGGGGTGTTCAGTGAGCTTGAAGCCATTTGGGGGACTGGAAATACTGTGCCTTGTCTTGCTCTTCTTGCATAGTAACTTGGAAGCGTTCTTTATCGGCGTAGTAGGCACCTTCTAATCTGTGTCTCTTTAATTTACCGATTTGCAGTAAATGGGGTTGAAGCCTGTCCCCACGTTCCTGAAGGAGGGAGTTGTTCCGTGTCCCGTTAGGAGCAGGCGCTGGGGAGCTCTCCCGAGAGGTGGGCGTGTGGTGCTGGTTGTGCTCACTGCTAATGTCCAGGTGGCAGAAACAGGAAACAAACCAACACTGTAGAAAACAAGGCTGGATGAGTCAGAAATAAGAAGTAGAATTTTTTTTTAAGCTCTCTTTGATCATTCTCCGGCTTTTCCACTGTTTTACAAGGGCACATGAAGAAATGTACCCGAGCTGTGGAAATTCTGCAGCCATTTCTCAGAAAACCATGAGAGAATTACTTTAACATATGTTTCCATCTCCTGCTTTTTGCGTTTTTCCCCTCTTGTATGTCTTTTTCTTTGACCTGGTACAAACTTTTATGTGCTCACACGTCTCTCCCTTTTCAAAATTAGTTGACTTAATTCATTGTTAGCATTTCCCCACAAAGAAGTAAGCATCGTTTCCAATTAAATTCCTTCCTCCTAACACAGTGTCACAGGCAGATAGGAACACAACTGTACAACTGTGCCTTGGAGGCTGGCTGTGACGTGGGAAGGTGCTGCCCGGGCAGCCTCGGGTTGTGGTGTGCCTGAGAACGTGAAGGCAGTAAGCCAGATTGGTTTTTTTGGTATGCCAGAGAAGATAAACCATGGCAGGAAATCTGAGCTTCCCCCCAGCATCTAAGACAATTTAATGCTGCTTCCACCTATAGGCAGAATGGGTTTTGTTTTGTCTTTAGGGTGTGTGGGTGTGCAGCAGATGAATACGTGGCTGAGTGGCACGACCGCAAAACTGGGACATCAGGCAGTGGCTGGCAGGCTAGGAGGGGCTGCTGTTCTATGGAATCTGACTTGTCTGGGGCTATAGACCTGCATGCAATAAATGTACGTGTGGTGTTATTAGCACATAATAATAAATGGCTCTGTCCTCAGAGGTGGCACATGCCATGTGGAGCCATCTGGCCAATGTTAGTCACAGGGTTTGTGTCTGTTTCTATGGAGCTGTGTAAGGCAGGGCCCCGCTCTCCACCCACAGAGGGAACTTGCTGAGGAAATGGAGACTGTGGCAGCTGAGGCTCAGCCCTGAGCCCCGTCAGCCGCTGCCACCTCCGCTCCATACCCACGAGGCTGAGCGCGTCCCTACGGCTCCCGAGGGGTTCCAGTGTTCACTTGCCATTGCTGCTGCCCAGGACATCTTTTCCCTGCTGGTTTCAGGCACTCCCAATGGCAGCTGGCACTGGCACCTCCCAGGCAGGCCGTGCTCAGGGTCAGTGCTGTTACCTCTGCTGCTGCTCTAGGGAAATGCACGCGTGGCCTGGAAACAAACACAAGGAAATGACAATACCAAGAAGTCACGCGTGTGCGTTTGCATAGCAGAGTTTCTGTTTGCTGTAGTATTTGAAGTATTTTAAGCCTTGACTGCTCCAACAGAGGCACCCAGCACCTGTCTGATACCTGCCAGCTCCCTGGCACGTGCCTGGCCTGAGCAATGAGGGCACAGCTGCAAGCAGAGAAAACTCAAAAACCATAGCATATCTATTTATTTTTTTCTGGACAAACAATTTTATTTTAGGTAATGCGTCTATACACTGTACATTCAGTCACTGTGGTATATAAGCATAGCTATTTTCATACATAATCTCATAAAGTCCTTTATTTTACAATATTATCTGCTTCGAGGGGAGGGGATGTGGAAAAAGGGGGTGGAAAAGGACTATCAAGGTACACAGCGAAATAGATAAATATGCCAAGCTTTTTCTTATTTTTTTTTTTAAATCAGGCATTTATAAACAAGAAAGCATACATTACTTACATAAAAATAGTTCTAGAATAGTAGAGTAAGTCATAATATTGTCATTAGCAGCAGCATAGGAGAGACCAGGATAACAAAAATGTGCTGAAATGCTATTGGCTATTATAAATGTATAGATTCATTTTTCTTCAATTGAAAAAATGTCATTTCTGTGATTTCTTTTGATTACAAAAAAGAAAAAAAAAAGAAACAAAAAACCAACAAAAAACTCTCTAGAACATCTGGACTGATGCTGATGAGAGCGCAGAATGGAAAGAAAAATCAACCTTTTGGTAATAAAATACTTTACAGTGAAAATACGGACAAATAAAATGCAAATGATGGAGAAAAGTTAACCCACATGTAAAACTTGCAAAAAGATTTTTTGTTTTGTTTTGTTTTTCCTAACAGACAGCAAAGGTTCTTTTTAGTTAAAAACACAACTCATAAAACAAGACAACTACCAGGTAAGAAAGTTTTGAAAAAGTAAACACCATATACACTTATAATACAACAGTGTAAAATGAAAAAAAGTATTTACATGTTGAATTTACTGTTAACTTTTTTTACATTGGCTAGTTCTGTTCGAAAAGCAGAATATTATGTTATACTAGTTAGCTGCTCCATAGATATGAATGTTATTGCTGTTGGTTTTTTTCCCTTCGTTAAGTCTTCGTTCAGTAATAGAAACAATGAGTAATTAAACTGAATATACAAGTAATATATTTGTAAGTACAGGGAGAGTCAACAGCCTGTATGAAACACCTCTTCTCCCTTTTGACTTCTTAAAGGAAACTAAAGAGGAGATGCACGTGGGAAGATGGGACTTTACAGTGCTGCACTCGGGGCGGAGTGCACGCGGAACGCAGCAGGGATTGACAGGGTGCAGCAAGAGCTGTTCCATCTGAAAGGGCCAACAGCAGCTGTGCTGAAGTGCAGCAGGGACAGAAATTACACACAGAACGCCCTCGCCTCGAGCACCTTCCCCATTTTTTCCTCTGAAGGTTCCCACCATTTTGATAGACCACCTCTAGAATTAAGAAGTGTCTCTATGGCTTTATACTCATAAAGTTATTCTAGAATAAGTTAAATGCACGGGAATTCTGAATTAAAAATAAATGATATATTCTGCAGAAATAATTAAGATTTTATTGTTAGAGTGGACTTAGGATAGACACACGATGATTTAAGAGAGATTCCTATCCTGTACAAGCTCTCCCCTCGGTTAACTGCTGGTGTAGGTTTGTTGCCAGTTTTCTGACCATACTGATTTTTAAACCTGAACTTACAGACATTTTTACGAGGATTTTTCCATTCCCTAGGATCAAATACTAATAAGTCTTAACTTCAAACATTGTGACATTCATCAGTCATATATTACACTTTATAAAATTATCGTAATACATGGCAAAAGAGGAAAACGTTTTTATAACAACAGTTTGTAATTTCATCTTGGAAAAAGATTTTATTGCAAATTTCATCCCATTTATATGTGAAACAAAGGTGATGGTGGTGGATTGACAGGTAAGAAAAAATTCTTATCATTTTTTTTCTTCCTTTTTTTCTGGAAAAAAAGGCAGAATTCATTGATGTTTGGAGGATAAAAGCATCATATGCACAGAAGAAATTGTGGCAGTGAATCACTGCACTTCCTCAGACGCACAAGAGAAAAACTGTCGTGTGCTACAGGTGAGTGGGCCACTGTAAAAAAACAAACTGAGGTGGACACGCTGCCCATTTTCTGTTGAATCATTCAGGGAGAGACAAAATCAAATGTTGGAGGAAAAAAGAACAATGTTTTAAAAGGCAGATTTTGAGAACCTCCTATTGGGGTGGGAATAGCTTTGTTCTATGTGTAATTTCTTAACGTGGCAGTAAAGCGTAGCAAATGGGAGGCTTCTGAAATGCACCATGATCAACTAAAGCTAGAAGTGTTTAGTTTCCCTTGAAGAAATAACTGAATAATACAGATCTGGAAATCATAAGGCTGAGAACATTTTTATGCATACTGCATAACAAAATAAACCCTTTACATAAGACAGTAATAATGCCCATTAATGAATATACATATGGCAGAGATTTTAATTCCATGCATATGATTTAATAATCGCAGAAAAAAAAAAAACATACAAAGAAGAAAAAAAATCCCACATTAAAAAAAAAAAAATCGCCTAAGCATAATCAAAAATCCTTTTGCATTGCACTTTAGAGGAGGAGATGTGCATCCAGCCTCAGTCTCCAGCATCGCAAACACACAGGGGCAGAGCCCCGTCCAAAGGGACAGGATCGCGTGGTTTACTTGTGTGACTGCTCCTTGCTCCCGACAGTTCTATATTGTCCTAGTAATTCTACTCCTTTCATATTTCTTCTTTTTGTACCTAAAACATATATATGAACTTCTTTTGTTAATGCTCACAGTTATTATAATGGCTATTATAATGGTTTCAAGCAAACAGCTCGTTTTAAAAAAAANAATGGTTTTAAACAAACACCTCGATTTAAAAAAAAAAAAAAAAAAACCTCTAATGTACTGTAAGTAAATACTGTAATTTTAGGATTGGAAGCCGCTTTCTGTCTACTGGGAAATAATTTTTAAGCTTACATACTTTGCATTAATGTCCAAAAGCAAATAAAGATTACTGGAAATACATTTCTCTGTTTAGAGTAACTTCTGGGTATGATGATGCATAGACTTTCCTTTTTTTTTGTTTTTATTCTTTAAGGTTAAAAAAAAAAAAAAAAAGTGTCAGCATTGCCTATATAAGATGAAGAAGAGGAAAAATGAGCTGGAAGGCACATCTGCAGCCCCAGATCACATTTTCACTTTATGCTGATAAGCTTGAGTGTACAGGAGGTGAGTGTTTGTGGGTGGGAATAACTTTTCTCTTGTTCAGTGAAGCACCAGCTGTATTTGATGAGCACTTCCAGGAGCATCGCTACCGCTTCCAGCTCCGTTACACACACAGCCATGCACAACAGGACTACAAGCTCAGCCACTAGTGCACTGCTCGGGTGGATCTGTTTGGCAGCATTCTAGACCCACTGAACTCTCACTTTGCATACATGTCAATGGCGACGCAGGCTGTCGCAGGGCGGCAAACGGTGTCGAGGATTTTAACGTCTGCAGAGTAGAATCTAGAATGCTTACCTTGTAAACTTTCAAACTAGGGAATAAAATGCAGAGTAAGATTCTGACAAAGTGCAGTTTTAAAAAAATATTAACAACAACAATGACGACAATAATAATAATAGTAAGACAAAGTGATGGTATGCTGCATTTTTATTCCGGGGCTGCGGCTTGGATCCCAAAATTAAAGTAATTTCTTTTTTTAAAAACAGAAGTTTTCTTTTAAAAAAGATGTAGGCTTATTCACAGCAGCAAAAATGTTGTTTATCTTTTCTGTAGTATCCAATGATGTGATGTTGCACTCTCCTTGGGCACAGAAATCCTGACAAACAGTTCAGAATAAAAGTAGGTAAATACTGAATTTTATGGTAAGATGGTGCAACAAAGATGAGTTTTCCAGAGAACTGAAAGCTGAAGCAAAGATTTCAGAATGACTTCAAAACACACGTGTCTTCTGCTTTACTTCTCAACCAACTTAACAGATCATCCATTTCCTTCCTTTATTTCCTTCTTTCTTCTCCTAAAGCTGAAGTGCTCTTGGATGAAGTGAGTCTCTTGAACACATCGATTAATGAAGATGTCTTTAGAAAATATGGCATGATTTGCAAACACTGAAGTCTGTAAGGCTGGGTTTATATTTCTAAAGCATACATCTTCTCTTCCTGCCCTCCCCACCACCCTTACAATCCTGCATCTTCCTTTCTTCTTGTGTTCAGGACAGGAAATGAAGGTAGTCGTTTCTAAGGAAAAAATCAACTTTGAAAAGCACTCTGAAATTCTCGTACAACCACAGGACAGGATTAAAACTGTGATGGCTTCCTTAGATGGCTGGAAAACTGCTAATGAAATGGCATCATCACCAGAGGGCTTCTGTATTAAAAATCCCAAAGCCTTTAACAAGTAAGTCATTAAAAATTGTGCATCGAAGGTTTTTTGTTTTGCTTTTAAAGGTTCATTATAAAAAATCTTGTTAATTTTTTAATACCAAGTCTGTGTAATGAATTATTTTAAATAGCTTATAAGAAAAGTTTGTTTTTAAATTCCAAAATGTTCCAAGAGGCAGAAGGGCAACATAAAAACACTGCCATGCTTGCCTTTTACTCTGATTTTAGTTGGACGACGCTGCTTGCTTGGAGTTTGCCAGTAGAAAATTTGCTGTGGACTTAAAAGTATTTTGTTTATAAACACTTTGTGTTTTATAGGCACAGTAAGATGTTGTGCTATATGGATTGGAAAAAAAAGAGGCGGAATTCAGTGCTTCTGTTATAAAGAGTAACGTTTGCCTTCCAACTAATGAGAATCCATATTCATAGATCTGTGTGTTAAGACAACTACTCACACATGCACTTACACACGTACCCCACACATCCTCCCTTACTGTGCATATATGTCATTCTGTCTGTGTGTCAGACGATGTGGTGGTTTAGTTCTCAATGTTGCTTGTTGTGTTTTCACTGCTGGGTTGACTGCTTGATTTAGGCCACAGCTGTTCCTGAAGTTCCTTGACTACTTTTTCCAAGTGTTCTCGAGCTTCCCTCTCATGCATCAGGTCAGCTCGGAGCTGCTCCCTGTCAGCCTCTGCGTGCTGAAGCTTAACCTGTAGGTCCTCAATCTAGAGAAAAGAACATTAACAAACAGAATGAACTATTTTAGTATTTTGGTTCCATTGTGATTTTGTAGACTTAAACACAGACTGGGAGCTTACCACAAAGGGAGAAGAGTAATAAAACCAGACACAAATCTATCAAAGTTGAGGTAAGGAAAGAATTCTTTCCCCTACTTCTTTTTCATATGCTACTGTACAATTACCCAAGTGCATTATGCAAACTGTTCAGCTTAGAAATTCTTAAATATTTCTCGTGGCTTAAACTCCAGAAAGGACGGTGAGGGGCTTGATATGAAAAAGTATTTGAGTGCCTTACATTTACTGAAACTCTAGGCAATGTACCCCTTCAGTGTTTATGGTTATCTAGGCAGGGAGCAATTCAGCTGAGTAAACTAGGTGCTACATTTGCAAAGGCAGTGGCTTACTTTGAGATATTTTACAATACAAGTCAACATGTGACCAAGCCTTTGCCTATGCTCAAGTCCTATATAATGTCCAACTGTATCTCCTCTCACATACAGGAACTCTTGTCTTTCCCATTAAACCTGAGGGACTGTAAGGAGGCAGATGGCTGCTGAGCACAGAGGAGGGGACAGAGATGGGGGACTGTGAAGGTGAGAAAGTTGGGACAGGGGGAGCCTCTGACCCACCAGAAACTCTCCAAGCAACAGTCAAAGTGAGCACTTTCCAACTCATTTTTCAGAATAAAACAAAGGCCACCCTACTACCCATCCGTATACAAATTCTGTTTGAGGAAATTTTAGCCTTTCAAATTAGGAAACGTCATTTATTTCCTCCCAAGGAGGGAATGTATTAGCAGATTGAAAATCTACATTCTCAACAGCTTTCGTGCATATCACACAGCAAGGGAGTACACCTGCGGATTTGCAAAGCTCTATTCAGTGTGCATGGAATTCTGTTTATCTGCACTTGCTGTTGTCTTCATTGGCTTTTTTACTTTTTTTTTTTTTTTTCTGCTGAAGTGGAAGTCAGCTGCAGGTAACGCCCAGTGCAGCAGTTCTCAATCTGGTTATGTTTAGTCTGGACACCTCTTATCAGCGAGACATCCTGTGATGCTAGAGAGGAAGCCCACATCATTTCCTGCTTCTGGTCTCCTGGTTAGACATGTCTCACAGTGGTAACAAGAGCACCACTCCCCTTCCCGTTATTGAGAGCCTGGGGTTAGATGCATTTCTGATTTCTATTGCATTTTCTTTTCCTTTTTCTTCCTTCCTTAAAGTAACCACATCAAGTATTTGTAGCTTTTGCTTTGGGCCTAACAGCACATCATAAAGCTGTGTATTTAACAGCACACACGGCAGAAATGCTGCTCTGAGTGCTGTCTGGAAGAATTCCCTGTACTCAGGTATGTTCCACCAGGCAAGTTAAGCAAACGTACGATACCCACGTGGCATTTGCAAGTGGTACATATCTCTGCCTGCAGCAGTTTACATTTAGGCAAGCGTGCCCATTTTTCAGAAACCTTTGTTGCTAACTCTTTCTGACCTATAGCTCTTATTTATGATGAGGAACGTGGTTTGGCAGGGGGATATTTGGGGGAAGCAGGGCAGAGCAAGAGCATGGGGAAGGCAGATGCTCAAGGAAAGGAGCTGGCCTTAAGGATGGGGGCTGTCTCTAGATGAGGTGTGGGTTCGGGGGGTTAACAAGGGCTGTGGGACCATGTCCTTTTATAGGAAATGCATTACTGGGCACCTGGGATTGCTTTACTGGAGGAAGGGGAAGGCAGGGCATGCACTGCCCCTTGGGGCTGTTGCCATTCTGCTCTCAGCTTAGCCTGCCATGCTGGGTTGCTGCAGGGGTTGGAACAGAGACTGGCCTTGCATCCCACATGCCTGCAGCACCCAGACACAACAAGGAGACTTAAGGACACACAGCCTGAGCTCCTGGATCACTGGGCTTTGGGTAGTTTAAATAATCATTTATTACATGAGAATCTGGTGCAGAGAGGGCAGGGAGGGATTTTTAATTCGAAGTTTAAGCATACATGTTGCATGTAACAACATGTTCCTGCATTCCTAGAACTTTCTCTGAGCTCCCACTGGAAGTCTTTTCTTAGCCCTGCCAGTTTGCTTTACGTAAAATACTGAAGTGACTCTGCTTATTGCAATGGATCCCCATGCATTGGCACAGCCAACAGTTCCATTAGTGGAACTGAAATAGCATCTAGTATTAGTCTTAGCTCCCTGTAAACACACATTTTCAACCTACAGATGTGTGAAGTCCTGGGCAGAACTGCGGGACTGACACAGGTGGCTGAAGTACAGGCATGTTAGTAAGAGCCTGAATGCAGACTGGGGCTGTAAACTGACGTTATAGAGATAGGAGTTGGACTTCATCTAATCAGACAAAATGAGGCCAACGGGCATCAGAGAAAATACAGACACTTAAAGTGCCCTGCAAGCTGCAGGGGCAGGAAGCTTTCTAGTGCTGAGTGCTCACCTGGGCAGAGTACTTGGCCCGAAGCCTGCCGGCCTCACAGCCCTTGTCGCAAACCCGGATCTGCCTGGCCTGCTCCAGTTCCCTCTTTAGCCGTATCCGAGACTCATTGGCTTCCTTCATTTTCTTCTCATTCTCAGCTCTCAGACGTTCAATCTCTTTCCTCAAGTTGCGCTTTGCCTCTGTTGCTTCTCTCAGTTTCTCCTTCTTAGCCACTCTTAGGAACTCCAGCTCCTAGAACACACAAGCAGAAAGATTGTGAGAACTGAGGTGCAGGGGCTGAATTAGCGTCGTCTTTAACTGAAGACACTGAAGATGCACAAGGTTATGAGCTGTGCAGCTTGTGACTGCCCTTTGTGTTCAGCAAAGCTGAACAAGCAACAGCTGTACTGCCTGCCGAAGAACTCCATAAGCAGCTCCATTTTATCAAGCCCTCCCCAAAGAACATCTAAGGCAAGTATGAGAAAAAACAAATTGTGTATATTCTTTGTAAAACTCAAAGGAACTTTGTTCTGCTGCAGGTCACTGGTGTGCAGCCCCAGGTCTCCTGGCAAGCAGCCAGCGCCCTGCGCTGTCACAGCGCTTGGGAAACTCCAGGCTAAAGCTGCAAATCGAAACCACGCTTTGCTCTGGGAACTGCCGCCTCTCACCAGCCAGGTTCTTCCTCCCTTGCAATCTCAGATCCAGGAGAGCCATGAATTGAAGTGATGATGATAAGGAAACTAACAAGGAAAAGGACGAAACTTAGAAGCTGTTAAAAAGTTGCTAGAAGGCAAGTTCATCACCATGCTTTGCAAATCATGGCTGACCAAAGGCCTGTCTCCTAAACGGTTAAATTAGAAACTAAATTCATTTTTTTTTTTTCCAGAAGCAGCATTTCCTCCCTGTCAGACACAAGCCCTCCCGGCAGCATGTTTCTGTTAAGTAACACTGCAGTCGGGTCATGGGAAATTCACTCTTTTGACAATCTCACTTCCTAGCCAGGCCATTGTTAGCTCAGCCCTGCCCCTGGAAGCAGGCACACATGGACTCATGCACACATGGACTTTCTCTGTACGTGGAACTGGAAACCCACAGCTGCCCAAATGGAAAGCGACAGCCAGAATGCCACAGTCCTGCTCTCTCTGCCATGTTGCTTGCTTTCATGCCTCAGCACTCAGTTCTGCTGCTTCATCACCTACCTCGTGTAATTCCTATTTAAGTACACACAGTCAATGTAGTTAACGAGTTTAACAATTAGCTTTAAGTATATATACTACTAATGTTTTTAGTTTTACTTCTAAATACATAAAATGAAACAGATTTACTGAAACACAAAGGAATGAAGCGACAACGTCTGCAGGTTTCTGTCTGACCACTCTTTCTTTGACCCGAGGTACCAGGGCTTTACAGCAGTGAGGAAGAGGAAGCACTCGGTGGGGCAAGGCCAGGGGAACGCTCAGCAAAGCCCTGCAGTGCAGCTCTTCATCCGAGCCTCAGCGAGCATCTCTGTGAGCCAGGCACACCTTCCCTCCAGCAGCCAGGCAATTGCAAGATTTTAAAAAATCTTTTGAACTATAAATAAAGCTTCCAAAATGACAGAGATGTTTCTAGATCAGTGAAATTAAAGTAAAATAAACTGTGCTGGAATAGAAGATTTTTTTTTCAGTAATAGAAAAATGTTGATTTTGGTAACCATGGACTTACATTCTAAAGCAAAAACAGGTGGCAAGCTTAAAAAAAATGTAAGAATGGTTCCTGTATACTTTGGTTTCCCAGCTGAATTTACAGAAAGTTCTCCAGTAAAGGCTGTTGCTATTTGGGAAAAATGAGGCAATTCTTTTTAACGTGAGCCGACTTAATGGCTTCTATCTGGAGGAGCATCTGCAGACAGCGATAACAGAAAGCTGTTCTTCAACGTTACCTGATGGAGGCTGCGTTTGGCTTGCAAGGCAGCATTTAGCTTCTCTTCCTGCTTCACTCGCATTTTAACAACTTCATGGAGGAATTTTTCTTTGGCTTCTTTTGTATCTAGGCCACTGTCCAGGGCCTGCCTTAGGTGCTCCAGCTCAGCTTCCAACCCACTGCTGTGAGAGTCAGCATGTGCTGCAACCTCGTATGAACTGTTGACTGTGACTGGGGCTTGCATCCCAGGTGAGCTCATGTCCTTTGCAGAGCTGGATGAAGTAAAGGATGGGGAGGAGAGCGAGGATAAGGAGGAGGTGACTGAAAAATAGAAACAGCTAAAATTAATAAAAAAATGTAGAAAAACAAATGCAACTCAAAATATGCTGAGGCTCTTTTCTAAAGAGGAGAAATTCAATAATCAATGAAAAAATGGAAGAAAGAAAATACTCATTTTATACTTTGACTCTTGAAATGTAATGAAAACACAAACCTGAGTAACTCATGGGATCAACTCACAATTTGCTCGAGGTGTGACTGTGGGACTTACGTCACCAGCCTCCACGATCCTGATCTTTTCAGTGGGTAGGATTTCTTACTTTGCACAGACTGCACATAGCAGGCAGGGACTGAACGTCCTGAGAGCAGCAGCAGGATTTTCTACGTGATGTATGCGTGAGGCAGTAACAGTACCCTCATCTTTCACCGAGGGGCCCAAGGTCTCAACACTGTTTAGAGCTTACTGACTCTTGATCCCTGCTGTTTGTGTTCAGCTGTGTGGATGTAGCTCTGAAACTGTGACTGCATTCTCTGTCTGACATAAAATTCCACGTTTGCAAGTGTGTGCGTTGCTGTGAGCTACCTGTGCATCCCCCACGAAGGGCTCTCGGTCAGAGAGCAACACATCACTGGTTTTGTATGAACAACACATACATGTTTGCCTCCGCACACCACTTACCTGCTTTAATTAAAGGCTGCCTGGTTTAATGAACGTCTCTAGGTTTGCAGACACTTGTGGGTCAGGTACTTTTGGTTGATGTACCTCTGCTCCTCTCCCAGGAAAACACCCCTCAAATTATGTTCCCTTCTCACTTTTCATTGTTACCCAAGACTGCCATTGAGGTATCAGCCTCCCACAGTCATGTCCGGACACAACAGAAGCTGAGTAGCGAACTCCTGTGCATGAACCCGAGCAAAATGCAGCACAAACAAAACAAAGGCAGGTAAAACTGTCACTTACATTCCTCTCTGGTTTCTACTTCAATTTCTGCTTCTGATTCCTTATCTTCTTCAGGGGCAGTGACAGTGGCCACTGGTTCTGGGATGGCTGGGGTCTCTGCAGCATGTTTCCGTTTCCGTGGCTGGGCAGTGCTGCTCAGCGGCTCGCTGCTCCGGGACACCACGGTGGCACAGGGCGGGTTGCTGACGATTTTCTGTTGGGCAGGAGGTGCAAGTGCCACATTGGGGGCCACAGCATTCTCAAAGCTTTTGTAGGAGTAAAAACTGTTGGAGAGGGGGAGGCAAAAGGAAAAAATAGTGATATTCTTGGCATTAAAATGCTTTCCAATTTGTGTGTTACACTGAAGCTGCAGGACGCTTACTGGAGTGACAGTGACATTCCATTGATTTACAGCAGCTAAGAATCTGGCTATACATTTGTCAAGCATTTTGCACTCATTTAAAGGTGGAGGTGATTTATACTGCTAATTTCCATCCAGGCCAGGAGGGATCATATTCCAAGCACCACCTGATTCTGAGGGCACCAAACAGATTAGATCTGCCAGTCTAGACATGATGCTGTTTCACCACCATCTCCATGCATTATTGATTTTCCTAACTGGACTTTTTTAGTTCTGTCTGTCCACAAATGTTTTGTAAACACTTCCTTAAGAAAGGCCACAGCAGTGCAAACAGCATATTGGTGTGTAACTTTACTTTCTTGACACAGAATGCATCCCAGTGCATGTATGTGAAACCACATTTTTCAACAAAAAAACGACTGCGTTAAAGGACAGCACTACTGTAATGAGAAATACAGGATTTTGCAAAAAACCTACCAAAGACTCTGCAACTGTAATTCAGTTTTAGAATACGATGTATCTTCAGTTACATATTAAAACTTCTTCTGAACTTCTTGAAGGTGTTTGGTTTTTCCCCCAAGACTTAGGCATGCTCTTATACCAGTTTAACCCTGCTCCCCCGACCTGCTTTAAACATCTGTTCAAAGGCAGAGATACAATGGTAGGCCGTTTTTTCCTCTTCTAAATTAATCCCCACAACTTCTAAGAAACTTGTTCATCACAGCAGCAAAATGTTTTCTCCCTAACATCCACTAAAACACCTGGCAACTGCAGTCAAACTTTCCAAAGAAACCATCACCCTTAGGCAGAAATCTGGCGTGAAGGTTTTTCAGACTGAACAGTTCAAGGCTGGCAAAGAAACGTCTGCTGGCCCTGCCGCTGTCTGTCCCAGCTGTGACACCAGTAGCCCCACCTATCGGGTGCTGACTCACTCCTGTACCAGTTTCATCGTACTCAGGAGCAGAACGGGGCTAACATCAGCCTTCTGATGGGGCTCACAGCTGGAGCTGCCGTGGGAGGGCAGGGGCAGGCTGCTGTCCGTGCAGTCCCCTGGAAGGGGCTGGCTGGTCCCTCGTCACCTGCCCGAGAGGGCAACTCCATCTTCCTTTAAACAGCCCAAGACCTTCTGATGAGTGTTCCCCAAGTTCATGGAAGTGGTCTTCATTTCAGACTGCCATGGCCTGTTTCACCCACAAAAACCCTATTTAATAAACCTACTTAACGAATGCACACAATGTCAATATTTTTTTTGTTGTTGTCTCCTTTCTGCTAATTAAAATACTACAGCTGCAAATACTTTTCATTCTGATACTGGAGGACTGACAGACTGAATTACAAAGCCAGCAGGAACGATGCAAGGCAATGACCATACAGCAAGCTGCTCTCCAACAAATCTCTCCAGCCGCTGGCCCCATCCCTCCTCCCGCTGCCGCCTCCTCACCTGTCTCGGATCAGTGCAGGAAGATGGGAGGAGAGCTCCTTCTCGCTTGCTGATACAGCAGGGGACCAGGGCCGGAAAGCTGAGAGACGCTGACGGGGATGGACACAGCCAATACTCTGGGAAGGAGGGAAAAGAAGAATAAGTAAACACAAACAATCTTTAAAAGTATTAATCCCAAGAGTACTAATAATTCTCTTAAGCACGCATTCTCTGTCTCTAAGCTAGGGTCTGCTGGCTCAGCGGGCTCCACTGCAAGAGGTAACTCTACCAACATGAAACCCCACGGTTTTTTTCTCTGCCAACAAGTTATCTGTGGCTTGCAGAGAACACATGAGGCTCCTGAGTCTTTCAGGATTCCTGAACCTCAAAGGCACGAATGAATTGCTCACAGCACCATCACAATCAAGGTCAGCGAACACTGGAGGGTGGCAAGGAAACTGGGGGGACCACACAGCTCAGTGCTTGCAAGGAAAAGGACAGAAATGTCATTGACTTAGAAAACCTGAGCAAGATCTTTCTCAGATTAACTCTTCTGGTTAATTTGATCTCTCTTTTGATTACAAAATACTCAGCAATCACCTTATTAGATGAACTGGACAAGGACCGTAACCAACTGGACTGTTTCTCCTTCTCAGTAGAAGCTGGAGATTGGGAAGCAGAGTCATCTATTTTGGTTTTCTTGGAAGCAGGAGGATCTGAAGGGACCTGAAACAAAGGCAGGAAAAATCCAAGACGATTACTGATTTTGCAACCAGCTTAGAAACAGGTTATAAGGCAAAAGCAAATTTTGTATTTGAAAGTAAGAAACATTGTTTTTTTCTGCATTTTTAAACCTAAGGAACAACAAAGGAGTGAAAACACGGGACAGGCACCAGCTACAACGTAACGTGGCTTCATTCCTTCACTTAAAACACCCAGATAAAGCGGAGGTGGTGCAGGAGTGACAGGCAGCAATGGAAGCAAGTGAGACATTCACACCATGTTGCAGAGAAGTATCTGCCTTTTATTATTTTTGTACGCAGAAAGGTAAGTTTTAATGTGGTTGCTGAACTGGAAAGATTATTTTAAACGAGAACAGAACCGACTTTGTTATTCTGTTTGCAGTGGTTGTTATGCCGATGACTTCACTACCCCACAGCTGCAGTGGATTCTGGGGGTGCTGCCAAGAGCTGCTTTGCCTTTTCCACAAGTGGCTCAGCTTGGCCCATAAATCATCCCCAAGCATAAGAAAGCCCTTTGGCAAGCAAATCCCCTTTCCTTCAACACCGCGAAGGAATAAAATTCCTACAGTCCCAGAGTGGCTTGCAAAAAAATTGGTAACTACTGGTTTAACTGGTGCACTGGGGACACCAGCTTGAAGCCCGGCCAGTACAAACCCGTCTGTCGGCACGGAGGGAGAAGGTTCTGGGCCTCACTCTGCATCAGGACTGCATGCACTGAGAGGAACGTGCCACCACAGTTTCCCTTCCTTCTCCGGGTCTGTCTCCCGGTTCTGTGCTCGCCGTGCTGCCATCAGCCCGCTGCCGCCCGGGAGCAGCAGGAGCCCAGCCCTGCCTCCAGCCTGCCCAGCCCTGCACCCCGCTGTGATTGTTGTCCCCAGGCATTTATGCCCGTTTTACAGACACACCTGTATGGCAAAATTCTGAGAGCCCCCGCGCTTCAGAGCGCTGTCTGTCTGCCAGGGAAAGGAAGGACCTCGCTCTGCAGCGTCCTCTGTTCTAGCATCGGTCCCTTCGAGGCATCCCAAGCTGGGAGCTCACAGGCTGCTTCCCCGCATGGTTCTCTCCCAAAATCGGCGATCTGAGTGCCTTCAGCTGAAGAGCACACGAGGAACTGAAGCAGCGTTGCCATGCTGCACTCACCCAGCCTGCCAGCTGACTGCAGGCAAAGCCCTCAGCTGCGTGCCCAGGGCAGCTCCATCCCATCCCTCCTGCACAGCCCACCGAGGAGGAGGAGGAGGAGGAGGCTGTGACCTGCGGGGACAGCGGGCAGCCGGGGGAGCACCCAGCGCGGGGCAGCTCCTGCACAGCCCAGGGTGCACAGCAACCCCATCCAACCCAGTCTGGAGGCTTACTAAAACATTCCCTGGCACTCCGGAGCTTGGGGCAGCTTTCCATATGTAGCAGATGAAGGAGAATGACATGGGTGTGTGTATGTGTAACCGCAAGTACAAAATTAGCCCGCACCAGTGCCAAGTGCCAGCTTCAATGGATTTGCAAAGAATTCTTCCGACACAGCCTCAGGCTCGCTTGGGGCTGACTGCGGCCTGGCTATGGCATGGCACCTCCCATTAACCCCACTAAGAGCATTTCTCAACGCTTTCTCGTAGAAAGCGCAGGACAACGCGCTGGAAAAGATTTGTTTTTGCTCTCAGAGATGCTGTCTGTGCAGAATTAGTGACAGCATTAGAAAGGTATTTGGCAAGTGACTGCCGATCCCGGCCCTATCCGTGGGGATGGTGAGCGCCGTGGGGAGGGGAGCTGGGCTGGGCTGGGGGCGGGGAGGAGGCAGGGGGCTTGGAATGGGGACGGCAACAGGTGGCGGGGCCTGGCCGAGCCCCCTCCTCCCCTGCAGCCCAGCCAGGCCAGAGCACAACTGAGTGGGGGTCCTCGGGGGGCTGGAGGGCAGAGACCTCACTGGAATGATCTCATCTGCAGTTTTAAAGGAATCATGTCTTGTCTCCAGCTTTCTCCACTGTCACCCTTCTTTTCCCTTAAATCGAGGCTGACATCCAGGGCTCAGGAGGGCTCCGAGCACAAAAAAAGCAGCAGACGTGGGAAGGATGCTCAGCCCTTTGTTGCCAGGAGCCAGCGCTGCTCTGACAGCACGAGATGCTGCAAGAAGGAAAGCAGCCAGCGAGGTGCGGGCATGGGGAAACGCTTCTACCCCCCACTGAGAGGTGGAAACGTGGTGAAAGAAGGGGGAGAAGCCACGCTCGGAGGGATGTGCGCTGCTCTGCCGCTCACCCCCCGGCACACCCGGTGCTGCCCATCCAACACTGGCCGTTGGTCTCCAAAAGCCACAGCATGGACGGCGTCTGCCGACACCTGCAGTCACCGGAGGGGTGGGAGCCCGGCCCGGTGCTCTGCCTGGATCCCACTGGCAGGATCCAGCAGCAACAGAAACCCTCGAGCAACTTTTTGCCATCTCCATAAATGACTTACCAAACACTTCAAACCAAACCCCACACAACTGGCATAAATCTTTCCTCATTTCTTCCCCAGGTTTTCTTCCCTCGCGGGCAGCTCGGTGACTTGCACCGCACCGGCTCTGCGCTGGGCAAAGTGCTCTGGCACCGCACGTTTTCTGAAATCCACGGACAAAAGAAACTGACGGATACAAAGTGGGCCCAGAAATACCACAGGAGGCATTTGCTTCACCTTTCAGGCTGTTGTTTCCTAAAGCAAAATTGTGAGGGAAAAACGTATACGGAAAGATTTATAATGCTCCTTAAAAAAGAATTTTAAAGTAAATTCCGAAGGGAAATGTGGGCACGTGAACCTCAGCGTTATCTGCTTTAAGACAAACTGATTCCACGCAGCCCAGCCTGCCCTCCAGCCGAGCAGGGCCACGTCTGACACGTCAGATCAGGTTTTCTGGTTCAGTTCAGCAATACAGTCACAAAGCACGAAACCAGCAGAAAGCGTTCTGACCCCGCACCTCCCCGACAGCCCGGCGGGGGAGAGCAGGGTTGGTGGGCCCTGAGTTCTGCGTTCCATGGTGTGGGGTGGCCATGGTTCCTGGTGCCTGAGGAGCAGGGGCTGGCAGTGTCACCCTGCCAGCCCGCAGCCCTGCTGGGGCAGCGGAGCGGGGCCTTCTGCCTTCCTGAGGAGGGAGAACAGGAGGTGCAAGGAGCCAAAGCCACTGAAGAGCTGGGCTGGCCTGTGGCACTTAGCTGAGAAACACAACCAGAGAAGAAGCCCATGCTGCAGCTCCTGATCCGCCCTCCAGGGATAGGGACTCAGCAGGGCTGGGACTAAGTTGGGCATCAAGTTCCAAAACCTGACTGAAAGCACAGATCCCCGTTACAGCGGGGAATGGCACGCGTTGCTCTGCGTGCAGCCCTGCCCAGCGCCGCGAGCGTGGCCACGGGGCCGAGGGCAGGGAGAGCTGTGCCACGTCCCTGCGGGCATGGGGAGAAGGCTGAGCCCTGGGCCTGGCCCACTCCTCCTGCAGACCACAGAACCATTAAGGCTGGAAAAGACCTCTAGGACCACCCAGTCCAACCATCCATCCACCACCAAGACTGCTCATGGAACCACGTCCCTCAGTGCCACGTCACCACAGCAGCAGAAGTCACCGTGTCCCTACGTGGCATCCCCAGAAGGTTCCTCTGTCCTCACAACTGATTTAATGTCCTTAAAAGCTACCCCAATACATAGAACTCTGTACTTCAGTCTCTGTAAGAATGGATTTCGGAAATACTGGGAAGCTGAAGAACCCAAGTTCACATTCCTACCTCTGGTGTAAATCAGAAGCATCTCAACTAAAAACTGCAGCTAAGAAAGCACATTAAACTATAACAGGCAAAATAAAACCGGGCTCTCAACCCATAGACAGACGCTGTCACTCGCTCAGGCCATCGCTTCTGCTGCGAGTTCACGCAGCCCGCGGAGCTCGGTTACAGCAGGGGAAGGGTGGGGCTTCCTGCTCCTCTGATGCTCGCCTGGGTGTGAAAACGAAGCAGCTTTCTCATTAGGGGCACAAACCACAAGACCAGACGCCGGTCTGATACAACATGGAGAAACCCCAGAGATAGACTGCTTGGGTTCAAAACGTGTCAGACATCTGAAGATAAAAATACATTAAAAATGAAAGAGCGGAGCTGGGGCTGAGCACAGGGATGCCCGCGCTGCACTCAGCGCTGCAGCCCCGAGGGTGGCCCGGCCCCGGCCCTCCAGGGCTGCCCGAGGCCCACACGGGGCCCCTGGGGCAGCAGGGCCTCCCACCGACCCCATGACAGAAAGTGCTAGGGATGGACGGAGCCTGACGGACATGTAGTGGTACAGGACATCCACCTTAAGCAGTTGGGAACTGGGTTTTTCTCACACCAGACTGACTTGAGCGTGATTTCTTTGTCCTGCACTGAATTCAGGTCAAACATAGCTCACTCATCCTGTGCAGGAGGTAAGACTGGAGCACTTACCTGCATCTCTCCAAAGAACAACCACAGACAGACGCCCATACCCACAGCACTGATTTGAAACGTGTCAGCAAACTGCTCCCACCGGCCCCAGAGCCCGGCAGCCGCCGAGCACAGAGCCCCACAGCCACGGCCCGGCCCCACGCCGTCAGATCGCTGTGCTCCAGCATCAGATCGCTGTGCTCCAGGCTCTTTGCCCACATCGCTTTTGTCACCAGAGATTACAGCAAGCGTCCCACGGCCGGGAGCCCACGGACAAGGACCCAGCACGACCGCCGTTTCCCTTTCTCTCCATTTCTTGCAGCTCAATGAGAAATGAACGCGCATCTCAGGCCCGGCAGCCACACGGAATGAGAAGCAATTCAGTCACACGGAACGGACCGGCAGGCAGGTGGAAACATTTTCTGGGTGGCAGAGGAAGGAAGAGAAGGAAAACCAGAACGACATCCTCTGTACCGCAGAGCTGTCCTCAGAGAGCAATCCTTCCCCCGAGAGCGGCAAAACCACCCGGGCTCTCCAACCCGAGACGCCTCCAAATCTACAAGCACTGCATTTCCAACAGCCACGCTTCTACTCTCCTCAGCAGCTCAACAAAAGCCGTGTTTCCCCCTGACAGTGACCCTGACCCCGCGTGCTCGCAGGGAAGCAGGGGCCACGGGGCCGCCATGGGCCGCGCAGCGCAGGGACGAGCGCGGTGCCAGCACCCCGAGGGCAGCACCACGGCCATTGAACAAAGCACTCCTCTCGTTTTCTCTCTCTCTTTTTTCCTTTTATTTGTTTTGAAGAGACATCTGAAAAGATAGCTGATTATTTGCTAAGCAATGCACTCGGGTTTTGGCTCTTGGTTGAAGCAACTGGAAGCCTCTTTTCCACTGGCTAAGAGCTTGTTTTGCCCTTCCAGTGGAAACTAAAAGTTATGGCTTGAAAAGAATTCCCTGCCCTGCGGTTTAAAACAAAACAAAACAGAAAATTCAGCTCCTGCTTCCCCAGGGGAGCCGAGCCAGCGGCGGGGAGCGGTGCGAGGTCGGGGCCGAGAGGGAGAAGGGGCAGCGGGCAGCGGGGCTGAGCCCACCCCGCACGGGGAAACGCAGGGCGGGCAGCCACGGGCCCGGCCCCTCGTGACTGAAGCTGTGCAGTCAGACTCTGCAAGGAAAAGCAGAATTTCCTCTGCAAGCAGGTTTGCTTTGCCCAGTCCTTGCTGAATTGTTCACGGGGTCGTGGTTCTGGAAATAAAAAGCCCTCTGCGGGGGAAATTTTCTGCCCACGTTTTATTTGAAATGAAACCGGGATCTCTCACTGTAACTGCCCCCAAGTCCCAGCCTCGAGCTCTCTGCAGGGCCCCAGTTCCTGTGCTGCAGGGACATCTCCACTCTGCCCACCGAGCAGCTCGTGTCAGTTTCAGATGTGACAGACAGGGGCACACACTGCCCTTCTGCTTCCCACCAACACCAGCTCCACCAGGCATGGCTCATCCCCAGCACCAGCTGACGCACGCTGGACTTTGGTGTCTGGACAGCGATGGCCCCCCACATGGACCCCATGGGCTGCTGTCACCGCGCTCCTGGCAGCTGCCAGCTCCGGGTGCTCAATCGCGGTCCCCACTGCCCACAGGTTCCGTGGCCATTAGCAGATGTGTTACAGCACAGCCGGGCACAAAGGCCCATCCTGCCAGCACAGCCGTGACAACACAGCCCCAGGCACGGGGCAGCGCTCGCTGCACAACACCCAGTGTCCATCCAGCCAGCACTGCGGGCCACCAGCGCGTCCCCACCGACCCCGACCCGCAGCCACCGGCTCTGCCGCCCGCCTGCAGCCGACGCCTGGCACGTGTGTGCCCGCACGTGGCACCGGGGGGACCGGGCCGCTGCCAGCCATCCCGCACGTGACAAATGACCTCCAGGGCTGCAGAGCCAGCGGAGCGCAGCAGACACAGCCCTGTGCGTCTGCACAGCAGCCTGTGCTTCCATGGGGTGCTGGCAGGGCCCTGGCTGACAACCTGCACTGGTGCCCACACTGCTCCGTGGCTGCGAGAGGCACTGGGCCAGCACAGCCCGCTCCTCTCTGTCCCCGCAGCAGCACAGCAGGAGCTCGGGAATGCTCGGGCTCCTTCGGCTGCAGAAGGGCAGCACTGCCCCAGGGCTGCGGCGAATGCACTTTTCACTTGTGCTTAATTTCCTTGAGGTCACTTCAGGAGAGCCTCACACTTTTGCAGAAGAGACAGCCCACGTCTCGTGGCAGAACCGGGCTTGCTGACCTGCAGGCAGCTCCAATGCTCCCGGGCATCCCCAGAGCCCAACCAACCCACTCTGATACCCCCCAAGACTGCCAAAAGTATCTGGGTGAAAGTGGACTGTCAATTCATTGATCACGGATTAATAGTTCCAAATCCTATTAAGGGTAAGACAAAGTGCAATGGAAACCCCTGGGCCTGGTGAAAAACTGGTGCAAGGGAGACTGCTCCCTGCAGCCTTTGGTCACGACCACCACGTTTTTGGACCGCAGGAGCCGAGCAGGGACCATCCAGGTGAGGATACTTTGGGTGCATGGGTTGAGGTGAGTTCCATCCTGAATGCATTCAGTATCACCAAAAAGGAGGCTTTTTCCTTTGTGTCTTTCCCATCAGCAAAGGCCATGTCTAGAAAAACAGTTTTTGAGCAATATCTTCTCACCATCCATATATACAGGAGATAGGAAAAAAATTAATCCTTTGCTTACAAAATGTTTTGAAAGCTACAGACAGGCAGATGCCTCCTTAAGCCCGCGACAACCAACGTGCTCTACGACTCAAGGAAAGGCACAAGGCGCTCATCTCCTTTAAGTTATTGCTCCTGAACCCTCCCCACAGCTCCGAGGATAAAGGCAGACAACCAATTACAGTCTTAGACTTCCAAAGCCTCTTTCGCTGCCTTCAGAAATAACATCACATGCTGCAGGCACCAGATGCTGAGCTGGGGGTGAGGGGAGAGGGCAGAGAGCAGGGCCCGGCGGGTCCCGGCCCAGCGAGCCACGCACACCCCTCTGCACAGCGGCTTTGCTTTGGGAGAGCCCCTTCTGTTCCAGGGGGTGGCCGGTGTAAACAGACCTAATTTTAGCTGGGACATTTACAGACCGATAGAAAAGGACTTTTGTCCTTTAGCAGGGACAGTAACGCCGGGGACAGAGACGTCCGCAACAGCCAAGAACCCAACCGGCCGCGCCATGTTGCCCCCGGCACCGCTCAGCACCGGGGCAGGAGCGGCCCTCTGCAACCCGTCTCACCCAGTGCCCAATGGGCTGGCAGAAAGCCCACCTGGTGTTCTTGTTATTCTGAGAAAACCCACCTTCTGACCTCAGAGCTAAGGGGGAATGCCCGTCGCGTGCATGCCTGTATTTATAGGTAGAGACACCAAACTGCAAAAACTTGATTTTGTACAATCAAATGAGGCAGTGAAAGATAATTCAAAGGGAAAAATGGAAGGGGACGGGGATGGCCAGGAGGTGAAAATCTGGGGCACCACGAGAAGGCTCTCAGCTCTTGTGTAACGTGACAGATTTTAAGCCTTTAGGGGGAGAACTGGCTGAGCAATATTGCGGTGCAGCGTGACTGCGCAGCCACATGGGCTGTGTCTGCCCTGCTGCTATTAATAGCGGCAGATCAGCGAGGTCTGCCTGCCTGCCATCCTGCCCACCAGCACAGCCCCTGCTCTGTGCCCTCGGTGCTCGCCGGGCTGCCAGAGCCAGGAGCTGGGTGCCCTCCTCCTGCAGCGTCTGCTGCCCCAGCTCGTCCTCCAGACCTGACGAAGCATCCAACCTCTTCTGTGCATTTATTTAAACTTAACAGGCTTTAATCACAAATTTAAGGGCTTAAGTGAACTGCAGGACTTAGGGTGTGCACGCAGTGAGTTACGCTTGTCACCTCCAGGTGACAACAGGAGCAGCCACCGGCACCGCAAGCGCTGCCTCTCCCCGTCCCTTCTCAGTCCTGCGTCACGATGTGAGCCCTACCCACACCCTGCTGCGTGTGCCATGTGCCCGACCCCTATAAAGACGGTCAAATAAATAGCTGGTGACCTCACAAGTCTGAAAATAAAGCTTATTTGAAACAAAAAGTATATCTTCGGGGGGTTTGGCAGTAACTTTCAATTATTTTTAATTGCCTGGAAAATTAAAGTAAGAAAATGGTGTGGTATAAATGTTAGGGAACATTATTAAGCAGTTTTCAAAATATCTTAGCTGTAGCTTAATGGACAAAAAGGGTTTTTCAAGCCTCAGTCATCTGTTCGATATGAATGGGCCGTCTGTTCCCATACCTCCTCGAGGGGCAGCTGAGCTGAATACCCGTGATGGAAACCAGACTCGGATTGACCCGGTAGGCAGCGAGAACTCCGCAGAACCTCCACAATTTGGGTTTAATTACAACCCACCGTGGAGCCTGGCCTGCAGCCTGAGACCAGGAGCACAGGGAAAGGAGCTCGCAGGGTTGGGAGCCACAGACACTGATTCCCTTCCCCCATTTCCCCTCCTTCCTTTCCTTGCACCATGGGATGGGCTTTTCTCTTCTTATCACCAACACGACCGACTTGCAAACTGCAAAGCAAGCAAGATTTCCAAGGTAACAGCCGAAGTCTGCCTTTCTTCCTTCCTGGGGAATTATGCCATCACAGGCCTCTGACATTTCATCAGGCACATCGCGGGAACCAACCGAAACAAAATCCAGCCCTGGTATCGTGATGGCTTCAATGTCTCAGATGTTGCTTCCTTTTTTTTTTTGGTCTGAAACTTTGAAGCCTCAGTGCCAGTTGTGAGCTGCAGTTTCCTACAGGCTCCTGTAAAGCGGCGAAGGAAAGGCCATCCCCAGCAGCCTGAGACGGAACGTGACCGCTCGGGGGCACACGGGGCAGGGCAGGGGGTGGGCACTGCAGCCCTGCTCCCACCCAGCCCCAGGGCAGCACCCTTCCTGCCAGCAGCTCGGGGCAGCGGGCAGTGGGCAGCCACCTGGAGCGGGGGCACGAGATGGCCGAGGCCGCAGCGAGGACGAGGGATCGCAGCAAGCAGGGGCTGCGTCCTGCACGGGAAGGAAGGAAGGAAGGAAGGAAGAGCGCTACCAGTCATTGTCAGCAGGACAAATATAGGCACTGACTCTGCCCTGCTGCTCTCTGCAGTGCTGCTGTACGTTCCTGGACAGCCCAGCATCCATGCACCCCACCAGGCTGCAGCACTCATTGCATGCACAGTTACAGTCCCTACAGAGATAAAGATGAAGACTATGAAAAACAAAGCAAAACAAAACAAAGGAAACGAGTCTGTAAATGATTGCCTGTCGTGTAACCCTCTGGAATCTGGGTTAACTCAACAGGTAACAGACGAGCAATGAGATGCGAGTGAGCCACACATCCCAGCACAAGCAGTCACATCTCACACGACGTTAACCCACACCACCAACCCCAATCCCAAATCTTTACCCATCTCATCTCCAGGGCACCATCCTGCCTGCTATATACGCTCAGCTTGGAAAGTGGGAATCGGACAGAAGCTGACATTTCACCCCAAGGAACAGCACTGAGGCTGAGACAGAGAAGCTCATCTCCAGGAGAACCTTGCCAGCCAACAACGGGAACAAATATCATCGCCTCCACGTAGAGACAAAGCCACAGCTCCCTGCTGCAACAGCCAACAGCCTCCAAAGCACGGGGGCAAAAATAACTCCCAGCCATCCCCACCTGAGCTCTCCCATACACGGGGTGGGAGGGTCACACTCCAAGAAATTTTGCACAGGTTCTCCCAACCACTACAGTGAGATTTTTGCTGAAGAAGGAAAAGAACTGAAGCAGGTTGCAAAGTCACCAGCCCTGCTGAGCTCCCCCAGCACCCTGGTGACCCTGCTCCCCACCAGGCCAAGGTCAGCAACCTGTCCTGAGACATGGGCTGAGCCTCTGCCGCACAGAAACATGGCCCTGGAAACGGGGCAGGGTGCTGGCGTGATGGAGACACAGCAGCACATTTCAGGAAGAGGGAAGGAAAGCTAAAACACAGAAGAGAACCCCAAACCTTCATTACAGAACACAGATTAATGTTGTGGGAGCTTGGCGCTCGCACTGCTGCTGCTGAAGGGGAGGAAGGAACTGCAGGCAGGCAAAGAGCGTCGGGCTCAGCTGCTGGGGCAGCAGCTGTCCTGAAATCCTCATTGGAGGGAACAAGCCAGGAGGTCAGGGAAGTCACCACGATTTGGAACGAAGAAGGAAAACAATAGGTTGGGGCCCTCTGTCTCCTTGCCTCTCTCTGCCTTTTGTTAGCTGTTGTCTTCCCAGCAGAGCTGGCTGGCTGTGTTCAGGGCAGAGCTGGGGGTTGGCTTTGTACACGCCTTTTTTCCCCACAACTTCCTCATTTAAAAAAAAAAAAAGTGAGATCCCAGCTCCCTGCCCTGCCAGGTACCACCGGAGCCTGCAGGGCCCGGTGCTGCCCACGGCTGCCAGAACTCGGCTCCAGACAGCCTCAGCCCCTGAAAGTCTAAATTTTCATTCCAGGTTGAAAATGGTTTCTGGTTTTAAAGCAATTTTTTTGTCCCCCCCTCTTTTTTTTTTTCTCCTCCACACAGCTTTAATATTGATCCACAGATCAAGGATTTTTGTTGGGCACCATCACAACTGTTTAATGGGGCACTTGTTGTGTTTTAATGCCGGTAGAGACCCACGCACGGACTTGAATAACGTCTCAAAAGGAGATTGAGAGTTTAATAAGAGGACAGATGGATTGAAAGAAGATTAAAAATTCATTTGATCCCCAGCCCGGGCAGTAACTCCTCCCTTTCCCCATCCTACACACACCTGATTCCTGACCCCATACCAAGAGGCAGAAGGCACCAGAATTAAAACCCAGAAAACCCAGAAGGGCTGGGACGGGTTTCGTCTGTTTGCGCAGGAGCTGAACCCGCAGTACAGTTAGATGGTTCCAGTTTGGATCCTCACCACCAACAGACTTGAAATATCCTGTGGCAAAGCCGCGCTGTGTGATTTACAACATCACCACGCTATTTGTGAGAGCTCAAGCTTTCATTTTTTTCTAATGGTATTTGGCTTGGCTTGTTTTTTTGACCTGCTGCTGCTCTCAGGTTCACCAGGAGACATGTTTCTCTAAGCTGATCTCTCCGTGGCTGAGGGTTTAATCAGGTCAAAGTAGCGATTAAAGCCCGTCTATAACCACAACCTTAAAGGGATAGCTGTAAGGCTAAGCCTTCCCCCTCCCTTCTAAAATCAGAAGGGATGCGGTCTCTGTCTCTGGCAAACAAAAATCCCTTCACATTTGCTGCCTTCTGGGTTGCCTTTCCTCTGGATAAGGCGTAAAACTACGGGTCAGTGCTACAAGATGAAAATGTGCACGTGGTTACGGGCTGCCCTTCGTGTGAGTGCACCCACAGCACCGGGACACGGCTGCAGGGGGTCCCTGGCGCCCGCCGCACTGCAGCACACGCACTGCAGCCGTCCAGCACGGCCCCCTCAGCCCCTCGGTGCTCCTGACATTCTTTCCTCCAGTTTTCCACTCGCTGTGTTGTAGGTCTGTGGTTCCTCTCATCCATCCAAAGACAGCACGATAGCATGTTTGGAGTGGTGAGAAACGGAATCAAAAATGTAAATGGAGCAGCGTTTCCACAGCTCCGCACAGCGCTCACAAACAGGGAGGCCAAAACCGCTTTCCTAGTGACAAGGAATTGCAGAAATCAGACCTTATTTACGCAGCTTCAACCATGACCTGAACAAAGAGCCAACGCTGTGCCACCCAGCGCCCCAGCCCTGCTCCCATCATCACTGCATGACACGAGCAGGCCCAGGGCCTCACGCCAGGGCTCAGGATGAAGGCTCCTGGCCCTGCACGCTAACCACCAGCAGCCACGGGCAGCCTCGCCAGGTACTATCTCCAGAGATGGAGAGCAACAACACCTTCTGAACTTCACGGAAGACCCACAGCAGGTGTACAAGGGATATTTTCAAAAGCACCAATGAAGTGCACACTCCGCTGGCAGCCAACACGGAGCCGGCCTGGTGCAGCCCTCTCCTCGCTCCCATCACTGCGGCACCGCCGAGATGCCAGCTCTTTCCCACTACGTGGGATAACGTCTCCTTCCAAGCTATTCCTGACACTCTACTCCCACTCCCTTCTATGTGTTTAACCATTTTAAGGCTGATTTGGGTCATGACTAATGGGATTAGACACTAAAATCATGTGCAGTTAGCAGTACTGCTGTGGAGCTGTCAGGACCCACCTGGAATGCGAGAGGGGCAGCTTTAAGATGGGGGGAAAACATTCACGTTAACATTTTCTTTCTTCCTCTTTTTAATTACAATCAATGCTAAAGCTAGGCAAAAAACCCACAAAAACAGAAACCTCACCTTTCCTCTCCTTATAGCCCATTTCTTCACTTTTACATCGGTCTAAAAGCAAACCCCCCAAACGAGGGCTCGCAGAGTGGCCACGCGCTGCTCAGAGGGAGTGGGGACAGTGCATAAAGGAGCCCAAAGTGCCCCATTGAAGAGCCACTGAATGAAACCAGCCACGCTTGCTTTTCTGATCCAGGACCGCAGCCCTGGCTTTGTGCACAGTTTGCTGGTTCTAACTATCCTCATCTCTTTCCAGCTGACGCGAACGACGTGCCCTCCCCATGGATAGCTCCAGGAGAAAATACAACAGAAGGAAGAGAAACCCCTCCCCACTTGTGATGTTTGCAGAATGATCTGTTTATCTGCTTTAGGGCAAGGAGAGCTCTCTAATAGTTACAAGAGCCAGGATTACTGCCTTTCATTCCTGGCTCTGCACTGATGGTATTTGAATACCTTTGGGTAAATCAGGTAACGCACGTGTTGCACTGAACCACGTCAGTGGAGACAGCAGCAGGACCTCCACAGCCTGGGCCCTGCTTGAAAGCACGATGGTGAACGCCTTTACCCCCAGATCTCTGCTCTCACCTGGGCAAAGTTTAACATCTCAGGCACCACTTGTATGCCTCACAGCCATCAAATGTATTTTTTACAGTACTTTCACCTTCCGATTGCCAAAATGTGTTACCTGCAAGCACCCAAAACTGCACTGAAAACAGAGATCGCCAACTCAGCCATCCCTGTGCAGGAGCAGCAGGTCACAGAGCCCTGAGGGCTGCCACCAGCAGCTCCCTGCTCCCTGCCGAGCTGCGGCCTCAGCCACCCCGCAGCCCCTTCGCAGCATCCCCGAGGCCGCGGCCCCGCAGCGCTGTCTGGCACGGGGCCGCCGTGCAGCTGCACCGCACAGCCCGGCCTCCTCCGCCCCTTCCCTGGAAGGGACTCTGCAGACACGTCTCTGGGAGAGACAGGGAACGCCGGCGCGCTCCGTAGAGTCACCGTGCTCGCAGTGCGGTGCTGAGGCTGCAGTTTTCCTGTCCTCTGCTTCCACTTTCCCTCCCGTCAGATCGCATTAAAGTAACAATCAATTTTGCTGTCTGGCTCGCTCCCGCGCCGCGCGAGCCCCGCCGCTCTCCCCGCAGCCTGCAGAGGCAGCAGCCTTGGCGTGGAGCCCGACGCTCATCAATACGCCAGCTCCGTGCCTGGGGGAGCACCCTGGCAGCAGCGCGTCTCTTCTTTCTTCTTTTTACTGGCTGCTGTTCAAGCCTCACACCTGCTAAGTACGATCCCTACAAAGATTTAAATTTGCAGAGGTGCAAACTAAAAACAGCAGACACGCAACCTGGGCAAGGACGCGGCTGGCTGAGCAGCCAGGGTTTAACCGGGGAGGCTGAACACGATTAACCCCTGCTCGTGGTGCCAGCGCCGTGCTTGGTTTGCAACGAATCGATCCATGGGGCCGAGGAGGCACCGCGCAGCGCTGCCCACCAAGCACTGCAGCCAGGTACGGTAACAGCAGTGCACTAATGACTCCAACGCTCATTAGACGCTAGGGGCAAAATCCAGGTTTCCCATCTCCAGGCACAGAGATGAATCTGTGCAGGGGATGCACAAAACGATGCCTGCACGGCCCTTTTCCCTCTGCCACAGGCATGCAAGCTTCATGGGCAGAAACAGTAAATCGATATTTTGTAAAGAAAATAAAAACCAAGTACAACAAATAGAAATTTTCACCATTACCACCGCATTGCCAAGAACACATTCACTGCTTAAGGGAAAGCAGCAGTCTCCTCTTCAGCCTCAGGACTGCACGGCCCACGGGCACGCTCTGCACCCGTGCTGCAGCCTGCAGACAGCCACGCTGCAAACAGGCTGCAGGGCTCAGCAGGGCCATTCCCCACCAGCAGTGCAGGGTTTGGGTCAGAGGGGAGGCAGCAGCCCCTGCCCCACGAGCTGCAGCAGCACAGGTGTCCCCGCTAAGGGCTGGCACTGGCTGCAGAGCTGCTGTCCCCATGCTGTGCTGGCGGCCCAGGCTGGGTGCTCAGCTCCTGCCAGAGGCTCACGGGGTTTGAGGAGACAAAAACCCGGAGTGCAGGTGTCTGTGCAAATAAAGAGCACGCACCAGGTCTCCGGGGAGGAGGGCCTGCGAGGAGGAGGGGCATGATTGTGGTTTAGAAAAGGGAAGGGGCTGGTAGAGAGAAATGCTATAAAAGCACCATGACGACAGAGGAGGGTGATGGAAAGGTCAGTCCCTTTCAATAATGCTCCTTTTTTCTTGTCCAAATGAAACACTTGGCCACGTCCATCGGCAGAGTTCAGCCGGAGGTAAATGGCCAGACCCGGGGCCATAAAGCGTCTGGGGACGCTGGGGACGCGCTGCCCTGCACGGGGGGGGCCACCACCAGCCCCTGCCCCTTCTCCTACAGAGGCCATCGCCGCTGCAAAGGGCTCCAAAATCGCTCTGAACAAAAGGTGCTCTTGGACCCATCGCGGGCAGAGCTGGACCCGACTCCTGCCGAGCTCCGACAAACACCTCCCAGTGCCCAGGGCCCATCGCGAGGGGCTGCGGGAGGGGAAAAGAAGGTATTTAAATAATGAAACAGTGATTAATGCTGATAGGCATGCAGCCCTTAACTACTTCTCAGCTGCTAGTGGTAGGTGGTCAAATTATACCTTTCCATCACATTTCCCACTATTGCACATCTCCTTGGTACATTTTCTCGTGAAATGCTGTAAGGATTCAGAACAATTAAACCTAACCACTGAGTAATTCCCACTCCTTTTTTCCCCCTGATATGAAATCACTCTTTCTAACTGAAGTGCTTTAGGAAAAGAGCCGTAAGCTCTAGAGTGGCAGCTCAGTGTTCATGCACAGAACGGGTGTGTTACAGCAAGGGATGCAACACGGAGACGCAGCGTGCGGCAGCGGGAGGTGCCACGGCCAGCTGAACGGCTACTTCAGGTTTTCTTCTGTGTGGGACAAGTGGAAAAGCTTCCAGGAGGGAAAAAAGCTATTGCTGTGTACTGAATATTACACAAACGAGGCACTTCCCACCTGCCACAATCACACCGAGAGGTTTTGTGAGGACGGGGCCGTCCCATCCATTGGTTTGGAGCACAGGGTGGTGGCACATCAGCAAGAACGGAGGGAGCTGGGGATTCCTGCAAACTCTCCCTCCAGCGATGGAACTCTTCCAGGAAGGGACCCACGGCCCTGCGCTGGCTGCGGGCACCGCTGGCCGCTCTCACACCGCTGCTTTTGAAGCCCTCCCAACAGGGTTTGTTTGCTTTAAGAAAACAGAGCGGGGGCGGAACACTGCGAGCATTTCTCACTTCTATGGATTAAGTTGCTTTCTATTCTATTTATCACTTGTTTTTGAATGCTGTCCCCTTCGCACACCCTCCTTTGGAATAAGAAAATGGCATGGTTCCTTCCTTTCCAGGTTAGATTCTAACACCCACAACCTGGAATATGCGGGAAAAAAAAAGCTCATTTTTTTTCTCAGATCCCAAACCTTCAGCATCTCCATGGCGAGTTCTCCAGCACCGCTCTCCCGGCGCTGGGAGCAGGGATCCAGCACAGCCCCCCTGCCCTGAGCATCAATCACACAGTCAGCTTTTCCACCAAGAATCAGAGGAAACACCAGCCATAAGAATGAAGCGGGGTGTGGTGGTTATTCTGCATGGAAAGTTGGTTCACTGGGAACCAGAGCACATCAAAAGGAACGCTTTGTAAGGAGGCTGGGGGGATGGCTATGCTTACAGTTTCTTTGCTTACAAACTGCTTTTGAGCTTCTCCAAGTTTTTCTACTAAAAAATAAGTGGCTGGTAGCTCTTCCTCCCCTGTGTGCCACCAGCGAGCACACTTGCACCCGTATTTTTCATCAGCACAAACCTCACAACATCGCGGTTGGCGTCGGAGCGGGGGGCCTGGATGTGCCACCCAAAAATACAGGGAAACCAAACAGGGAGGAACGAGCAGAGCTCTGCAGGCACTGATTCCACATGGGCAGA
Source organism: Penelope pileata (assembly GCA_013396635.1). NCBI lineage: Eukaryota > Metazoa > Chordata > Aves > Galliformes > Cracidae > Penelope > Penelope pileata. The sequence goes on along the minus strand of WBMW01004361.1, from coordinate 270,040 downwards.
AACAGTAATCTCAGCGCTGCCAGCACGGCTCACCAGCTGCCAGCAACGCCTGCACCATAGGAAGTGCCACTGCGCAGCGAGTGGGGAAACTGAGGCAGAGGCACGGGGATGCCTGAGGTCGCGCCCCAGCCACAAGCACAGCACCCAGAGCTGGGCCTGCTACCCCAGCCCTGCGCTGCCCGGCTCGAGGTTCCCTTCAGCTGACACATCGCCAACGTGACCTGCACCGGTCGCTGCCGTCCTTCCAGCAGCATCCACTCTGTTATGACTTCGTGAAGAGATCACCAGAATGGAAAAGAATTTGAGCTGTTAAATTACATAAGTGTGTAGTCACCACCTAGCAATGGAGAAAAAAGGGCTGGATATTTTCAGTTACAACTAGATTTTCTAACCAGATGGCCAGAAGAACTGACGTCACTCACATTCCAAATTACAGAGCTGCCTGAAAGCAGCTCCGGCGCGAGGGATGCAACCAGGCCTGCATTCTAAGGCGTTTTCCAAGCCCCACTCTGCAAAGACACCAGAAGGGCTTTTGCTGTGATTTTTGTTCCTGCTGGTGAGAATCTGCTGCTTCTGGGCCACACCTGTCCCCAGCTCCTCAGGGGTGTCTGCAGATCTCTCCTGGGTGAGGTCCCCGGTCAGCGCAGCACAAAGCACAGCTTCGCATGCAGCCTCAGAGCACAGCAGCACAGGGTGCTCAGAAATCCTGAACCTGGGAGGTTCTCCGAGTGCCACCAACACCTTCCCAGCAGGAACCGCCCGGCCGTGCCGCGCTGCAGGGACAGCCCCGGGCACAACGAAGCCCGGCAGCGCTGCGGGACGGAGGGGAGCAAAGGACTGAAGTTCCTTCAATGTCAACTTCAACATCGGATCAATTGAAATATTTCGAGTCCGCTGTGCTTTTTGCTGCTTTTTGTTGGTTTTGTTTGTTTTGCTTTTAAATGTAAGAGGGAAAAGTCGGGCAGAAGCCAGCAGGAGCTGCACAGCACGGGGAAGCTGGACCCGCTTCAATGCAAGAACCCCCCATCCCAGCTAAGAGAAGTGTCTGAACAACTTCCAAAAACACATCACTCGCTGGCTGGACATTTTCCCACCTTCAGAGAAAGGCAGGACATAAAGGGCCTGCAAAACACTTTTAAACCAACCCATTTCGGAGCTACAGAAGAACAAGAGAGAAAAGCAGCAACCACAACACTATGCATTTTGATACTACAGAATCAGGAGAGTAACATTATTACAACATCCCACTCCTCCTGAGCTGTGGCATTGTTGCAGCTCAGGACAGCTGCCCACATTTGCAGGGAAAGTGAAGGCTGCCAGCAGCAGGGAGCACCCAGAGGCTGCACGCCCAGCTGTGCCGTGCCCCCATCACCCCGAGCTGCCCCGCGGGGCAGAGGCAGCTGCCCAGCCCCCCAGCTGCGTCTGCAGCAGCAGTGGGGCTTCGGGGTGAGAGGGGAGCCAGGCACAGGATGGCATTACCAAATCTTGTTGGTTTTCTGCTCACTGCAGTCATGTTCTAAGACCAACCCCCAGGAGTCTGCCATTAACGCGGATTTGCTAAGTGTCCTGAGCTCCTCAGACAGAGCTGCAAGGCACCCTCACTATTTGCATGCACCCAAACAGGAGCAATGGGAAAGAGCTCTTTCCATGGGCTGCTTTCCTTAAAGGCAAACAAGAGGAAACTTAGCAAAAGTGATCTAACTGTTGCAAAATATACAATTACGAAGGTGGTAAAGGAAAGAGCTAGAAGGAGTGATGAGAAGAAAAGAAGTTCTAGCATTTCCAGCAAGAGGTGTAATTCTTTAAACCACCCCTCTGTGCAAAATAAGCCCAGTATTAGTTGTGTCTGGAAGCTGGCACACGAAAGCCTGCCAAGTTTCCATGCAAAATAAAACCTTTTATTTGTTCAAACGTCTCCATCTCCCCCCCTCTCTCTTTCCATGCAAAGGATTCATGGTTCAGCATGGTGGGATGAATTATACATTATAGCTCAATTCTGCTGAAATGTGCTAAGGAGGGATCAAAATGTGAGGGGGGAAGGGAGGAAGGAAAGAAGGAAGGAAGAGAATGTTGGGTAAAGTAACAAGAAAGAAAAAAAGAAAGGAATTCAGGCAACTTCTGGAAAGCTCAGAAAGGGTAGGACGTGCTGCTGCTCACAGCTTTAGAAGAAAAGCCAAATAAAACAGAGTAGGGAATGAAGAACGCAGAGATGCACAGTACCAGCCCCGAGCTACACGCGGAGCGCACCCGGGGCACCGCGCACCCGCAGCTCCCCAGCACCGGGCCCAGATCCCAGCCTGCGCCTGGGGGCCGGGGTCTGACCCTGGGGCCGGGGCTGCGGTGACTCTGTGACATATCGAAGTTATCTGCAGGGGAGAAAAAGGGGCCAGCTGCAGTATTCTGGTATTTCCTGCTCCATTGCAGCTATTTGGTGCAAGGCTGCCCTGGAGGAGTGTAGCAGCGGGGTGGAGGACAGCACAGGCGTCCATGTCCCACAGCCGGCGGTGGACAAACCCCAGCAGTGGGGAACCAAGGCACTGCCTCCACGCAGCTCCAACAGAACTGCACCCACAGGCCCTGCCAGGAGGGCTGCAGCCTCTCCAGCCGCTGTTCCACCCAGCTAGCTGACTGAACACAGGCACCGTGTCGGGGGGGGGGTTCAGACTGCACCCCTAAAAAAAGAAAGTACATCTTGCTCGCTTCTGTCCCACCTCCACCAAAGCAGCTGCACGCTCACCGCAGGCACTAGTAACCCCACCAGAACCACCACCCGTATTTATAAACACCAGAAGCCACAGCATGCCTGAACTCACTGCTCGTCCTACAAAGCAATACCTGAGCAGCTTTAAGAATCCCTTTCCTCAGTGAAAGCCAGCTGTTAATTGCAAACCTAACGTATTGTGGACTGAGACAATTCTATAAACTTAGGAACTCTCCAAGGAACACACTGGGATTAAATAATAGTCCTGCAGTCATTAAAGGTTCGTTGCTCCTCCGTGCACTGGGCCCTCCTGCACCGACAGGGATTTTATTGCACATCAGCTGTCCTAGAACATTGATTATCCATCGTGATCAAGGAAGGTGAAGAAGGGTTGTTTGACCGGAGCTATTAAAGATCCATAGGATTTGCTATAAAGTGAATAATTACTCCATTGCTTTTTGAGTTTCTCTTCAAATTCCCTTCCCTGACTCTAAGGAAAGCCCATTTCTATCAGGGGGAACGGCACACGCCAGGGTCCCCTGCAGCTCCACTGACCGCAGCGTGCCATGCTGTGGTTCCCACCAACACTGCCCTCCCCACCAAACTAAAGACAAAGAAAAACCCTAAACTCACCTCTTACCAGCAGGCCATACAAATCCAGCTGTGAAACAGCAACCAACACGCTTGGAGCAGACCTCCCTGAAACACCCCAAGTACAAAGCCAAGGTCGGCACAAGAACTGGGGGCACTGGGACTGGATGGCTCAAGAAATCACTTTTGCCAGTGCTGTTCCAAAAACATGCATGGATTCTAGATTCTACAACAATCTTCCACTTGCAAAGGGGTTCAAGAACAATACAAAAGTCAAATTCACCTCTGTCCAACTTCCCAGTATTTGCGTTGTACACAGAATTCATCTATTAAGCATGAAAACAAATCAGTTTTGAAAATAAATTCAATCAGGGTAGGCAAAATGTTCCAGGAATCCTGCTTGTAGGGAGTTAACTCAGTATAAACTCATCAGGCAATGGGAAAAATTATCCCATGACCATCTTCAAGCAAGGACTTCATGGCTTTCCTGTGCGAGATCCGAACTTTGAACCCTGGGACTCATGTTTTCAGTGCTGGGCTGGGCCAATAAAATGCCTGAATTCCTGCATTATTTCCACCCTAGTTTATTTGTTCAGTGACAAAGACGATCACAGCTTGGCAAAGCATGCTCAGTTCATTATTTTGCCAAATTTGGGCTTTAAGAAAATCAGACCCGGAAGACACAGTCATGTAGGAATTGACTACAGTTATCTTAAGTCTCCAGAAAAAGGAAATTATTCTCTGCGAGCAGAATAATAGCACTTTATTATCCACAGATCTCAAGCCATTATCCTAACGGGTAATTATTGTCATCACTTTGCACAGGCAGCGTGCAGGTAAGGGAAGCGACGTGGCACGTGGCACAGCCAGGAGCAGAACAGCTCGGCCTGGTAACGTGGTCCTCAAGGCCGGCACAGGCACACAACCCATTCCCCTCGAAACCATGTGCGGTCTGTGGAGCCGAGTCAAGTCCTTGAAAGAGTGACTATTCCAGACATACAGACAAAATAAACAGCCTCACAACCCAAACATCCAGCACAATTAGACTAAATTGTTGATCATTCCAACAGCCTGAAAAGAATAGATGATGAAGAAACATCTGTGTAAATTAAAAGGATACTTACAGCCAGAGGAGCCTTATTTGAGATCTCAGGATGCACTATAAACACTCAGAGCAGGATTCCTGGAGCCCGTGCTAACTGTGAGACAGCTGTTCCACATTTATACGCTGTCAATATAGTTTACCGTTGCTATTCAGACTTACAGTAAGGTTGCAAATGCTTTTATTATAAACAACCTTTTCGAGAAACAAATGTTTTTGCCCCAGTTCAATGTGAACAGCTGGAATGATGGAATGCACAGACAGCATGGGACGTGGAGGAAAGCAAGGCTGGAGTTATTGCTTTTACTACAGAACTGATGTGCTTGGGAATTCATCTTTAAAACAACCAGCGGTAGCAAAAAACACAATCTCCCAAAACTTTGATTCTCCAGTCACTTCTGTTCTTCCCTAAATAGGATTTCATTTCACAAAGTAGCTATTTAGCTACTTAGTAGCTATATAGAAGTTCAGGGCACACTCTTGCAAACCCTGCAAGAATCTCTGGGGATGATGACAGGGCTGCTACATGTGCACTGACGTATGGATGTGCCACCTCTGCATACAAGAACAGCTTTCATTAGATGGAATTTTCCTGCTCGAGTTTGCTCACCAGACCTCTACCCACCTTCACACAGCACACACTCCTCTCCCACCCCTACAGGACCACGCTGGGCAGGCAGGCGATGCGGTCTGCATCTCCCCACTCCCTGTCAGCATTTTGAGAAACAGCCGGGCTGCACAGCAGCCTCCTGCCTGCTGCTGCACCTCCTGTGCTCCGTTTTCTCTTGAGCTGGATTTCAGGAAGACTTTGCCTCTCTGTGTTTCAAGGGAAGGCTGTGATTCTGGCTCCCAGCCTCTCCTGCAGCACAGCTCACAATAACCTGGGGCTTGCTATGACTGTGAAATGCACCTATAATCACAACATCACATCAGAAAGGGACATCCTGCTCTTAGCCTAGAAAGAGACAACGTCAACAAATGAATGCCAAGGTGACGTCAGAGGATACATCCCAGATTTACAGACCTATCACAGCGAACAACGTTTGAAACCTGGGGGAAAAAAATCAGACCATTCCTTGCACAGATTATCCACCTTAACCACAAGCACCCAGAAGTGGGAAAGGATTCAAATTAAGTTTAATTCTTTCAACTGTCTCACCAACATTTTCGTTTGACATCAGCCTGGAATAATTCCAAACTCTTGTTGAGGAGAAACTCACACGTGACAAATTAACTCGTGCAACGGGAGGAACGCTGGGCCACGCTTCACTCGGGTCTTTGCAGAGTGAGGCTTAATCTGGTCGAGAAACTTCTTCAGCTAGAATTCTGGCTTTTTTTCCTTTCGAGGTCAGAACTATCTTTTTGACAAGGTCTCTTTGTTAATTACATACGCATACGCAGTTTACAAACTGAGTCAAGGGAGACATTTTGTGCCATTTTTGATAACAGTTCAGCAAAGACTTAAACACCTATTTAGCACTCAATCTATGAGTCAACACTTCAGCACACTGACTCTCCAAGCTGCTGTTTTTTTCCTATGGCAACCACCATAACCATTTAAATGAAAACACTCTTAAAAAAAGAATAGGAGGGAATGGGATTAAACCTTTGCCAGCTCACTTTCTTCTACAATCAAATTAAAAATAACAAACCATAGTTACTAGATGGTGCACAGTCATCTGCAGATTCTTCTTTAGGTCATACAGAAACGCATGGAAGAACAAGAAGAGACAGAAGGCTGGAAAGGACAAGAGCAGCTCCCTTTATGTGCTCTGTAATCTCTTCGTTTTTCATACCAGCTGTGGCTCAGAATGCTGATGTGTGTCTTTTGAAAGTTAACATTTAACAGAGATTTCAGGTCTACCGAATTCCAAGAAATAAAAATAAACTCTTGTCCTGCTCCAGCTGCCAGCTGAGGCCAATGTTTACCGAGGGGAGCGCTCGGAACCAAGGAGATCTCAGGGAGGCTGAGCTCCAGCCGCCCCGTGCCCCCACCACATCTCCGCCTTCGAGCCAGCAGCTTGGACCCAACGCTGCTTTTCCCTGCACGTGCCTGCCGCCTTATCAAACGTTTTCAGCCACTCGTTATTAGAGGAGTAATTACAAATGTTGGGGTGATTTGCAAGGGTAAGGCGAGCAGCCTCCTTGCTGTGCTCGGCACTGGTTGGGTGCCCTGCCCCAGCCCAGACAGCCCGCGGGGCAGCGGAGCTGTCAGGGTGCAGCAGCACACCATCGTTCTGCCTTCACCTACTCACCCAGGGCCAGGCTGTTGCAATAAGGAGGATTACAACAGAAATGTCTCACCCTCCAGACCATGTTGCAATGGAGATATTTGTAACTGCCCTTCCTGCAGCCGCTGCCTGAACAGTCAAAATAAAGGGGCAGATGTGGTTGTTTACTAGTAAGTGTTCTAGGCTTTGTTCTAAACCCAACTGCTGTTTGGAGAAAATCCTCATTTCCAAGTTCTTTCAGTGCTGAGCTTTGCTCTAGCTAGAAAGCTGCCCTGCCCACCAGGCCATCCCGCAGGTCCTGCCCCGTGCCTCCTCCTGCCTCATCCCAGGAGGGGACCAGCAGGCAGCTGACATGGAACATGGTTTGGAAAGGAAACCCCTGCTGTTTGGTTAAAAAAGAAGAGATAGGCTGAACTGTCTGAAGCAAGCATCCTTATGGCTGGAGACTGTCTTCAACACACAATGTTCTGATGGGCTGCTTTTTTTTTTAAGCAACCTTTTCTCTGTAAATACAATATATAAAACGGAGCATGTTTTGTGAGAGTCTCTGAGAATCATGCAAGTAAGCATGCTTACAGTGCACAGAGTTTGTTCCTTCTCTTCATTTCTAAAGGAAAATGTGGAAGCAAGAAGAGCCCAAGGTGTGACACACTTTGCAGCCCAGGAAAGCCTGCACAGCCCAGGAGCACTGATTTCTTTTAAAGGCAAAGACAGCAAACTTCTGTGAGTCAGCACTTCTACGAGAGGCACCTTTGGGTCCTAAAAAGAGGGAAATTCCTTACAATGAGGAACAACTGAATATTCTGCTGTGAGAAACTCTGCACTGAAGGGGGTTTTTACTTGAGCCATACATGCTTGTGTACGCCCTGTGACTATTTCTGAAGGCAACAAAACCAAAACGCAGGAGGAAAAAAAAACACATCAATTCTGTCTGGTTTCTACACAAAACCATAAATTGCTCCCAGGCTTCCCAGAAAGCAAGTTTCCAAACCCTGGTGAGCTCAGTCCCAGCCCCAAGCCCTGTCAGGGCACCTGAAGGCCCCACAGGCTGCCTCGGGACATGGCAGAGCCGCGTGCTTCAGGCTGTGACATGAGTGAAACACGGGCAGGGGCCTCACCCCTCGCCACCCAGCAGCCCAGAGCTGCAAGATGGAGGATGAGATCCTGCCAGGATTCCCCTGAGCACAGAAAGCAGCTACAAGCACAGCCTGTGTCAGCGGCTGCCTGGAGCTGTTCTGCCTTAGCAAGGCCAGAGATGCCCTTTCAGGAACCATCCAAACATACAACTGTGAAATGATATATTTAAAAGGTGACAGATCTCAGGGGGACGGAGGCCAGAGTATTATTGTGAGGGCAGATAATTTCTTCTTGATTTGTTTTGCTTCCTGCTGCATCCTGATCAGAACATGCAATGCTTCACTACATTACAGGAAGCTACAAGAACTCCCTGGAGCCAGAATCTCAAGAGACATCTTCTGAACCAGGCAGATGGAGAGCAAGACTATAAAGCCCATTCCCTGCCATTAGCAGGGATCTTGCAGGGGCTTTAATCTGCTGCCAGAGGTTGCTACTGAAACGCTTGAAACATATCTACTGCGATGCACCGTACGATGCTGATGGAAAGAAGTGCAGAGGGAGGGAGAGGGGCAGCGGTTCGGAACTGCTGCTGGAAGAGTGGCACAGAGCTTGTTGATGGACTTAAAACCTAAGAAAAGCACGAGAGAGGCTGGAGCCATGTGCGTGGAACATGAGCTCCGCTGCCCTCCGACTGTGCAGCCACCCAGAGGGCTGGCACAGCATGGCACCAGGCTCCCTGTGCCCCCATGGGCGAGCCCTCAGCTGCTTCCCCCAGCACAGAGCACCTGGCTGGGCTCAGCCATCCACGGCAGCGGCCTCGGGACCAGAGAGCACCCTGCTGAACGCACACCGCGGGTACGGACGCGTGGATGCCGGCCTGGCTGTGCAAGCTGGGGAAGACAAAACCCACCCGAACAATTCGACGCTGGGAGGAGGGGGCAGAATGAGGCTTTCACCTTCCGAGCATGCTAGGATCACATTTCTTCTCCACCCCATCCTCCCCCCACACTTTCTTCTTCTCCTTTTTTAATAGTCTTTCAGGTCTGGCAAACCCTATGTTTTTTTTTCCTCCATAGAAACCGACATAACAGCGCGTTCGAGCCAGCCTCCAGCTCCACAAACACAGCCTGGCCCAAGGCAGGCTCAAGAGAAACACAGAGACATGGAAAGAAATGTCCAGGACAGCCAGAGGCTGCCAAGCACATCTGATCCTTCAAGGTATTGTTCCGAACTGCTCGGGACGGAGGCGCGGTCCCATCTCCCCGGTCCTGCGAGCAGCAGAGAGCTGGGCCCTCCTCAGACAGAACTTTTCAGCAACAAAACTGGTGCAACCTCTGGCCTTGTATCTGCCTTCCTGGTTCTCTCCCACAGCTAGCAGAGAATGAGCATTTCCAAAAGGAGAGGGGATCGGGTGGCCGTGCTGCCCCGGGCTCCAAGGGTCTTCTGGAACATGAAGCAACCACAGGGTCATAAAAGCCTTACACAGAAACCAAACAGCTCAGCCACTGCTTTGCAAATAGAATTTGCACAAAAAAAATGGACGTAAATACATTCTGTTCCCTATTAAAAAGGCATCTGTGGCATGGGATAAATACAAAAACAACTCTCAAAAAGGTTACGCTGGTTTCCAAAGAGAAATGAAAAGTAGTGGCAATGGCAGGCCAGCAGATCCCCCGTGTGAGGTCTGAAGGGAGTTGTGCTCTTCTCCCAAGCCCTGCTCCCCACCCGACCATCTCTGAGCGACCAGGCATTGCCTGCCCCGGCCCTGAGCAAGAAGGCAAAGGCAGCCCAGCCCCTGCCCAGCCCTCCACCCGCCATGCCTGCAGCCGATGGCCTTCTGGGCCTTCCCAGCTACAGCCAAAGCACCACCATGCTGCTGGAGAGCGATTACCAGCGCAGCAGCTGCCCAGTGACGTTCTGCACGGCGCTGAGCTCGTACAGTTACTTTAATTTGTTCTTCCTCTCCGCTAGGGCAGGGCTGCCCAAATGGGAACACCTTGGGAAGCACTGGAAATCTCCCTCGAACAAGCTGACTCCCTCTGCGGCACACAAAAGCTTCCTGCTCACCCAGTTACGGTCACGTAACGCTGCTGACGTGCTTGCTCTTGAAAGAGGACGCTGCTTCGGAGGGCTCTGTACCAACGAGCAAGCAGAGAGGCCTGCTGCTGGCTGGCACTGCCCGTGCTCTGAAGATGTTCACGCAGCTCTGAAGCTTCTAGCTGGACTCCAACAACACCATGGCCCAACCCAAACACGGTAAATATTTATCTCTTGTAGTAAATATTTATCTGTTCCTTCCCCTTCCCACTTTCCCTCAGAGCACTGAGGTGAGCTGAATGAGAGGTCAAAGGTTTGCACGTGGGTTGTACTCCGCTGACACAAGCACGGGATCTAATTCTGCGGCTTTTACTGCTTAAAGTCATCTTTACATTAACATCGATTTTGCAATTAGAAGAAAAAGAATCATCTCACCACCTTTTCACAGAACTCACACACTCCTGCTGTTCTAGCTTCATCAAGCTACACGTGCCAGTAAAAATAACAGCTCCCTCCAAAACAGAGACAATATGGAAGAAGCGAAGACAAAGCTAAACCAGCTCTTTTTGGAGTCTCCATTTTAGCTCTTCAGTGCTCACTGGCCCACGGTGAACTTCACACACATCCCACCAGACATCAGCACTTTGTTGCCTTTGAAGCATTTCTGAAGCTCCACCGCCAGAGCCCGTACGCAGCATGACACACGCTGTCCCTCCCTCCAAGGAGCCTCTTGAAGCTAAGCATCAAAAAGAGCACTGTAAATCACCAACTGACCTCAAACTGCTGTTTTATTTGGGTCACGTCCTCATCACGCAGCTTAGAGTAAGGGTGCAGCTAACAAATAATAACAGAGGTGGGAGGACGTGACACTGAAGGCTTCGTGCCTTGAACAAAAGCGTATGAGCAGAGCCCAAGGATGCCCAGAGCAAGGCGGGATGGCCCACTGCCTTCAGACTGGCAGGTGGGACTCCGGGCTCAGCTTCCATCCTGATGTGCAACACTGGACAGTCTTGAACCGGCCTAGCATGTTTTCACGCATCTATTAAAAGAGCATTATAATATTATGAAACTACATATTGCAGATAATTAAGAACAAATCTGAATATGATTGATAGAATCAAGTGCACCGAATTGCACTAACCAAGCAGCAGTTTGTCGTCATGGTTTGCAATACTCCAGCATAGGTCACTCGTGTATGACTCTGGGACAGAGTGCATGCAAGTAAAGGAGACACTGCTAACCAATATTCTGCAGGTGGACAAACAGACTTAAGAGGATACAACGATTTGCTGCAAAAAGCCCTGCAAGTAAGAACAAAACCCAATTCTCCTGAAAGCAGTGCCCAGCCCACCATGCACAACAAGAACAACTGAGCCATGTGTTGCTGTCAGACAGTTCTCCTTCATCTGAGCAACGAGAACTTAGGCTTGCAAGAGCAGAAGACTGTTTGCAATGTTAAACTGACGTTTCTGAGTGCAGGGACTGTGAGGAAATACCTGACTGGGTACTGATCTGCTCCAGGGCTGCATGGCACTTCACTCAAAATATTCTACATAGTGACAAGCGAGGGAAACAACGAAGCAGTAAGTGGAAGCGGGGATTTATCACTGCTTAGAGCTTTCTTTAGTATGCTTGGTTTGCTTTTCAACATCGAAAGATTTATAAAAGGTCAGAGCAGGTGAACTCCCAGCCCTGCAGTGGTACTGTTATTCCTCTGCAATGGTAGGGAAGAAAACCAGCTCAGCTGCAGAGCGGGGGAATGCCAAGCCAGAACAATTCCTGCAACCAAGGGAGGCTGGAGGCTGGCTGGGAGCTCCCTCTATGCTGCAGGAACCGCCAGCCTCTCCCAGGCACTCCCAAGGAAGAAGGGACAGCAGAGCAGGCTGCAGAAGGCTTGCTAGCAGAAAGCTGAAGGAATCCAGTCTTCTGGAGAGAAGGAAGGGGCTGGGACTGCTCACAGCCAACCACATTATCCTGTAGGCTGTGAAAACAGCATGTTCCAGACAAGTTTGGTGACTCCTGTTTTTGTGGGCTCCTTCAGGGCAAATGGTGATTCAGCCCAGGAAAGGAGGAAGCTCCAACGCTCCCTTCCCCTCCGTGCTCCGAGCAGAGGGCCAGGAGGCTGCAGAGCCCCCCAGGGAAGCTGGCATTCCTCTAGACCCCATCTGCTCCTCCATGTTGCTCGAGAAGGAACCCTGATAAAAGGCAAAGGCAGCAACTGCCGATTTGGGTCTTTTTCAGTTAAGTCACAGTGGGGATTTCCATCAGCGTACTGCCACGTGACTTCCAGACAGATACCTCTGAGTTACCCTACCTCGATGAGACCAGGACCAACCCAGCTGCACAGAGCTGCAGCCCTTCCTGCACCTCCCAGCATGCAGAGGTCTCCTCCTGCACCGCCGCCATCCTGCTCCCATTTCCCTCTCGCCTGCTGCTGTTCCCCTGTGACCCTTGCACAGTCACACATTTGGTTTGAGGCCAGAATGCAACTGCACCAGCAATAAACAACTTGTCTCAGGATTTTATTCCCCCCACCCTTCCCTGTCCTGTGTATTTTGTCTGAGGCTGTGGTTCAAAACACCCAGACAGCATTATTGCAACCCGTCTTTTTTACACACTGTGCAGACTGTCTCCTCAGCATGATGCATTTTTAATAGGTTTTCTAAACGCAGACAACCAGGCTGCTAATGACAAGCTTTTTTTTTCCCCTCCTCCTTTTAAAACCTTTTTTTTTTTTCCCACAAGGTAAAGCTGCTGCAGAGCTTTGATGTCTCACTGCACCTGACTCAAAGGAGCACAGTTTATATGGCAAACGATTGCGACACGCACAGCCCGAGCTGTTACGGCTGGGGAAGGATCCCAGTCCTCGCGTGCTGCTTCCATGAGGTCCCCCACCAGGCTCACGCTCACAAGCCTCTTCCATCTGAACATACGGGAACAAAAGATCTCAGGATGCTGGGCACCGAACCAACAACTGTGATAAACTCCAAATTTAGCATGCTACAGGCAAAGCCCGCTCCTCCTGGAAGGAGCACGGGGACCATTTGGGGAGAGCTCCTCCTCCCCGTTGGGCTGAGATGAAGCCGACGAATCACGCTGTCTGCTTCCAACACCTTTCATCTTCCGTCCTATCTGCATTTCTCCCGTTCCTTTACCTCACAGCTAATCCCTCCGCTTTCTCAGCACCTCGTAAATTGTGAGGCCGTCCTTGCATGATCAATCTCCAGAGTTCCTTGAGAAAGGGCTGGCCCTGCCCTGCCGTGCAGTGCAGCACCAGGTGTGCCAGCCAGGCCACCACGGCGTGCAGGCGAGATGAGCAGGAGGCAGGCAGGCGTGCAGACACTCCTCGCTGTAAAACCCAGAGCATCGCCCTTCTTAAGCCTCTCTAAACTCACTGCAATTACAACCTTTAAAAGTCAAGCTGCAATTTAGCCCTGCAAAGAAATCTGCATATAAATAAAAACCAGGAGCACTGATGTCACTAACTTCTTTTCCCCCTGCTCTTCCAAAAACGGAACTTTCAAAATGGGCCAAAATTCAGGAGAAAAGGCTCTACTGTCTCCAGAGCTAAAATGTACCAGTTTGACTTGGCAGCGGAACAACTTTCCACTGATTTGATGCTTTCCCCCTCCTCGAATTCTCCCATCCAAATGCAGCTGGAAATGTCGTTAGAGAAAAGAAGAGGCATTTCCTGTGCGGTTCCCCCTCCCCCTGCCACATTCTTGGCACAAAAGGGAAGGGAAAAGCTAGAGACAGTGTGCACAGGAGGGAGAAAGAGCGGCAGTGTGGAGGGATTTCTGGCTGCTCACCAAAAAATGTACAACAGAAATGGCACAGATCGGGGGGACGAGCTACCCCCTTTCTCCACCACACCAAAACGCGGCCACGGAAGCATTGATTCCTATGGAGCTGTGGTCAGAGAGCTGGGAAGGGCCTGTGTCCTGCAGGGGAGGCTCTCCAGACCTGGGGAGTCCCTAGAGAAGAGATCAAGGATGCTTCCCACAAGCAGCCACACACAGCTTAGCGGCTTACACCTTCAATCCAGCCGCATTAAGATCCTTTAGTGGTCCAAATGCACAACAAACAATGCAGGAAAAAACTCAGAAAGGCTCGGTGTAATGCTACAGAGCCCATAGTCGGCTGCCCTTTTTAACACCATCATTATGATGACATTTGGAAAACTAACCAAAAATCAAACATTTTTAAAAAAGCAACAACGGAGGTTTTTCATATGACGAGTTCCAAGCGTCCTGTTTTTCAGAATGTGTCTATTCAGCACTTGATGAAAATTAAATCCCTGTAAGGTATCCAAATCCCAGCACTCCAAGGGGCTGACACTTCTAGAAACAGTCTGAAGAGCCCCAAGCGCTCGGTGCCACTGGCTGCTGCCCAGTCCTTCTGCACTTCTGGGCACGGCAGAAAGCAGCCATTGTCCCGGCTCCAGAATCCTGGGTGCCACTCCCAACGTGCTCCGAACACGCAGCGTTCTGGGTGAAAACGATCCGACAGCAAAAGCCTCAGCTGGGGTGCCGCGAGCTGACTTCCCCTGGTCTCACTTAGTCCCTCTCCTCCAGAACGGATCAAAGCCTTCACAAAGGTTGAGTCAATTTAAACATTCAGTTTGCTTCTGGAGCTGTGAATTAAACGCATTCTTTGGTGGCTGGGTAGGGATGGGTGACTCAGTCTGTATAAACATTAACTGACTCTAAAGCTAATGGGAAAAAGAAATATGGAAAGGAGAAAAACAGAATCATGCATAACTTGGTGTTTCAGCTGGCAGCCAAACCAGAGGAGGTTGGTGCACAACACCTTGCATGTGCTCGGTGTTGTTCGGGCTGTTTTCCTGGGGAACCCATCTTCCCCTGCCTTTAAGATCCTTTAAGTCTCAGTCTGAGATCCCCATCCATGCGGGGAAGGGAACACAAAGGGTGTGGCTAATTACTTCCTTCTTTGTTCAGCAATCGCGTAGCAGCGCGAGGCTATCTGTACCCTTTCTTCCTCCTTGGCAGACAGAAAGAGTTTTCAGTTCACCGACAAGACCTTGCTCTCTCTAAAACCTTTAAGTTTATCCTGTTCTTCCTGTATTAATATTGCAAAAGTTTTCACATACCTCAAACAAGGGCATAGTGTTACAAACCATGCAAACACGTGCATTTCTGTCCCAAGGAGTTTATAAACCAAAGAAGAAAGGACAGACCTCTTCTTACAGATCCAGATTACGCTTACAGAGGATTTACGGGGCAGAGGAACAAAATTTGTATATCCTTCATCCCATGGGAGCAGCCACAAGACTCCCTGCTATCATCTAGCTGGACACACAGCATGCTGAGAGCTGTATCCCGACCCAAGCAGCACGGACGGGCCACCAGTAGCACTGAGGACACGTGGCCAGGCTGCCTGCCTGCCTGCCCAGAACTGGGGACGTTCTACCTGGAGCTGGACTGCCCCCTAAACACGAAAAAGAGGCAAAGAAACAAACACCGTAATGACGTGCTAAATCCGTACCGGCACCTTTGTAAACACTGCCCTACTGCTCCGAGGGCACTAACCTTTTCTTATCTGTCAATGGCTACATGACTCGGAGACACAACGATAACACGCACTTGGCAGGCGGCACCGGGAACTGCTTCGTGCTGTTGGACTTCGATTTGGTGCGCAGGGTCAGCCCCGAGCGCTGTTTTGCCAGCGCGTCTCACGACCATCTCCGTCTTCCATTAGAGGGGGAGAGAGGTGGTCCTCAGGAAATCAACCTCACTCGAAAGCAGCTGTTAATTTTCCCATTTGTGTGCTCGGAAGCTGGTGACGGACTGTGCAGCGCATTCTAAATTGCATTAAAATTGCATTAAATCTCTTTACGGCAGCGTAAAGGAGCTTCAAAGTAAACAAAAAGGGCCCCGTAAGAATAGATGGTAAACAAATGGTTTCTGTAACAGTGCAAGCTCTGCTTAGCCCAGGCACAGGTGTAAGAACGCGCTGCTCGTGCTTGCACGCTCCATGGATGCATCTATGCCAGGCGACTACGAGGCTGCTCTGAGGTTCTAACCAACAACAAAAGCAGCTTCCATTGGAGTGACTGCTATGGATCCTGCCTGTGGATGCCCACTTCTCAATGCATGCAGACATCTGAGCCCCCACATCCACCACCTTCTGAATGTCTGCAATGCTTGAAAACAACTTCAGGAGAGGCAAGAGGCCAGAGCAACAAGCCAGACTATGGAGAGCAACTAACGAAGGCCATCTTGGCCTCGTCTTCCTCCACTAAACCCAACGGTGCCCCACACACTGGGAACTGTACTTAAAGAACAGCATATATATTCCTTAATATAAACTGCACAAGCTATAGGAAAGCTCAGTAAGGCCAACTGCCTGTGCATTCCTCTGACATCCTTACGTAGGCATACATTCAGCCTCCCAGAGAACAAGGAAACCCACCGCGAATAAAAGACAATTTCATAGAGTCCTCTATCCATCAAGGCAACCACGAGAGCCTTATGCACAGGAAAGGAATGCTTTGGAACCAAAGCAAAAGCAAGTTATTCTCATTAATCAGAGGTGATTAACTCCTCTCCCCCTCGCACAGGTCCGCCCCAGTGCTGCCGCGCGCATGTGGGGCACACAGGCAATGGGAGCAGCGTTTATCTACAGTTTGCTGTTTTTCTAGAAAAGGAAGTGAAAATGCAGTAACATGGAAAGAAGCTTAAATTAATGCTGCAGATCAACAAGAGCTGCACCACACTGGCTGCCTGTCTCTTTTGGCTCCAGCTTGCAGTATTTTCAAGCAAATTCTTTGCAGACGGTCTCAGCCATGCCAAGAACATGTAAGTGACTTTTTTTCTCCGGATGTCCTTCTCCTCCCCTTCCCTGCATGCTGAAGGAGAAGGTGCCCATCCACGAATGCCAATCAGGGGCTGGCATGAAACCCAGAGCATGCCCTGTCCAGCACCAAGGAGGGAGGAGGGAGGATGGGAGCGAGCGGCTGCCCAGCTGCATCGATTCCACCAGTGACCTCGGGCTGTTCCCCTCTGCTTCAGTTTTCCCAGAGGAGAACTGGGGATAACGGTGACCCACCATTGTAAAACACCGACCCGTGCAATATGTAAGGCTTAATAATGATTACAACAACTTAATTTCTGAACTTGCTTCAGAACCTGACATTCCGTAACCTATAAATTCACTGTGGATTCATGGAACTTGGAGGCACTTTTCCTTACCGACCCCAATCAGGCACCCGGCTAACGAAGCAGCTCCGTGTGGGTTCGTCACATTACTACAGCTCTTCCTTCCAGAGCTGCTAGCCTTCACCACCATCACCAGTGTGGTTAGATCAAGTTAAGAAACTGTGGTTGAATACTTGTGGTCATACTAAGTAAGTGAAGAAAGGTGGTTAAACCCAAGAGAGGTGGGGTGGGTGGAGAAAAGGAGGAATAAAATCTGGGAACTTCTCTTTCTTCTTTACACGAGCAGCCACGCTCACTTTGTTCTGTGAAAAATGAGGCTAAATCCCCTCCTTTTTATTGGCAAATCTCAGTGGTGACAACCAGATGTGTTGGAATTTACCAAGCAGTAACATCCACATGGAAATAAACACCGCCGTTTTGTCGGGATGTTTATCCCTGGTGCGCGAACATCACTGCCAACTCCACTCGGATACTCCCAGCTGTTATCACCACTATTTTGTGCTACAGGACTGCAAGGATGGAAACTTCCGAGCTGTCAGGCCGTTATCACACGGCAGCGGATCTTTCTTTGGACGTGAATTGCCGGGCATTTGACACCCGGCGACCGCGACGGCTGCGCCAGGTAGACAAGGAGCTCCGCCGCCCAGCGACAGCCGAGGGCCCTGGGGCCAGTCAGCAGCCCTCGGTGTTGGCCGGGCTGACACGACACAGCCTGCCCCTGCCCGAGCCGCTCCTCTGAGGGCCCTTTGTCTCCCCGGGTGCTCGCTGTCTGCCTCGGCTTCCTCCCACCCGAGGTCGGCGTGGCGAGCCCCGGGAACGGGGCCAATTCCATGGGGGAGCAGGTGGCAGCCAGGTGGAACTATGGGAAAGAGATGAAATTTCCTCTATTCTGGAGGATCTGCTCTCTCTGCACTGAGATCATACTTATAAAACAGGTGCTGCTGCACCATATGGCTCGGAAAAAGTCGCACTAAGCAAATTCTATCCTGTAACAGAAGAATCCCTTTTTCTTTAGGTATCAAAACCCTGAGACTCTGGGTGCTTACGCACAGGGTGCCGGGAACATAATACGTATGGATGAATCTTACAGCTGAGTTTACATGTAATGACATTTAGTCCATTACTCCCTTCTGCATTAAAGATAAGAGCTCAGAGCGTGTTGCAGCACCGTATCAAAGCAGGGCTGAGAAACACACACAGATCTTCCGAGTCTGACTGCTGCTTCTTCATACCCTTCAAAGCCAATGAGCAGAAAAGTGATCCAAAAAAACTCTCAGCCGTAATTACGTTAAACTTTATTAGGAAGCCATTAAAGAATTACTGGGGTTGTCAGAAAGGCCTAGCAGAAACACTTAAGTTATCTGCCTCCTGTCCTCTCTTTCACCCCTATTCTTGGCCCTTCCTTTGGAGATGAATATCTTGCACAAACAAAATTACCTTTGATTGCAACAGCTGAACTTTTGAGAGCAGTGAAAAGAAGCTTGCTGACTACAGGGAGTGGGTTGCCACAGACATAAACACAGGAGAGCAGACAAGAAAAACAAGTTCTAATTAAAGCCTCTTCTACAAGATCAATTTTCCCTTTCGTCCCATGAAGTCCCGATGTATCCCCACAGAGCCCGACACAACGGACGCGCTGCACGAGCTGACTGAGAGCCTGGGGTGGCAAGGTGTGAGAAGTGTGATCACCGTCACAGCCGAGAGGCTGCAGAGCACAGCCACAGAGCCTGGGACACACGGGCCAGCAGCAGAGCACCTGCCCGGCTTCCATGGCCCCAGATGAGCACATGAGAGCGGTGACACCGCTGCAGCACTCCCAGAGCCCCCAGCAAAGGCTCAGGGGACACCTGTGCTTATGTTGGTCACACTGTGCAAGACTCACTCTCCCAAAAAACCTTTTGATTTGCCTTAATATTCAGAGTCACAGAATTGCAGGGGTCGGAAGGGTCCTCTAGGGATCACCGAGTCCAACCCCCCTACCAAAGCAGTTCCCTACAGCAGGTCGCAATTGTTAATAATAATATTAATAGTAATAATAACAGCATTGCTGGCAGGTGTGGGAGTTGGGGTGGTTTGTCCAACATCCCTCAGAGGCCGGATGCAAAATGACGCGCTGCCCCGCGTCCCTAACCCAGCGATCCCTACGGCCTGGATCACAGCGTCCCAGGAGCAGCAGTAATTAATTCCTAAAGAGAGTCTAAGGGCCCAACTTTTTTACATCAAATGTTCTAAGTTTAATTGATGTAATCTGAGAGAAGAATTTGGGGTTATTTTTAACCAAAGGCTGCTGCTGCTTTTTATGTATATATACACTAAGTGGACAGCCCCTGCCAGTATCATTTTACATTGTGCTCATGCATAACTGGATATATGGACTTCATACACACACACACACACACTCCCTCCCCCAGTGTCTGATGCACACGTTTTAATGTGCATGCCAAAGAATAATCGTATGTGCAAGCAGCCTGGGCATACAGCATACCCTGCCCTATTTTAAACAATTTCCTTTAAACCAACCATCGATCCCAATCTGTAGAGGCTCACAATTCCTCCTGACATCAGAAGAGAGAAATTAATCTCCAGCATCACAAAAAAGAGCAAGCACCACGAAATGAAATTTGCAATTCACGGCCCGAGCGGTTTGCTGGGGGGTAGGAGCCGATGAGATGGAGCCGTTAATCCCAGAGGAGCGGCGTGCCCCCTGCCCAGCTCCCTCCCGACACCCCCGACCCTTTTTCCAAGTGCACACAGCGCCTGTAAAAATTCCTGCGCGCTATTTGCAGGCAAGGTCACTGTGAAAGGGCATGGCTGGCAGCCAGGGTGTTTTTCAGCCGAGCTGCAGGGAGGGGAGGGGAGGCTCAGGAACTCAATTAGAAGTTTCTCCAGTCTAGCCAGGAGGCTGGGAGCCCAGACTGCGGCTGTTCCGTCCTGCGCGCAGCCGCCCCGTCTGCCCGGCTCAGCGCCGCGCCAGGGCTGACGCATTTCGCAGGCATCCTCGGAGCCGCAGCAGGGAGGCCCGGGAACGAGAGGCAGCTCGGCCTCGACGGCCTGGTAAATCCGCGTGTGGTTTTCCGGAATGACACACCGGTATGCGAGATGCGTGTCCCATCTCCTTTCATAGGCATCTGGGCTGCGTCCGGCAGCACTAACGCTGCTCCGGGTGCGGGTACCTGGGGCAGACGCTCGGGCTGAGCCTGCCCAGGGACTGCTGGCTGTGAGCAGCTGCCACCCGGCCGGCACAGCCGCTCCTTTGTCATTCAGAGACAAGCGGGGTCATCCCCAGCCGGCAGCGGTCATTCTCTGAAGCCTCGTTTGTCTCGGGGCAGAGGAGCAGCGCGCAGGGCTGGGCGCGCACGGCGCATTTGAAATACAGTAGAATGTCACCCAAGGGGAACCTTTGCCCTAAAATTGTCGCGCAATTTCCCCGGCTGGGACTGCGGCCAAGGCAAACCCATTCACCAGCGCTGCATGACTTCCTCCTGTGCCTCCAGGACAGGCAACCCCCTGCCAGCGGTTTAAAGGCGCATTTGCATGGCAGAGCCTTTCTGCTTCTGCATTTCTGTGTGTGCGGGCACACACGCGCTCCACCCTAAGCTTTACCTTGAGCTTCTGTTCAGCTTCTGACCTGAATTCTCAGCCCACAAACCAGCAGCAGAGGCTGCCAGGCTGGCAGCGAGGCTCCAGCACTGAGCACTGCCACCACAGCCTGCGAACAGAGCACTGAAACAGAGCTTTGGGGTCCTACAAACTCAGGGCCCGCTGCTTGCCTGAAACCCACGGGCCCATCCTCCACACGCGAGGTTTCTCACTTTCCATGTGCTACCCATCCCTTCCTCCTTGCTCCTTCTCCAGTTACGTGTTGCAACTGGAATCAATCTGGCACATCACCTGGGAAATGAAGTGGCATGTTTAATCACCTACAGAGGAGCTCATCTGGAGACATTTTCAACACGTACCCATCTACAGACACGCATTCTCCTAAGCACTCCTTCTGCCTGCTGAAATCTGATGAGTTTAAGCCTCCAGAACAATGGGGAAAATGAAACTCTGCACCGGGTAAGATCTTGCCTGAGAAGAGAGCAGCAATTCTGGAATTATGCACAACGAATCCTCTGCTAACAGATGCACACAACCGGCCAGAAAATCCAGAGGCCCAGATTTGCTCTACGCTGTGAGGCTTTTTGCAGGCAGATTCTGATCTCGGTGAGGCTCGTATTGCTCCCCTGGAGCCAATGCATACCAGTGTATCTGAAATTAGAATCCATTTTCTGAAGTTTTAAGGTCATGTCACCTTAGATTCTTTGATAAAGAAGGCTGAGTAGCGCTTGCCTGAGAATAAATCCAGCCAGTCCTCAGAGGTGTTGTTGCATGCCAACTGGAGGAAGTGATTAAAAATTAATGCAAGCTAGGAGATACAGAAACCCGAAAGGGTGTGCCCATAAAACACACTTTCAATCTGTCTCATCAGCAAAAGAAAAAAGGAATCAGATTCTTCTAATACCAGCCTCTTGGGAAGTGGTTGGGGCATGAACTCGGTGTTCTCTCACAGCCTCGGCCCCACCAGTGCAGAACAAGGAACTCCCCGCACCTCGCAGCTTCCTGGGCAGGGAGCGGCGGTGGGCGGCCGTGCCACCAGGGCTGGGGCCCTAGGGAAGAGCTGTCCTTGCACTCGTGGCTTCTGGCTGTTGGTTTTTGTTTTGTTTTTTTTTTAATTGTTGTTTAAAAGACACCATTAAACAACCTCGAAAGAACATAAAATCTGTTTCTCAAGGCTTCTAAGGCATAGAAACTAATACCCACCGAGCAGGAAACAGCCCAGCTGCAGCTCTCCAGGGGGCAGCTGCCCTGTTTCACCTGCACACACCGACCTGTGTCCAGTGCTCCCAGTTGGTGACCTCACCTGAGGCCCCAGCAGAAGAGCAGAACCCAGCCCTGCCCATAAAGCAGGGCTTGTCCTCAGCCTGGAAACGCAGTAATTCTCCCCAGAGTACACAGTCCTGTTTGGAAATTTCATGGCTATTTGGATTTTAGTAATTTAATTAGCAGATATGGTCTCTTGTTTGGTTTCCTGGAAACAGCAGGATTCAATCTTATTCTCCTAAACAGACTGAACAGTTTATCCAGAAAAAGTTAATTTTTGGCTCAGAAAAAAATAACGAGGTAGAAGGAGGTATCCAGTTCATTGGATTAGCAGTAATATTCACAATTAAGTTTCCTGAGACTTCCCAGAGAGCCTGGGCTGCTCTCCTTTCCCAGCCTCCTCGCTTTCCCTGCCCAATAGTAAAAATCCCAGCCATTTCACTAACAAGCCCAGACTGCTTCTGTTCCTCCCAGTGAAGGGTCTTAACCTGTGACCTTTGCCATTCTCGAGCCCTCTTGACTCCTCCATGCACCATCATCTGCCCCAGGACTTCCATGTTTTATGGCTCGCTCTGTGCTGCTGGCAGGAAAATGAGAGCACAACGAGGGGTGATGCTGAACGTGTGGCTTTGCCTTATGGCAGGGACCCGGTGCCATGCCAGCAGCACCGGCACCGATGCCGCCACGGAGCAGAACAAGGCGAGCATCAGGTCACGACCTCCGCGCTTCACAGAGCTGCACCCACGTTATTAAAAATTAATTAATTCCACAGCATCACCAGCAACCTTACAGACCCCGCAACGTTTGTCCCTGCTGGTTCTACAAACATCCTGTGACCGCTAGGAGAGCATTCAACACACGCACAAAAACCCAAACAGTAGATGGCACTTGGAGGAGAGAAGAGAAAAATGCAAGGATGAGAGAAACAGTCCCCTTATCAGCAGAGAAATGGTCCCCTCACCGTTCTTCTCTTCAGCATAGAGCACATTCTACTTTTCTTAATTATTCCTGATGTTCATTGTAGGTTGCATCATTTTGGAACACCGACGGTATCATTTTTAAAACTCCTGTTGCCATGGCAGCACAGAATGTGGCTCTTAAATGTACTCTGCTTGCACATTCCTCTGACAAGAGGCTGCTTTTTTTTTCTTTTTAAAAAAAAAAAAGCAACTCTTCTGAGAAACATGATATAATGACAAAAAATCCTTGAGAACAAGCATATGAAGAAAATGGTGGCTTAAAAAAAATGGAGGGGGGTGGGTAGACGCTGGGCTGAAAATAGAGCCAAGGGGACACTTTTCTTTTGAAGGCAGAAGCGAAGCAGTGCATTTGGGATGGTCCCAGAAGGCTGTAAATCCAGGCAAACCCAGGCACTTCCTTAGTGGCCGCGTTTACAGCTCTGCATTCAGCCTTTGTTTCCCTTTGTGAGGCCTTAGGGCAGACCCAAAGCCAGAACTTTAAACCTTGAGCAGCTCCCAGAGAAGCGGTGGCAGGTGACAGGGCAGCCTTCTGCCCAGCTCTCCTGGAGGGGAGAGCAGGGAGAGCCCCTGGCACCAGCCTGGCACCAGGGAGAGGCTGGGGCTGACAGAAGCGACCTCTACCAACAGCAGTCAGACAGCGAGAGCTTGTGCCACGCTGCCATACAAAGGCCCTGCACAGCTTAGAGTCCTACCAGTATTCTTCTGGTTTTGTCTTCACTCCCAAGTCCTTTCACTAGGAATCTTTCAAGCAAGAGTTTTGTCTCAAATTAGCAATCCCTAATGGAAAAAGAACAGAGGAACTGAGTATTTTTAGCACCTCGTTGGGCTGTCCTTAAACACCAGTAGTGGGGTTGGAAGCTTAGTTTAAATAAGAATGCAGTCTTGGGGGTGATTCTCCAACCTTATTCATTAAAAACATGGGTTGCACCTCTTTCACGAGAACTGCCAGCTTCCTGCTTTCCAGGAGCCCTAAAAGAAGAAAGCTAGTGAGACTTGCTTTTTGAAATACTTCTTCCCTTCTGGCTTTCACTAGCAGCAAGAGTGAAAATTTAAATTAAAATCAATTTCTCCAAATGTTCAGTGCAGTCTAGTTTTGGCACGAGCACTCAAGTCATTTTATCCTTCTCTAACAAGCAGCCTATCAAAAAAGATAACCCTCTAAGTGCTTCATGTACGTCTACGAGCAGCATTATCTCCGTTTTTGCAGATAGGTTCACAGAGGCAAGGATGCTGAGCCCATCACTCAGCAACAGAAATAGAAGGCAGTAGTTCTGACCTTCGTGCCCATACCCGGTTCTTAAGATCGTCATATACTCCAACCATAAGAAAATAAACGATGTCCTAGGTCACAAAATCAGCTGGAGTGATGTAAAAAAGGAATATATTGAGTAAACGAGCATTAGAATGACATGGCAACCTCCTGACTTTAATAAGGTCAAGAGATGTTGCTCCAAGCAGAATGACCAAGAGGCAGTCTGTTCTGCTGGGATGCTGGGTTAAAAATGGTAAGAACAAATCAGAGTTTTACATGCCTTCATTTCTGGGGGGGCAGCAGTGACGTTCAGCTAAAATCAAGATTAAGAAGTCTGATTTTCAACAGCTTCCCAGCCATTACTTTCTTAAAACTCAGGGGTCTCAGGTTGTCTTCTGCAGTCATCCCAAATTCACACGGCGCTTTTGGAAAAGCTGGAAAGTTCCTGGATTTTAAGTCTATGGAATTTCATTTTTTCCTGCAGGTTTCCAAACAGCTGGTGATTCCACATTCAGATACCCTCGGATTCCCCCAGTGACCATTACATTGAAGATGTAACTACGACCCAAGGAAAAGTCTCATCTTCTGTATTACAATCAAGAACCATTTTTGCTATGTTCTAAACCTCCTCAAAGAGATATTCCTCAGATAAAAGACATAAGACCATCAGTCTTGTTTGTACCTTTAAAGAATCCAAGCTTTGTGTCCAAGAAAATACGACCTGGACAAACCCCACCCCTATGTTTTTCCACACGGGCAGCTTCTTGAGAAGAAAGCTTGGGAGGAGGCAACCACAACAATCATGAAAAGGAAAGCGAGTTAACATGCAAATGAAATAACAGGCCTCTGCTGATACAATATCAGACACAGAGTCCTGACTGAGTCAGATTTTTCCATGTTGACATTTAAACATTTCTGACTGAACTCTGCTTTCATCCCGTGCCGCTCTGCCCCTCTCCCTCGTGCAGCAGCGGGCAGCTCCCGGCACGGGACAGGCACCCAACTGCTGGCCAGAAGGATGTGAACCCCTCTGTGCCATGCACCACTAACATTCAATTAAACAAAAATTTATATTCTCTTCATGCCATTTTTAACACAACTGTTGATCTGACTGCGACGTTGCAGTGCTGAAACATACAGGAACGGGGGGAGGAGGGAGGTGTCAGAGTAAGGGTCTAATTAAAAAATTATACAAATCTCCCCTGCAGAAGACCTAAGCTTCACAAACCTGAATTAACTACACAGCTTCACACAAACACCCAATTTTTTATGAGCTTCAAAGCACAAGAATAACCCAGCACACCTGGCAGAGGCCTTCTTCTCAGGTGTAGCAGCCCACTGTCTGCATCTGAGCAACTTTACCAGGAGAGAAGTGTCCTGGCTCGAGTCAGACAGCTGATGCTGCTTTTATTGCTGGAGATTAAGGTATAAACCGGATTGTGCCCGAGTTCAGAGTTCAGCCTTATCTGCAGAATCCTTCCCCTCTTTACACATTCCAAGGGTTCTTACAACTCCAAGTCACTGAGCCTGTGATATTAACCCCTAAGCACACTTTCACAAAACTGCCTGTAGGAAAAGCAGGTTTGGAAATTCTTTGATGACATTTTAAAACGCACCGGTTTGTAGAAAGAAAACAGTTTTCACTTCCTTCAAAACAATCCGCATGCCCTTTTTTGTCTCTGCTATCCCATGCAGACACCTCTGCTTTCAGGTTGCATGCAGATGCAGAGCAGGCACTTGGCACTGGCTGCAGCACAATGAAGAAAGCCAATCGCCCTGTAACCAGTTATGCAGCCCACAGGGACCCTCCCCGTGACCCTTCATTTTCCAAATTTCCTCTAAAAGCGCAGCTGGGAATCACATCTATCCCATGTGCAAGCAGTGCCAGGCAGATCTGATGTGATGTGAATGCTGCAATATTATTATTTCACTGGACACAATGCCAGCCTGCTCACAATGCTATTTCTGCTCTTTGCAGTTTGTCAACTGCTGCAGCCTGGCAGTGAAGCCAAGGGAAACGGGAGAGCATGTTGGTTGGGTTATAACACGTACACCATCGCATGGGGTGGACAGCTCTTCCTCCTCACCTACCTCATGTGCCCATCAGATTCCTTGGGCCCTGCATGCTGAGCTTCTCCTGGGAGGGAGCGCCTAGCTGTCGTACCCAGCACAACGGATAGAAACTGGCAGTCCCCTACAGCAATACAAATATCTAGGAGTAAACTCACACACAGTGATCGAATAATAGTTTGTGGAAGGCTCTGTGACATAGCTAGATATACAAAAGTACCCGCTGCTTCCCAGGAATTGAACCCTATTGAGGTGGTTTTGGTTTGGCCAACCACAAACAGATATTTGCTTCCTCACTTTTAAGAACCGCTTCCAAAGATCTCTGGCTCGCTCAGAAGGTGACGTGGAGATGTCCACGGGGCTCCACCGAGGTCATCCTGCTCTCAGCACACTTTCAGCATTTTGTGACAAAAAGGGGAGAGCCCAACAGCTGCTGAGATGCTGAACTCTGGCAGTGAATGCCGGGCACGGCAGCGCTCCGGGCCAGGTCTGGCTCAGCCCGAGCCCACCAGCCCCAACCGGGAGGGAGACGTCACGAGGGAAGTCAAGGTGTGACAAGCTTTAAGTTGGCCCGATTTGCATTGGGGAAAAAAATATATGTTTTATATACTTCTGAATCAGTGTCTTTACAAATATGAAATTCAAGCATGTGGAAAACAAAGCTCCATCTGGCAGTGGTAAACCCCAGCAAAGCCCATATTACAAACCCTGCGGCCTGCAGTCAACCGACGCGGAGCCGTGTTCCTCTAGAAAAGGGGTTCCTGCAGAAACCCAAACTACCACAACAGGACGCCACGGGGACGGGACGTGCCTCTCCTCTCTTGGACACTGCTTGCAAACATCTCAGCAAAACCTTTTCTTTCCATGCCATCTTCAAAGCACGATTGTATTAAGAAAGAAAGCCAACGTTTCTAACAAACAAGACCGAGGTTTCCCTTTGAGAAGAGAGAGCAAAAATTACAACTGCAACTGCAATGCAAACCCTCTGCTTTTGTTAGAAAACAGAGGCAAAAATGATGCATTGCTGCTTCTCCCCTGTTTTCAACCCCACTATTTCCCCTCCACTAAGGCTGTTATTCTAGGCAGCTGTGAAGTCTCTCAATTGCTTTGGGTTTTAAAGTTTTTGTCTTGTTTTAAAGTTAAGGTAAATACTCAGCTTCCCTTAAAGAATAAAAATGTTTAAAAGGTTGATAGCCAGGGTTATTTATAGAACTTTCAAATGGGCTTGTGAGAAAGAGAAAGAATGACCACTTCTCCTAAAAAAAACATCCAAGAGTCGTAAAGAAAGAGATAACACCCCTGACCTGTCTGATGCCCTGGCCAGGACTGATGGTGGTCATGAAATGGGACTCCTGAGAACTAAACTGGAGGCAATAAACACGCACACACAAAGGAGCTGTGACCTTTTGAGCCCTGCATCCATACAAAGGTACCAGACACCACAGCTCTGCAGGGAAGGGATACCTGGCCCCGCTCCTGGTGCACAGGGTCCGGGAAGAGGTGCCTGGCTTTCAAAGCAGGCAGGAGGGACAACAGGCCTGGAGACCCAGGCTACAGGCTGCTACTTTCTTAATAAATGATAAAACACGTGTGATAGAGATGCCAGGTTGGATGCCAAGATGCACACTAAGACAAACAGCCCGCAAACAAGTCAACTGCCAGGGAGAGATTCACCCTTAATGGATTATCCCAAAAGTGAAGCAGAGTGCTAGTGGGCTGCTGTAGCTGTGACACGAAGCACCACCTGCACTCCTCTCCTGCCCCACACTGGGAGCCCATCGCTGTGCCAGCAGAGGCAGCAGATGGGCCTGATGGTCCCACAGCCATTGAGGAGGAGTGGTTTCCTCCTGACCACTTTCACACTCGCTCCCAAGCGACAGGCACTAAATCCTGACATAAATCACTCAGGCCTGCTTCACCTACCCACCTGCAGAGCAGCTCCGAGCTGCAGAACCCTGACGTGTCAGCCCATTTCCCACGGAGCCAGCGTTCCAGCCTCACGTCTTACAAGAAATCGCGCGTCCCCTACTTTCAACGTGCTTTAATAAACATCCAGACCAGCCTTTCATGCTCAGCAGCTGATTGATAGCAATTAGCTGGCACTGACAGGGATATTGCTTGATGTGACAAACCAAGAGAACACACCAATTTATGCCAAGAAAGCGTGTTCAAAAAAAAGTGAGATATCTGAAGCTCTAACGGTGCTCTGCAATAACACAAAAACTTAAACATAATGAGCAGGTTCAGGATGACAGAAGAGAAAGCAGCACCTCACTGCACTGATGTGATCGGACATAGCCAGCCATACAAATCAGGGTAACAAGACGGGTAATTTTGTTCTTTAATTCATCGCTGTAAGAGTATCGGGGCAAAATTCAGTTTTATGCTAACAAGGCAACTTCATCGTGCTGTATTTTCATCTTTGCACTTACCATCGCTTTCAGCTAGGCCAAGGCATTCAAATGAAGTGATTTTGTACGCCAATAGCGGTGTTAAATAGCCAGCAGAAAAAGACAGTTCAATTGTCATGCATGTCAGGAGCCTGGCGTACCCTCAGCTGGAGATATAAACTTCCTTTTTAAAGGAGAGCAATTAAATTGTGCGTGAGGAAAGGAACACTGACGTCATTCCCACACTGAAAAGCTGCACCAGTTTCAAACTCAGCTCAACGGACTCGTATTTTGCACTGGTTGGATTTAAGATGTTCCTAACAGACAAATCTAAACAAAAAGATCATTCTTATCAGGCCTGCGTGCACACATACCAAGTACAGCTGCACTGACTTAGTGGCAGGAGTTTAAATCCACCAGCTAGGTTAAACACTACGCACATTTTCTATATGGACAAAGCACATTGTCGGTCCCAGATGTGCAGGATCTTAGGGCCTGGTTCCACCGACTGCTGAACGCTTCCCGTACACCCAGAGCTCACTCCGAGCTTCAGGGTCAGCTGGGATGCTAACAAATGCTATTTTCTCCTCTTGACCAATAAATAAAACCATGAACTTTATTTAAGGTAGGCTTCATAGTTCTTGTTGTCACAAGCTGTTATGCTTAATCTTCCTTTCCTTTGCTTGCACTTCTTTACCCCATACAAGCACTAAAATTAGTAGGATGAACTATTTCAATCAGCACCCTAAAGCATAGACAGCAGTGCAGCTTTTATGAGCACAATAAGCAAGGGCTTGGACACGTTACTTTTTAAGGAAAATACAGTAAAAATGGTAGTTCTTATTTAAGGTAAAGGTAACGGAAATTCCCCCCTACTAAGTTCTCTGACATCTGGGAAAAAGGGGAAGAAACAAAGAGGAATGTTTTTCATACACCACTAGAAGTGGGGAATTCACTGACAGAAGATGTGGTGGATGCCAAAAGCTTCTAAAGCTCCAAAAGCAGACAGAGGAATTCGTGGAAGAAAAATCCATCAAGACGCAGTAAGAAGGGCTGGGAAGTCCTGGATCTGCATGCAGTACCCAGAAGGACATGCCAGGAAGGCATCAGGGGATGCTTGCCTTTGTATTGTGCTGGGCCTCCTGCACCTTCTCAGCACTCCTAGAAACAGAGCGCACCACATCAACCTTTGATCTCCTCTACTGAAACAGTTCTTGGGTAACCGCTGTTACAACACGAAGAACACAGCAGTTTTGCAATGGCTTCTGTATCAAAGCGTGTTTCCACACTCGGAGCAGGGCTGTGACTTACTGGGATGCCACAGACAGGCAGGGAGGCATCTTCCCCTAAGGCGTAACTGAGTAACAGCAGGGCAAGGTCATTTCTCAGAAGTGCCTGCAGTACTCAAGTGCTGCCCTCCAGACACTTCACGTGCCATGTTCCAGTGCTGCTCAGCTTTGCCATGTGGCCAGCGTGCAAGCCACGCTGCTCTAGGTAAGCAGTAACACGGTGCATGCCCTCCAGCACACATCACAGCGTCTGCGGATCAAACCCATTCCCAGGGGCAGGCACACCTTTGTGTGCTAACACTGAAGGAAATATTAACACAAGGAAAGCCATCAAGGATTGTCACTTTGAACTGAAAAAAAACACTTGGTTTCTCCTGGCTGTACGGACAGGAACTGCGTCAGTTTTCCTTCATCTGCAGGCATAGTGTCTCCATTGTGAAACGAAGGAAACGGCACTGGAAGCAGATGAACTACCTGCAGCCTCCCTGTCTCTCCAAGCCTTTGCCTGTGTGTGTGACAGCACTCTAAAATAAGAGCTTACACCAGAGCAGGATGTAAACTTGCACACGTTCCATATCAGCTCCTACTTCCCCCACTGTTAACACTGGGTGAGTAAAGAGAATGCTTTGCATGAGGACACGCAGAACGGCCGGACAGGAAGAAACCACTTGGCCACCGAAGCATGTTGTGGCTGGATGTCTGCGTGGATGAAGGTAGGGTTCTGTGGTTTTCCGGCAGACAGTTGGGAGTGACACAACGCTATGAAACCAGCCCTCCTCCTTCCCCTTCCTGTCTTGTGACCTTTGGTGCCACTTGTTGGGGTTTACTGTACATAAGACTCTAGCTTTTAATTGGGAACACAAACTAACATCCTTAACTCGAGGCAGTACTAGTTACTGAAAAATGCTGTTAAGTTCTCCTGATCTACCAAAATGACTCTTAATTCTCACAGGATGTTAATACAAGTTTCGTTTTGCTAGCAGTTGCTTCTAACTTTCTACAGAATGTCTAGATGAACGTGCGTTGTGTGAGACGAGTTTCACTTACCTTTATTAATCACATTTCACAGAGCCAAACCGCTGTACGTGTCAGACCCAAGCTCCCCCCTTAGACCCAAGTTCTGGAAAGCACTGCTGGTCAGGTCAGATCCCTGTTCTAATGAGAAGCATCTTTAAAGCACATTGTAAATCTTACTGATTTGAAGTCCCTTAGAGAATTCTCCTAAGCAACTTCTACAATTACGTCCTGTAAATTGGGATTTCAAAGTATGCATTTCTAATCTTCCATGCATCATTAAGAAACCCTTCAGCCCTCAAAGGTAACCCCCACCACACTCCCCTTGACTGCTTTGCTTTAATTCCCCACTGCTGACATCAGAGCACAGATCCACCATGAGTGCTAACTCAGTCCAGGCAGCGGTATTTTAATTTCCACATCATTTGGAGCTGCAAAATGGTGGTTACAGTTCCGGCTTCCAATTCACTGTAACTGTGAGAGGCAAAGCTCTCAAGATGGCAGCAACAACTGGACATTCCAACACAGGAGTATGAGTGCAGACAGAGCTCAGATAGCACCAAGCCATCCCCTAGCACGCTGCTTGCTCTCAGCCCACGGAGCTTCAACAATGGGAGTGAAGCTGTGCATAGATTTTATGGTATTCTGAGCTCCTCAGCAGGACACTAGATTGAGCATAAACTGGCCGTTTTAATAAAAATTGCTTGGCAACGGGGGTTTTGTATAATACAAACATTTCTGCATAAAACCCAAGGTAGCTTTCTCCATGTGATTACAGCCGGGCCGCAGTAACGCAGACCAGATGTGCACTCTGCATTCCAGCGCGTTGGTTAATCTGGAGGCTCTGTGTTGCGAGGGGGGAGAAGAACAGTTTACAGCATGATTCACATTAACCAGGTCTGACTGCTTGAAAACGGCATCGCTTCAAATTTCAGACATTTCTCGGTAAGTTTTTGTTGTTGTTAGAGTAATGCCCTGCGCCGGGCTCTGCCTGCCCTCTGATCCTGCGCTGGGCGTAGCTGCATGCACTGACGCAGTTACTCATCCTCCTCATTTTCATTATGAGAAGCAGAATAGGCCCCAACGGTTGTGGGCATTCACACAGCGTATCTGGCAGATGTGACTCCTGCCACAGCTGCGGATGGGCAGCTCCAGCCTCACAGCGAGGTGGGTGCAGCCCTGGAGAGCAGCTGAGCAGGAGGAGCTGTACAGCCACGTGCAGCACGCAGCCCAGCAGAACAGAAACCTCACGGAGCTGTTCCAGCTCTGCCCGTCCTGCAGTGCAACCCCCAGCAGCCCTGCAGCATCACCTGCCCTTCTCCCCTCAATGCCTCCTGCTTCTGGCTGTGCTCCCCACGAGAGCCCCCCTGACACCACCTCAACGCTTTCCAGAGCGCCTCTGAAATCTTCATCAGCTCCTTTCCCTCCAAGGTCTGGTAAAATAAGCTATTGTGTTCAGGAGGGGAAAAAAAAGGTAACTGGAAAGCCTGAACTTGCCAGTTCATCATCTGGGGGGCTACATGGCCACTCCAGCCCAGCTTCACTGATGGGCACCAGTGGGGCCAGGGCTGCCCAGCACAGGCCGCTGTGGTACGGCTCCAGCAGTGCCCAAATCCCATCTTTTGGAGGGAAAAAATAAAATGCGGGGGGAGAACAGCCTGAACTTTTGACCCTCGGTGCAGACACCCAACCAGAACAGAGAGCGGCCATAAAGGTGTCTGTGTTAGGGCCCCGAGCTCATGACAATCGTCTGCAGCTTGTTTCCTCACCATCCTCCTCAAAAAAATGTTGATGACTTGTTTTATGATTGCCAGATGGTGGGCTCACCGCCTGCGAACCTTCCTCCCGCCCGCTGACTGCCTGACCCCACATAAAACCGAGGGGCCGGGCCCGGCTCTGCCCGTCCCACTGCACAGGGACAGACGCAGCCCTTCCAGCCTCAAAGCTGACCCCATTTGTGCCGCTGTGGTTTCAATTGTGCCAGGAATTCTCGCCTGGCTTTAGAACCCGGAGCTGGTTAGCTGCTCATCAGCTACACACAGCCCTGCGTCTTGTTGTGCCAGAACTTCCTTCGTCCCTTCCCCAAGGCCTCCCTTGCTCTATCCCATCACCAGGACCCTTCCACTCACAGACACACCACAGTAGTGCCTGCTGCTGACTGTTTCAGAGCCACCACAGTGGGTTGGGGTCGGATGGATGATCTGAATGTCCATTCCTACACAGCCCTGCTCACACGGTGCCCTTGCTCCTTCTCACAGCAGTCTGAAAGCTGAGGAGCTTGGCCTCACTCTTATTTCATTCCCCTTTCCTTCCAGTCCTCCCTCTGCCATTTTAACTGCTAAAACTGCAAAGTTCACAACCTCCCTGTCCCAGGATTCCCCTCAGATACGGTGTCCTCCCCCACACCAGCGATAAACAAGATTTACAGGGATGTTGACTGCATAATCCTCTAATTTCCCCCCCAACATACCAACACGCCATAAAGTTTAGTGTGCCCCCCTTTCTGTTGTTGTTTACAATACAATCCTGCTTTAGCTTCTGTCTTGAATAGCTATCACGAAGGTCAGTTAGATCTAATTGCTCTGGGTGCCTCCTAATGACCACAAATAGCGCCTTTTTAATGAGCAGGGAAGGGGGAGAAAGGAAGAAAACAAAAAGAACTCAGCCTTTCAAAACCAGAGAAAGCCACAACTCTGCTCCTCTCAATTACACACGTCTTTAACTTCTGTGAACTCTACCAGGAAACGCTCGCACAGGAGCTCAGAGGTATCTTAATTTTTCCTACCTAGATTTAATTAGGGGCTGGATTCCCCTCTCACGTGCTCAGCTGGACTGCAGTGCTTGCAGGGACTCTCCTCTCTGTGAGCTCTCAATAACTCATGAATGAGTCCCAAAAAGAAATCAGTGCAATGATCTGTGCAGTCCAATATTCAGTAATGACCACGACCAAAGAATACGAAGACAGTTCTCCCAATTGCTCCCTCAGGACCCTTGCTAATCTCTTCATCTGGAGGTAGATATTGTTCTGGAAGGGAAAATTTGTTGGCCTTAAAAATTAGTCTTAAATTCTTTGGGAAATCCAGCTTCATCTTCGTATTCCCTCTTTCCCCACTGCCAGAGAATGGAAGGGTTTCCAGTTCTGTTCCTGTAATGGAGTTTTCTTTATTCATGTCTACGACAAAGGATACATTATTTTGACCATTCTGAACTCTCTTACTATTTGCTGTAAAATCTACATAGAGTTGAAAACTAAATTCTTAGCATATCTATTTTCTGCAATTCTTGTTCTTTTTTATTTAGGATTTTGTGTTTTTTTCCACCTAGCATCTGGTCAGCAGAAGGGCCAAAGCATCCCTCTCACTTGCTGCATGCATGGAACGTACACCCCACTGCCAAACAACGACCACATGAACTCTTCCAGTAGTGCCAAAACGTCTGATACTTTTAAAATACTTATAAAAATGCAGGAAGTTATTGACTGAATTTAACATGCACTCTGCCTATAAATAAGTTAACACTAGAGAAAAAAAAAAAGGGAAGGGAAGGGTGTCTTTTATTAATTAACGATGTGCTGGGAAGCATTCTGAGAGGGGGGCATGTGGAATGCGGGTACCTTTCGTAGCGACCCAACTGCAGTCTTAAAAAAAGGTTTAGGAATGTACACATATCTCCCTGGTTTTCCTTCAGCAAAGTGGCAGATCATCCAGCATCCAGTCCAAATTAGAAAGAACACCACCCAGGCAAATTATGTACAGCTGGACTAGAGGAAAGCAATATGAACTCAAGGCTTCCTAAAAAGCAAGATAGATTAAGTTTCAGTTTATTTACAGTCAATTCTTGCTAAAACTAAGAGGTTCAGTTAAACATCTCCTTTGGCATCTTCTCTGTTAAAGTAACACACCATAAGCATCACTCATTAAAATAAATCCTAGTTTGCAAAGAATGTTCATGTAGAAAGTTTTCATAGCACGTTATGCCATATATATTTTCCACACAAAGTTGAATAAAATCTGGGGGGAAACCAGAACTAAACACAGCTTCCATTTTACAAATGAACACTGTATAAGGGAAAGAGCATTGTGATTTACGTTTCTAAGTAACTCAGCTTTGAACGCAGCTCAGAGCATTTTAGAGCCATCCAAACTTTTATCTTTCTTCTCCTACACTAAGGGCTGGTTTCTGGGTTTTCTGCTTCTATAAAGAGAAACGTTACCAACCAGGATCCTGCTCAATCTTTCTGGGTGTACAAAGGGCAGCAATAAGTCTTTCCAAGATCTCCTCAGGCCAAGGGTGGCATATGGATTTTCTTTAAGGTCTATTTTTCTTCTGCTACTGACTCAACGCAACCCCAGATCCAGCTGCCTGCTGCAGCGCTGGGGGAAGAAGGAATTCCAAGCGCTACATTTGCTCTCTCACCTGTCAAGACAGTACAGCATTTCCAAAGTCCATATGCAGCCACTCAAACGGGTAAAAGAAAAACAAACAAACAAACCACCACCAAAGCAGCACGCAAATCAGGCACTTACTGGGAAAATGAAGGCAGGCTCAGAGGCAGGAGATCAAAGGTGCCACAGAGGGGAGAGAAATGACTGCTTCATGCAAAGCAGTGCTTAAAACCAACCAGCCACATATTAAGCACACATGGGGTTCGTGAAATTCTGGATTTTCTGGAGAATTCTGCTATCTGCTTAATGGTGTACTGGGTACAGCTGCATGGCAGACAGGGTAGAGGCACCCTAAGGGAGCACGTGGCACAATGCTCATCTTAAGGTGACATTGTCCTAACTGTGGCCTCCATGCTCCTGGAGTTGCATTAACAGTGTGGGCTGTTAAAAAGGAGCAAAATCTGACTTAGAGCTCCAGCTGACATCATATGTCAATTCACATGGCAAGGAACCACAGCAAAACTTGCAGGGTAGAGTTCTGATGCTGTTCACATAAAACCCAAAATTACGTCCGTGCTTAGCTTTTGACCAGTCCCAACAGCCTTCTAGGGAAGGGCAACAACAAAATTTGTATCCCATTAAGAGAAAAACCTACACCCCAACAGACGAGAGATCTCAGATACAAAGCTTCCTTTATATGCTTGTTAATTGGGATCTCCAAAGTGAAATGGCACAACATCTATTTTCACCCCTGGGAAATGACTGAGAGGAAGAAGGGAAGCAGCAAAGATGAAAGAGAGAAATTGGATCTAGTTGTGCACTACAGAAAACACCTCTTAAAAACATCTGTTTGTTTCTTCTCCACTCATCATTTTTAATAAAGTATACATTTATCTAACTAAAGTAAATATTATACATTATCTCAGGTTCTCTTGTCTTAGTGAATCTCTCAAGTGTTTGTGTATCTCATTTTCTAACAGAAGTGTCATTTTATAAGAATCCATACAAATGTAGCACATGGAAATTAAGACGCAATTTTAAACAATTTAGATACAGTTATCAAAAATGCCAGCAGTGACATACGAAGATGAGTTGAGAGTGACATTGTCTCCAGCACAGAACTACCTCAAAAGCGCGGGAATTACAGCTTAAGAGAAACACTTCTTGGCACAAGCCTGGCACTGGTCTCTCTCTCACCTCCTCTTTATACAGGGTTCATATTCTAACGACAGCCCACCCAACCGTGTACTCTTTCTAAAATAGCTATCACGTTCATTGGGGCTTATCTGGGGCATTCAGCACGGATGACAAGCCCTTGCAGTCCCACCACCATGCTTGTTTTGACCACATTTGGTAATTTTCCAGACATGCAAAGAACACATAAAAGCACGTAACAATTGCTTGACAGGGAAACATGAGTGAGGTGGCTGTTACACAACTCCAGCAGTAGCCAGGAAACATTTCCTAGAATGATGATTGAGAGCAATTTTGGGAACCTTTATGTTTGGATATTCCCCTTGGAAATATTCCAAAGTTGAAAACCTAAAAATTGAAAGGGATGGGGAAGCAGGAAGAGAGAATATCTGTCCTTATCTAGCACGGTACTGATCAAAAAAGTTCCAGCAGTGCCTAGGGAGGGAGAGGAGCCACGGGCCAGCTACCAGGTCTGCTCCCCGTTACTGCAAGGCTGTGCCAGGTACTGGGAGCTGGCAGAACAACATCCTCTTCCACTCACCATCCCCTCTGGGCACTCCCGCTGCAGTTTGCTGCCTAAGACAAGAGGCTGGTGTCACGACACCCGGCTTTTATTTGCAGATTTGGAGCCACAATGGGGAGGTCAGAGCACGAGGCTGGAGGCGAGGACTCACTGCTCCCAGGCTGTGTGCCAGGGGAAGAGCTGAGCAGCCCCCAGAGCACGCACAGCCTGGACCCCGTATCTCTCCCTGCAGGTGCCCCAGATACCATCCTGTGTGGCCACCAGGTCCTTCTCTATCCCAGTTTACTCCTCTCTGAAGCAGATAAAATAAAACTCTTTGTCGCAGGGTCACACAATGGCTGTTTAACATATGTAAATGATCCCGATGGGCTCAGGCAAGCTAAGCAGGAAGGCAGAGCACTGCTGGTGGCACTGCCGGAGCCGCAGCGCTGACAGCGTGTGATGTCACTGGGGCAGCACATCTAAATGCTGAGCACACAGAAGTCTCTTTAGATGCAAAAGCAAAGCACTGTGAAAGGATTGTATTCCTAATCAGGCCTCCTGTCACAGCCCTGCCTTCCATTTGCCCTTAAATCCCAGCGCGGCAGCACGATGTGTGTGTGCGAAAGTGCCTGCGCGCTGGGCCGCTCCTTTTGAAACCAGAATCTAACAAATCCTTCCAGACAGCATTAGAGAGGAGAGGAGGCACCACCAGATCAAAACAGCCGCCTGAAGTGACCCCTGTTCTGCCTCAGAGACAGTTGCATAAGCTGTGTGCAGGAGTGGGAGCTGACAGGAATGCAGCCCGACAGAAGGGAAGGCTCCGGCCCGCAGCGGCCCAGCTGCCCCCAGGCAGGTACCCCTGCCCCCGGCACACAGCCCTCCTTCAGCAGCAGTGCTGTGACCCCACAGACACAAGAAGGGACATTTCACAAGGAAATGAAGCGCTGCCTGTGCTGTGCCTGAGATGTGAGAAGTGACAGGCAGCGAAGCACAGCCCGGCACGCAGACGTCAGAAGGGCCCTCGGTGGGGTTCACTGGGACCCCCCGACAGCACACCACAGCCACGGCACGTTTCCTCCTGCCAGCCCTGCTCCTCTGCCTAACTCAGCACGGGGGCTTTGGAAACGCTGCCTGATGGACTGAGCTACACGCTTGGTTTTGTGGCCGATTAAACAGATGCTCCTGACTCGGGGTGAAAGCATCGTCTATCCAGAAAATCTGTGTCAGCTCAAAATAAACGCTGCAGAAAGATGAAGGAGCACCTTTTGATCACATCTGTGTCAAAGTGAACATGCTGGACTAAGAGTCACCGAGAGCTTGGTCTGTTTCCCGGGTACCTCGCAGTCCTAATGGAATGTGGCAAAGGGCATTCTGGAGATCTGAACGCCCTTTATCCTGCAGCCACCCAAAATAGCAGCTTGTGATGTACTTGTGAAATTCTGAAGAAGCCGCACAAAAGCCTGGAAGCCACAGGCTGTGGAAAATGGAGCACAGCGATGCAACTTACGATCACACAGACCACGGAAACACACACCAGAGAAGAAAAGAGACATTCATTCTCCGGATGAGTAGTGAATGAGCCTGGGAACCTCATGTTTGGGAGAGCTCTAAAAGAGGGACTTTTAAAGGAGGCCATGGGCTTTCCCAGCCCTGAACAGCCTCCGGTGAATTGCTGTTGGCTGTTTTTTCACTGCTGATATCGCACTGCTTGGGAGCCCCAAACATCCACCAGTAGCTGACCCGAGCTGCAAGCTGCTCCCAGAAGATACGGATGGCACAGGCGACAGAGTGCCAAAGACTTCTGAAATCTTCTGTCAGGAATCTGTGCTGTGATTTAATTAACAGTTCTGCATCCAACATATGACCACAGCCAACTTACACTCCAAGCCTTCAGTCCCTTGGAAAACCATCTGAAAACATTCCAGAAGAGACAGAGACCTCTTCTTGCTTACTGATCCTTCCTAGACACGGTCACTATGCAGAATATCACTGTGCTTCCTCTCCTCATTCTCCTTACACTGGAACTTTTTCCTTCCCTTACATGAAGTTCTCTTTCTCGCGGGCTGCTCCTCAGAGGGCTGCTCCTCGGAGGCACCGGGGCTGTGCCACGCTGAGCTAACAGCTGCTGCTACCCAGAGCCCCTGAAACCACAGCTTCTGGAGATGTTCTGAAAGCTACTGCTGAACCCAGAATGCTTATGGAGATGGACCAGAAAGCATTTCTCAATCTTCTCAAGTAGATTACACTAGAACCTGCTGAGCACTTCTGAAGAAGAAGAAAGAGCAAAATATGCCAATAAAAGAGTGGGAGGAGAGATTCTTTCTCGGTAAATCCTTTTTCTGCAAAAGCAGAACTGGCTCTTTGAATGTGCATTCAGGTAGTTCTGCTTTTGCTTGTTCAAATGGGAAACCAATAGAAAAAGAGACAAATGGTGATCTGAACAGTTTCTCCATGGTCACAAGGCTACGGAGGCTCAGGGGCACGGATGAGTTTACAATTTCCAGAGAGGTGAAATGGAACAGATTTTTTCTTCAAAGGTACTACGCCAAATTACTTATATCAAATTCTGCTTTGCAAAAAGATATGTGAAATTTCAGCTGCAGCAACATGCACAACTAGGAGTTGGAAGCTTCATTCCACTACCACCTTATGTGAACTGACGATGCATTACATCACCACAGCCATTCCACAAAACAAAGCAATCCCTCAAGAAGAGGCTGAAAAAACACTCATGGACCTTGCTCTGTACTCAGCTCTCCATGCCCATTTACATCAGCAGAAATAAAAGGCAGGAGACAAGATGTGGGCTATCACTGCTCATCAGCTTCAGAAAGCAAACCTAAAGATTTGAAAAAAGTTATTTGTATCTCTGAATGTTGGTAATTTTAGAATGCATGTGTTTGGTACTTCCTGAACACCAGGCCAACGCAAGGCATGTCCAGCAGCACACACAAACTCACTGGGGTCATTTGAAAATCACAGGCAATGAGCAAATTATGCTCCAGTTATGTCAGTGCACATCCCAAATCAGTGGAGTTACACAGGCTTTTCACTGAGAGCAGCCTCTGCCCTATTTACTGCAGCAACCACACACAAAGCACAGCTGACATCTCACTGGCACTGAGCTGAACGAGAGCATGCCCACCACGGTTCGCGTTTAACGCTACAGACACACGTGAATGTATGTGTTTCGGAGTCACTATTGTTTTCTTTTCCCTTTAAAGAGAAGGAGCTCCCCACACCCACCCCTGCAGCCCTCTGCACCTCATTTCCATCTGGCTGACGCTGCAGTACCGCTGAACCTCCAGCTGGATCCCACAGCATTGTCTCGAACATTTTGTTCCGGCGGAGCTGAACCCGAGGAGGCTCGAGCTCTGAGCACAAATCACAGGGCTCTGTGTGCACACAAGAGCAGCCTCTCAGCAACAGCCCGTGCCCCTGGTACCGTGGCAGACAGGCTGGAAGGAGGGCTGCTGGTGGAAGGAGGCCAGCTGTTGTGCTGTGGGGTTTTTTGTTTTGGTTTTCAGACACTGCCTCTTTTCACGGTGAGCAGACAAACAGGAGAGACTCTTTCTTTCCCAAATGAGAGAGGGTTTGCTCAGCATCTCTGAAAGCCTTCCCAGACTGCGGTGTGAGGGTGGGAGCCACCTCTCACATACTGCTATAGCAACAAAATGTTTTTCAAGGAGGATTCATTGAAATTGGTAAGTGAATTAAGAGGCCACATCACCGAAGTTAGTTCCATATCACCGCATTTTTCCTCTCCTCCGGTGAAACACAGGACCACCTCTGGCCACAGCAGAAGCCCAGCCACAGGGGTGACGAGGGAGGCTCGAGGGCCCCACCACCACTGCCATCCTCCAGTGCCTGCAGCCGGGTCAGAGCTGGGCTCCCAGTGCCTGCAGCAAAGGCAGCTCCCCCCGCCCACAGCAGTCAGGCAGAGCCTGGCAGCAAGGGTTAACAGCACGGGCTGCTCCCATACCTCGCCCTCATCAAACATGGCAAGCGGCCTCCCATGCTGGAAACTCCTATGACCCAGTTAAAAAAGACAATGACCCAATTTCATTATGACAGGAATGAAGCCTTTCTAATTTTCTCCAGCAAGAGCTGTCTCAACTAAACAATGCAATTCCATTACAAGTAGCCCCCACAGCACAGAGATTTGCAAAATGCTTTTTTTTAATTGCCTTAGCCTTACCCTTTTATAGCACCATTCACGCCAGCACATCTTCCAACATTTCACAAATTAAGAAAGCACATTTAATATACAATAATTCCCCATACTCAGATTCTTCTCTTGCTTTCCAGTGTAAGAATTCCAGCACCAAACCAGGCTGAGACCTTCCCAGGTGCTGCTAGGAGCAGCGGTCCGCGGCGCGGTCCCCCCACGGCACGCGGCACAGCCTGCTGCTGCCTTTGTCACTCCGGCAGGAAGGTCACGGAGGAGTGCCGTGAGATGGCTACGGGCATATTGGAATGCACCCACTTCACAAAAAGCTGCCTTCGATGAAAGCTGTGTGACAAGACCTTTGCATAGGAGAATCAGGTGCTAAGTGACACGCATATCTCACTGTAAGTACGAATATGACAACGTGAAAAGTCAGCCACAAACGCAGAGAGGAAGTGCTAATCAGTGCGCTTGTGTTTAAAACAAGGAAACACAGCGTTTGCCTTGTGTGAAACTTTGAGACCATTGTGGAAAGTTCTGATTTACAGCAATCCTCAAGCAGGAGCCCTACTGATGATGCAATTTTAAAATGAATTAGTTACATAAAGACTTTGCAAAGCCAGCCTCGCAATACAAAGCAGAGGATGAGCAAGAAAAGGAGGGTGAGGGGAGGGCAGGAGCAGGCCAGCCCCAGGGTCACACTCCTCCAGGCAGTCCCCCCCGGTCACCCAGGCTGCAGCGGGGTAAAGGGGCACACACAGAGCCACGCCAAACAGCAAAACCCTCCTGAGCCTCAGAATGAAGTGGGTTCTGCCTCTGGTGCATAATCCATTCCACACTGGTTTGTTTCTTCGTGTCGCAAGCTCGCTTTTTGTTTAATTACACCCACAGTGCATACAGCAAATACGGTGAGATTTAAAAATGATGTTAACACCTTGCCTCAAACTCACTAACTAAAGGATAGCAGAACAGCAGAAAGAAGCATAAGTATTTATTTAAATTCAAGCTTCTGACAGGTTTCTGTCCGACCTGAACCTGCCTTGCCAACACAACAGAGTACAATCCCAGCCTGCTGGCTGCAGGCAGGGACAGGAGATGCTGTTTGATAGCTGTCCTTGTACCACTGACTCACACCACCTGAGAAGACCCACCAGCTATGATGCTGGAACATCTATGATAAAGCACTCTGCACTCACATGTGTCCATCCTTCAACAGCTGTAACCCAAGCGTGAAGTCCTACAGCTTGATGCAGGCCTTTTTATTTAATTTTAAACAGAAAGGATGACTTAAGGAATGAAATACTGGTAGAGATTTGCAGTAAGATCTACTAAATGTTAAAAAAAAATTCACTCGTTCTCCACGTGGCATCTGGGAGCACCCATAGGCTGCATCCCCTGCGTGGGCAGCAGCTCCTCGGTCACCCTGAGTCCTGCTTCCAGCCTCAGCCCTGCAAGAAGAGCCCTCAAGGCACTTACGGCCACACATGTCAGTTCTGCCAAGGAAAATGCTTCTGCAACAACACAGGTCTGCTGCGTCTCCTCTGCAGCAGTGCAGGCAGATGGGGCTCCCAGCTCCTGGCTGTGCCTGGCACAGCTGCACCAGGGCTCTGTCTGGAAGGGGCAGCTGGCCCTGCCACCCCAGGGACGCCCTGCAGACCGCACTTGTGCAACCTCCTCGGGGTGCCCGTGCGGTCGGTTCCCCTTCCACCGCTGTCAGCATTCACAAATAAAACGACAGCGCAACGTTTCATCATTGTTTCTTCCCTTCCTCACCAGCACGAAGAGCTGTGCTTTGGGGTCTCACAAAAAGCCTGCAGAAAAATAACGCACACCCAGATCGAGGGGAGCCTGTCTAGGTCCCACACCCAAAATGCCAGCAGAAAGACTGCAAAACCAGAAAAATATATATATTTTTTGTTTAATGTAGAGCTAATTAGACAAGGAGAAACGGGGTTTGGCACTTTCTCTTCTGAGAATGTCAACAGCTTCTGTGGATAAGGCTCCTAATCTCTCCCATCTCC
Organism: Penelope pileata; assembly: GCA_013396635.1. Classification (NCBI taxonomy): domain Eukaryota; kingdom Metazoa; phylum Chordata; class Aves; order Galliformes; family Cracidae; genus Penelope; species Penelope pileata. The sequence continues at coordinate 226,992 of WBMW01004361.1, read as the reverse complement.
TGCATTACATAAATCCGCAGCAACCACAGCCTGCAAGGAGTTGCGTGAGGCCTGAGGTGAGGTAACGTCCCAGCGCCCGCCATGCATGTTCACGAAAAAACAACACTCAGCAAGAAGAACCGAACCCCGCGCGTCTGTCCAAGGCTCCACAGAAACGCTCCCCACAGCCCCGCTGGGCAGAGGGGCCAACAGCCGGCCTCAGCCCCTGCCCCCCAGCAGCGTTAGCTCCCTGCACCTTGGGGATAACAAGGGGAGGACAGTTCCTTCCCCACCACCCGTGAGCAAATTGCACCTAGCAAATACCAAGTAATTTGAGAGGAGGAATGAATGAACTCCTATGCAGTTAATTCCAGGAGTGGGTCCAGTCCAGGCCTGCCTGTGAACAGGAGGAAATTCTTTCACAGGCAGGGGGAAAAAGAAAGGAAAAAAGAAGAGGGAGGAAGGGAAGACGACAGCTAAGTGCTAAAATCAGAGCAAAGCTCAATGATCTCTGAATGGGAGATCAAGCAGACTGACCACCCTAGAACCGAGCTGCCCAAACAGGGATGCAATGTGCCAGGTACACAAGCTGCGTGCTAACCTGGCTTGCCCTGCAGAGCCTCTAAGGTGTGCTTGTGGCTTTAAATATTTTCTTGTTGCTGCTTTGAAGGCAAGAACAGACATGATCTCCAAAGCATCCACTGATCCGCGGCTGAAGGGAGGGGGGAGGAGGAGGAGGAGAACACTGTAGCTAGCTGAGAACTGTCAGATCGTGTTTGCCATCAAGGAATGCCATTTCCCAATGCCGGAGTTTAACTCTGGAATGAGATGCACGCTGCTGCTGACCCCTCTGCTGACATTCTATAGATTCCCTTATCTCATCAGCCCCTGAGCATCCCATCCTCACTCCTCCGCGTTCATGTTCCCAAACTGTCAATCTCCCTGCAGTGACTCACAAGGTTCTGAACCCACCATTCGCCTCTATGAGTCTTGCTATTTTTTCATGCACGTCCTTCTGCTTTAGATTGAGAGGCGTCTTATTCTTCTTAAAAGTTAAAAACAAAATTAAAAAGAATCACTGAGAGCAATATGCCCTCAGCGCAACAGCCTCCCTGAGAGCACTGCACACTTCAAAGAAAAACACAGGAATCTAATTCTGTTCTCCAGTTATAGTGCTGTAAATTAGGAATAATTCCACTGAAGTCAATCAAGCCACAATCATTCTAACAACCGCTGTGAGCAAAAGCAAAGCTGGGCCCGAGTCTGTGGGCAGATTTCAGAAGCGACAACGCGTTACAAAATACATCGCACGGGTGTGTTGAAGTTTAGATCAGATCTGCAGATTCCCTGTGTGCTCCCCTTGCAACCCAGTTAAAAACATTTCCTTTACCTACGCTGTAATCCTCGTGACTATGAATGCCAGCTGAGTTGTTTGTGCGTTGCTGGTGATACCCGGAGCAGTGGTGCAACCAGCAGCTGTGTGCTGCTGACACAGCTGGAGGCAGGTGGGGTGGATGGAGATGGATGCCAAGCAGAATTCCAACACGGGCTTCATCTGCCAGACCCACATGGCATGGGTGCATTGTCCCTCATGGATGGCCTCAGATCCTCACCTTCCGCCACCTCACAGCTCTGACTGCCCCACGTTAAGCCAAAGGTTCACTGCAGACTGTATTTTTTCAGCTGGGAGAATTCAGCAACTGCTAAGGGACCTCCTTTAATGCCTCCACATCCGACACTGCGCAGAGCAGGGAGAAGAGAACAAGACAGATCTCCCCACATTTATTTAGCTGCTTTGACATTCCTTAAGCTGCTGAGTGGTTTGAGCACAAGGGTTAAAGAAAAACTAGCACGCTATTTTTCATAGAGCAGAGACCCAAACACAAGCATGCACAGGCACACGTTATTCAATTTGCTGGTTTGATCAGCAGCCCCAGTGACTCAATTAGCCTCTTAGCAGTGCCTAAATGCCACTAATGCAGCCCGCTGGCTGCTGCAGCATGCATATCCCAGCTTGTCCCTTTAGATTTAGCGGTAACAGCCCCACTATTCTTCTCCTGACAGCAGCAGGGGCCCAGACAGGCTCCCTCTCTCTCTCTCTCTCTGTTCTGCCAACCACACAGAAAGAAAAGACCCCAGGGCTGACTGCGTGTGAGCGGTGAGTAGGAGGCAAAAGGAAGAGGGAGACACTATTTCTATTCATTTCAGAGCTCCATCCACCAAAAGCCTTTAAAAAAAAAAGAAAAAAATGCATTCACAGTAGCTCATGGTTTAGAGCAACAGCCTAATAAGGTGTTAAAGGAAAGACACTGAGCTAACCCCCAATTCCATCCATCCACACTTCACCATCACTCCCCTGTTCTGTGGATGGTTTGGCTTCAGGATAAAGCACCAACACAGAAACCATCGTTTCAGCTGAAACTTTCCGACCTTCGGCCATCTCAAGCAGCAGTACGTAACGACAGCGCACAAAGCAGCCAACCCACCCCGACTTGCTTGTTCTGTACACTCAGCAGCACATTTGTTGGGTTGATTTCTGCAACTCGCCTTTATCTAACGACTAATTCAGGCAGATTGATTCCCTGGTGAGCTGCTGCACATTGTGCAGCCATCAAAGCACCAGTGACAGTCAGAGAAGGTGACAGGAACAGTAGGCTGGTGTGAGGGCAGAAGCCAAAAGGAGTTTTGGCAGCAGCTAGGTGTATGTCAAATTAAAGTGACCAAGCAACTCCAGCTTCAAAAGTATTGACTCAGTATGAACAAAATGTGCTGTCAAAACACAACGTGTCAGAACTGAGCCCATCGGATCTGTTCTACTTGATGACTATACAGAGAATTACAGGTCAGAAGAAACACAGGAGATCCCAGAGGAGGGAAAAAAAACTTTACTAATTAACTTGCAATGCAGAAAGCAGAGCATTCTTACCCAGAAAACAGAGCCAAAAGACATAGGAGCTCTTCCCTCTCTTCTCCATAATCCTTCTCGTCACTTAAAAATCAAAGTTATTAATTAATGTGTTCAAAGTGGAGTCGCTCTACGTTTCAGAGCCACAACACTTGCATTATGGCTTTAAACCCTTCCCAGCAGCTTCCCTGCTGACATTCACTTGGCATCCACGGGCTGGGGAGGAACCTGGGAATCACACAGCAATTGTATTTCTAACATAAAATGAAATAACTGGGAAAAAAAACACTTTCAAGTACGAGACAGTAAACAGACCTTGCACTCCTACTCCCCTTTCCACATTAATATTCAGCAGTTTAAAATAAAGATGCACAAAACCCAGGGAATCCACAGAATTCATTAAACTTTCAGCATTTCGTTTCGGCAGCCTCTGATTCCCCAGCTGCACCGAGGTCAGGGAGAAGACGAACGTCACACACAGAGCTGTCAGACCTCAGGCAGGGACAAATGCAGGTTGATTTTGGAATTAAAGGGGCTAAAGAGAATGCAGGCTCTTAATTAACGAAAACAAAACAACCTGTCCCCAACAAACAAAGACATATGCTCAGCTAGCATAAATCAGCATTTCTTAGTACAAGCCATTGGAGCAACACAACATGAGTGCAGGTGAATGGTATGGCAAAAAAATGACAGTTTCCTGTCCTCATAGGAAACATTCTCCCAGCCTTGGATTTGAGAGATGATTAATGAGTGAGTTTGACATGTCCTTCACACCCACCACACCAAAACCTATCCCAAACGCCCAGCTGGACGCTATCCCCTCGATGCAAACAGATGCTGCTCAGACTATCCCAGCACAGCTCACATTATAGAACCCTCTGTGCCAAAACCCAAAGCAGCTTTCCTGCACCAAGCCAGAGGAAATTGTTGCCACGTAGGGGAACTCCATGGGAAGAGCGTGCAGAGGCAACATCCTGCCTGGTGAATTCTAGGAGGGAAGCCCAGCTCCTACAGATGGTCACAGAGTTGCACGCAACATCCACGGCACCCACCGACCGCATCCCTGCTCCTCGCACCGCCCTTGCTTGAGCCCTGCGTGCCCGTAACGCCAGAACCCGCTGTCTCTCCTACAGCTTTGGCTTTATGAACACAACAGGACAGAGAGATCTTTGTAGGATTTTTTATTTTTTAATCACCAGAGCCCAGCCACCCAGGATGTAGGGAGATGTGGCCGCGAGGATGCTCTCTTTCAGAAGGTGCGACAGAAGCTATAAACTGCAGCCTGACACCAGGAAAAGCTGCCTTTCCCTAAATACTCCAGCGAGCAGCCCAGACAGAAGTTCTACCCAAACGAAGAGGGATCACAACCAGACAGAACGAAAACGAAGAACGTTCAAAAACGTTCTCTTGAGGAGGTGATGCGACTGCAGCTTATGGACATTTTGTCTTCCCTCGTCAGAAAAGCTGGCTTGCTAATTTATGGGCAGAGTGGGAAAAGCAGAGGGAAACAGACAGACACAGAATACTTAAAACAGGACTCAGAATGGAGACAAAGCTCCCCTTTCACCTCCCGCTGCTATTTACCATCTGGGATCCTGAAAAGGGGGTGATGGGCAGCTTTGTGATAGGTTTGGCAAGGGGCAGGACAGTCAGGGCTCTCTGTGTGCAGCGGGGTCATGTGTCAGCGCCTTCACAGCACATGGGAACACAGCCCAAAAGGAGCTGCAACAAAAGGGCTGCCCTGGCCCAACTGGGAAGAGATTCTGTTAAAAATAGAATGGCACTAATGGAGGCTCTTAATAAGATTAATAATAGTAAGGAATTGGAAGGGAACGTCTCCAAGATCTAGCCTGGAAAAGCATGGAAGGAAATAAGGAATGAACGTATCCCAGCTAAAAGTTGGGCTCTATGTATTATTACGTATTTAGAAGTGCGATGATTTTTATAAGCAAAATGAGTTTTCTGAAGCACAGCATTTCCACCTCTGCTTGGAAACCCAAGGGGCCAGCAGGTTCCATGTTTGCTGTTAACTCTGCCTCCTGGAGCCCCTCACACTGCAGCCAGGACGCAGGACCTCGCCGGGTTACATAAAACGCAGCACAGCCCTTGGCAGAAAGGAAGCAGCACCGCGTGTTGCAGTGCTCTCTGAGATCCCTCCGATAGTGCTGGGGGGCAGATACTGCAGAGACTGAAACGCTCAGTGCCAGAAGTGCAACTTTTCTTCCCAACACAGCTTTGTTTCACAAAAGCATTTCATAAAAAGCAGACGCATGAGATGTGGAGCACTGGCTTAGAAATGCTTCTCCGGTCTTTATAAAAAGAATTATTAATAGGGTGAATTTCCCATCAGATGGTACCATACCTCTAAACGGGGCCCTTTAATCAGCCACCCCAGCCCCCTGCCCACACTGGCTGCTGACTCCAGTGATGTTAACACCACTACTACAGACAGTATCTGTGCATTTGGTAAGTTATTCAAAAGCTATTCAAGATGCAGAGATGCAAGATGCAGTCACTAGAACTAATGTAGCAGTTTCTTATCCGTGTGTCTCGGAGCTTTGGTTGAGAGGAACCCCATTTTCCAGCCTAGAAGCTTTACACTGAAGTTGTCCCTATGATATCATCAACTCTACAGTAAAGTTACAGACTGCTGTGGAAGACAAATGAGCAAAATTTCTAAACGTGTTCATGGAAAGTCACAAAGCTGAAGCCAGCTGCTCAAGAAATCCTTTAAAACAACGACTGGGTGACACCTGCAAACCTGAGGAGCACTGAAAGCGTTCTTGTTCCTTCCCAGCCTCTCCCCTGTGCCTGTACCTGCACATCCATGCACTGACCACAGCTGCAGCCAACAAGGAGCAAAAGGAAACCCTGCCCCCAGCACCCTCCTTCCCTGACTTCCCGAGCATTCCTGCTGCGGCTCTTCCAAACAGAAACGAGCAGAGCTTGACCACAACGGGCAGGGGGTCCCTCAGCACACCGTGGGATCGCTGTCTGCACCCTGCGCTGCTTCGTGGCTGCTCCATGACGGCCCGTCTGCACATGGAGCATCAGCACGCAGCCCACCCCGAGCATCCAACCTCCTCAACTCCTCCACTGACCACCTGAGCAGCGCCCAGAGATACTGTTAAAGACAAGCAAGGCAAATGTTTCTCTAAAATTTTCTCTGAAATGTTACCTGAAGTGCAACATGTAATAATGCAACTGTAACGCTTAAAATAAGGCAGCTGGGAGCTCCCGGAAGGTCTGTACCAAACCAGCGCCTTCCAAACCAAATGCCCACCACATTAAAATGTGATTTGGGGTTATTAAGGGAGCATTGGGAAGGGAAGGATTTCATCTTGCTGGAGCCCAGATGATTTAAAACAGAAGACCAAGGGGCAGCCAGACTATGGCAGGAACCTTTGGAGCTCAGAGCACTTCTCTTGTGATTTCCAATCTAAAAAACCAACACCCTGAGCCTTCTGAACAAAGCCTTTTCTCAAAAAACAGTCCTCAGGTTTTGGTTTGTAGTTCAAGAATACAACACAACAGTCAATATAAAACTGAAAAGAGATAAAACACGAAGCTACAGGGCTCAGTACTCAGTCTTCCAGTCCTGCCACATTTCAGCCATGAGCGGTGACACGCTGGTGGGAGGTTCCAGTTATCCCCCCTCACCTGTTCCAGTTATCCCCCCTCACCTGTTCCAGTTATCCCCCCTCACCTCAGCATTTCAAGAAGCCAAACACAAGGCTGCAAGGCAACACCATCCCGACACAACTCAGGAAGGCAGGGATGGCCTCCAGAGCACCCCAGAGCAAATGCTGAGCCTCTCACGTGCCCAGACACCCCAGGTGAAAAGATGGGATAAAAAACCACCCCCAGTTCTGCACCAGCACCAACCTGCTCCTCGTGTTAACACCGGGTTACCTCCATCCCCGCAGCCACGCTGACACAGCACGGTGCGGCCGTTCCACTTGTCCAGGCAGAACGTGGAACAGAAGGAACCATCCAGTGCCATGCACTACGACTGTATTAGGGAGCGAGGAGATATCATAGCACTGGTGCCATCCAATTCCAGAAGCAGAAAAAGCAGACAGCCTTCCACTCCAAATTTTAAGCACAAAACCCCCTCTTTTTTTTTAAACATATTGTTCTACTTTGAGACAATAAACATAGCTTTGCTTTCTCCACGGTTTTGAAAAGAACGTCACAAATAAAGGGAGGCACACAGCAGCGGGACAGAGGTCAGACGCGCCGGGCAGTACTCACTGGTTGAAAATGTTACCAAAAAAAAAAAAAATCACAGTTTTGATAGTTCTCAGGAAAAAAAAACTTAGCAAATTTGCAACAAAACTGTTAAGTAATTAAGGCAAGACACTTCACACATGAACTTAAACTGCTAATTAAATCCCCCCTGCTTAATTGACTAGATTTGCATATCATTCAGCGAGGAATGGGAATGGTTTGGGCATCACACAAGCCCTTCCTGGTACAGAAGAAGGCTCAGAAATAAACTGAGGGTGGTAAGAAAGAGTAATGACGGTTTCTGAAAGAAGCAGAAGTTTTCAACTGAGATTTTCAACTTTTTTAGAGAACATCAGAATCTGACAACTGATTCCAAGCAGCTGCCATTTTCACAGTAACATTCAGCAGGGCAAGATCAACAAGAGCCCAGGCCAACACGCAGCTCTCTGCGCTCTGCAGCGCTCAGCACTGGCCAGCAGCGTGCAGGATGGGAGCAGCCTGCCAAAAGCCCTGCCCCGAGGATGCCCGAGCAGAACGTGGTGGTTGCCTTCCATACGTTTTGTGTGATGCAGCTCTCCCATCTGATCCTCAAGGAACAGACACTGATGCAAAAAAAGAAACATTTTCAACCCCAGACTCTTCCTTCGGTGCACAGACTTCACTGCTCCCAACTGAAGCAGCATTAAGACTGCAGCAGCCACTTTTTTCTTTTGCTAGATGTGTATGAGGCCAAGTAGGAGATGCTGACCTAAATCACACCACGCACGGCTGGTACTGATGGGAATGGCAGGAGAATCAGGGCTGCTCCTCAACTCCAATCCTAGAAGAGTGCCCATCCCAGCAGCTCCGTGAGCTCACGGCTGCTGTGGAAGTGCTGTCAATCAGCGGATGGCACATTCCATTCACAGATACCCAGAAGGAGATTTTTATTTCTTGACTTCAGCTGGTATTAAAAAAAAAAAAAAAATCCATCTTTTTCTCATTTTTAAAAGGTTATTTAAAGTCTCTGAAACATGATAATATTCTCCCCAGCAAAGGCAGCAGCTGCTCTGCCAGTCTGTGACATGGATGGTTTTGTAAAAAAGGTTTTCATGTGTTTTTTGGTTGTTTTCCCCAGTTCGGTGTGCCCTGCATACGAAACAGAACATCTCCCGCCCTCCGCCCCCATCCCCTCCTAATCCAGGAGGACCTCACTTCCTCCCTCCCGAACAAGGGCTCATTCAGCAAAAGGGAAATCCCAAGATGCACTCGGGCAAAAAGCCTACAGCAGGAGCTTGGAGGGGAAAAAAACAAAAACAAACAAAACCCCAACCCCTCCACCCCACGAGAAGCTCCAAGCGTGTCCCAAACAGCAGGAGGAAGAGCAACCGAGCTGGCATTATGAATGTACTTCTGCAAACCGCTGCTTGAGGGCACGGCTCTGCCATGCCAGTCCTTTTAGAAGCTTTCCAGGGTAGCAATTCAGCTGTGGTCCTCCAGCAGCACAACCCACAGGAAAGAAAACCGCTCTGTGAAAGGGCAGAACAAAAACCTCCCCTACCAGAACCAACATGGCAGAAAGCCAGTTCAGAGAACCTCCAGCACGGCCACTGAGGCAGAGGGAATCTGCAGCGACCCAATTCTTACTTTGCAATTATAATCTAAAACAAGTTTTGGCATTATTTTTTTAAAAGAAAATAAAAAACAGGCATTTTAGTTTTAAGAGATTCGCTCAAACCGGGATCCGTGTCGCTGTATTTCTCTTTGCTGAGACCGGCTGCTCGCTTTGTGACATCCGAGCCATCTGCACAGCTAGGAATAAGTTTGAAGAGGGGAGCTAATAAATAAAAGAGCTTAACTCAAGAAAAAAGAACTCACAAAAAATACAGCAGCATAAATGTAAGGGTTCTCACATCTGTCAGGATGGGATCCAGCTGCTCTGCAAGGAGAGCGTGAACGAGCATCCCTCGCAAAAACAAAGTGGGAGATGAAGTTTGATTAGTGTGAATCCACAGAAATCAAATCACGTTGTGACAAAACTGCATGGGATTAATTAGTCCAGTGAGTGAGGGCAACCCTGATAAATTCTTAGAAACCTAAATCTTGAATTTGGTTGTAAATTTGTGAGAGTAGAATTTAAACGTAGAAAGAGAATTCTGAAAAGAAGTTCCACTGCGCTCCCGGGAGCAGATGCAGATTTTCAGTGCAGAATCTCTGCAGAATTTGACCCTCACGCCACGAGCAGCCAGCACAGCCTGGCTCCAGCAGCAGCTCTGGCGAGTGGCTGCCTCCCCAGGCTGCAGCTGAGGAACTTGGACAGAGCCCACTGACCTCCCTGGAGCCAACGCTCGGCGCAGTGTTGCCTACATGGCCTTCCCCAAGCCAGGGCCGTGCCGCCAGCGATTGCACTCAGGGTCTCTCCTGGAGGAGCTCCTGTGCCTCCCACTGACTGCAATCAGCTCCTGGCACGGTTTGCACGGCAGCACAACTACACTGATGTCACGTGCATCACTCTCACTGCACAACAGGCAAAATAATCTGATTAATGACCCCCAAGGTCCAGACCACAGAGTCATTTAAAATATTATCTTTCATGCAATGGCAAAAGTCAAATGTCATCCACTCGCTTATGAACACAGAACTGCAGCCCAGTGCAGGAGCACAATGGAGGGATGCAATGCAGCCACGGCTGCTTCATGCTGCCAGGGCTCCTCCTGCCACGAGCTCCCACGCACGCCGTCCCGTCACCGTGGCCACACGTGAAACGATGAAGCTTTACAGACTAAACCAAAATGAATTCCTCTGCAATTTTGGTCTCATTGATTTTTTTTTTTTTAATGAATATTATTACTTTTAAAGACTGGGTTGTCCTCTGGTTCGCAGCATTAGAAGCTGCTGCCAGCAGAAAACCTCAGCTGTGCCACCCACAGCCTGGGCTACAGGTGGGGCAGCACCCAGGGCTGTGTGATGGGTTACCTGCTCACAGCGTGGGACCACAGCTCCTCCTCCCACTCCTTCCTACCCCTCCTGCATGGTATTCACGTGTCACATTACTGGGAGAAAGATATGTAACATTTTTCATCCTGAGCACTGAACTGCTAGGCTCAAAATAAAATAAAGAGAAGCGTGACAATCTGTACAAATGCTAATGTCCCAAATGCCAAGACGAACATTTCTAAAACCTAATTCAACTCTTTCATTTCTTAGCTGCAGGCCGTTTGCTGCCACTCCTTTTTTCCACCCAAACAAAAGAGGAAAGGGATGACTCAAAGCAACTTGAATTTCAAGCTAAAGCCACAAAGCACTGAATGCCTGATCTTTAATATTAAACAGGTGTGCAGATGATATTCATTCAAGTCTCATCATGGCTAGGCTAATTGTCAAAAAACTGCAAAAAGACCAAATTTACTTAAAAGACGTGGCTAAGTTAATGCTGCAAGAAATGATGCGAGTCGTATGGTAAATACAAGCAAACAGTCACAGCACTACCAGCCCCCTCCTCTACCTCTTGCCCCTCCAAATCACTATTTCTTCTTTGCATTCCAGTAATTGTATCTTCTTCTTCTAAATGCAGTAACATTACACGTGTGATCTTTGCTCTAGAATCAATAGTGTGCAGAAGAATCAATACATCCATCACCAAACAGATTTTGACGTAAATACCATTCCAGAAATTAAGGTTTTAGAAAAGGAGCTCCTAATTCTGAACCGGGGCTCTGCATATCTGCATCCACTGCTGAACGCAGCCCAAAGATTTTAAGCTTCCATGAAACTCCACCAGCTTCCAGCTCCAGCCCGTGCACCAGCTGGGGAGCGACAGGACTTCAGAAAAGCATGCTGCACATACAAGGCAAGGAGAACTCTTAATAACAGAAGTGTAAATTGGAGGTCTATAACATCAATGAAGGTGACAGAAGTCAGACCGCATCACAGCCTGAACGCTGTCTGTGTTCTGACTTTCTGGCCTATTACCCTGCATAAAAGCTACAGAAGTTATTTTGTGGCTCTAAATACGTAAACCTCTGAGAGAGCACAGAGGGTTTTCTTTTTTGGTGTTTAAAGTCACTTGTCAAACAAAATATTAGGCCTAGCAAAAGTTAATGCTTACACAGATTTTTTGGGTTTTTATTTTAATTATTTGAAGTAAATCACTTTCAAATTGGTGCTACTACATCTCTGTTTTAGCAAGCAGCAGGATCCCCACGCAACCTCTATATTTTAATACTCAGCAGAATTAATTTTGTCAGCTAGATCCTGCAAAAAGCATCCCCAAGCACTATGTATGCAGCCCAGGACACCCAGCACTCCACATTACATCATAATAGAAAGAAAAGGGCTGCCCCATCCCTCCTGCAACCCCATCTGCAGGGACAGCTCTCCAGATGCCCCCACTGAAACCGATGGGAGCTGCTGCAGGGGGCAGGGCCAGCCGTGGGGCTGCAGATCACTGCACAGCCCCACGCAGAACTCACCCTGAGCCCAGAGGTTACGTGGGTCTCCGGAGTTCAGTACGTGCACATGAACTTTCTTCTGCACGAAGTGCCACAAAACAGCTTAACTGTGCTGAAAGCCAGCAGGAAAGTTTTCACTAGATGGTCAAAGATCACTAAGAGCTGCGTTACAGAAATATTTTACAGCCTTGCCTTCACAGACAGGAAGCTCCACTGCCCTTGTTTTCTGTTTAATAGTAATACAGGCACCTTCTTATAACAGGAGAAAATCCAAAGGTAGAAAGCAGGTGTTTCTGTTTGTGCTTTTAGCAGTACCATTGACACATACCACTTTTTTTCTTTTTTGCAGCTATGTACCACGAGCTCTGCAGACCCCTCCCCAGCAGTGTCCAAGGGGAGCCCCTGGCTGCTCCCACCCGGGGAGAGCCACAGACCGAGGGGAGGGGGCTCCCAGCACATGCAGGTTAGGGCAGTGGAAAGATAGAAGCAGTTATTCTTCCAATCCTAACAGATGTTGTCCAATTAAGGATGCAAATAAATCACCCTCTGCATTGTGAGTCAGAAAACACATACATAAAAGCTCTCTAAATACATTTCAGTTTAAACTTGCATAATTCTCCCAGCGGAGAAATCATCTTAAACTTATGTAATCCTTAGAAAGAGGCATTATTACAGACAATTCTGTGCCACGAAGAAACGAGGAAGACATCTCCAGAAGAGAGGTGCACCCACACAATTAATTACACGGGCGCAGAGGAACGGGGGAACGCTGCGAGCAGCACAGCCCAGAGCTGCTGTTTCCAGAGAGACTGAGCTCAAGGAGCTGCTCCCCTTCCACCAGCCAGAACTGCCTGTTACACTTCACCCAGACTTCCTAACACTTGATATCCTGTCTGCTATTTCAATGCCCTTACTCAACGTTTCAGACAGACATTACACAAACTGGCTGGTGAAAAGGGTTGAGAAACCAACAAGCAATCCAAGTCAATGACCTTATTCTATAAAATGATACCATTGACTGAACAGAGGATGAAGAACAAAGCAAAGGGGTACACATCTTCTGAATATATCTCTGAATTCTTCCCTAGGAAAGCTAAGACAAGCACTAGGCTCTATCTTTAATTTTTTTTCAATGTTGCTGCTGGCTTTTCATCATTAGAACCTGAGCATTTCTGGTGCTTCCAATTCAGACGATTCTCACACCAAAGCAGACACAGTTTCAATTAAAAAATAAAAGTCACATTTTCTACAAAGCTTGTGCAAAGGTAACTGCACACAGATCAATAGGCAGCAGAGCCAGCAGTCAGGCTATCGATTTGCTTCTCCGCTGTTTATCTCCAGCACAGAGAATGATGCTGCGATTTCTACGTACGCACAGAATCGCTGTCCTGTGTGCTTCCCCTGACTTGAAGCACGACTATTTAACACCCAAAAGACTACTTAGCACAATTAAGGGTGGCAGAACATGTCTCATGCAAGCAACAATGCCACTGTGCAGCTTTAGGGGTTGTCCTAATAGGCACCCGGTGCTCAGAGAACCCCAACCAGCGCTGATGGCACCAAACCACAGATGGAGCCCATGGTAAGAGATCCACGTGCAGAATTCCCAGTGTTCTACAGAAGAACTCCGTCCAGCAAACACTGGCAGGATCAGGACATGAATTAGGATCTGTTTTTGCCAACTTACCCAACCAAAGGTCAAAGCAGCAGCATGAGCTGAGGGCAGAGGAGCCAATGTGTCAGCCAGCAGGTTCGCCCAATATGGGCAAATTGGGGCATGTTCAAAGGGCTGCGCCCACACCTGATGCAATTATGAGGCCAAGTATACAGTCCTTCAATTTACATTGAAGGGGAAAAAAAGCTGACCCTTCTTCCAGTTTGAGAGATTTCCTGGTCAGTAGAAAAATATAATAAAGGCTGACAAATCCTAAATACAAGAACAAAAAAAGCCCACACTGTTAGGGATCTACCACACCTTGAGACCCTGCACACAGCGAGCAGCACACCAGACCCTGCAGCCAGCTCAGGAACCACTGCCCTGTGCAGCAAGATCTGCTGGGGCAGAGCAAGCATCCATGGCCCCTAAAGCTCGTTAAGGAGCAGAACAAAAACACAACAGCAGCAGAGCTGCAGGTTCACTGTCAGCTTTAGCACAGCCCTGTGACTGCTGGCTCTCACCACAAACTCCCTGAGGCTGCTCGGCACTAACACAGCTGTACCCTGGTCCAGGTGTCCCTGACTCCGCGAGGCACAGGAAGGAGCAGGATCCACAGAGGAGCTCCCTGTGGTTTGTGGGGAACTGGTTCTGACTGCAGACCCAGCCCCAAACCTCCAAGGTAACCTCGTGTGCTCCCAAGGTATCTGAACAGGCGGCTCCAGCAACAACCCGAGATGGAATCTCTGCAGGGACGATGACGACACGGACACGTGAAAGGCGTCAGACTGCACAGGGTGCATTCGAGGCAGCCCGGGAATGGAGGGCCTCCATTCAGAGCCATCTTGCTTCTCCGTAATTATTCTCCAAGGAAAAACGTTACATCAACTTGTTTCCCCTCTTCCCAGAATGACAAATAGTGACTACATTAGAAACCGAGCGGAATAGCATTGAAAATAAAAATGTGGTGCATATTTATTATTAACACATATATTATAATTGACAAATTTACAAGAAAAGTGTGTTATATGACTACATTTTAAAGTAATGCTTCCTTTATGTGAAAATCAATTTGATTTAAGTGCTCTGTGGCCACTCGGATGAAACAGATCAGCTCAGCAATTGCTAGCATTCCATTGACAGATTCTCTACAGCTTGGACGAAGACTTTTGTCTGTGCTTCCTTTCAGAGAACCTCCTGCAGGACGTAGTGCAACTCTTCCGTGAGAGTTCCCTCTAAATAAGAATTTGTGTGAAGTCCATTTTGTCTTTTTTTCCTTTTTTTTTTTTTTTTTTAAATTTATCCAAGCCTTCCAAGCCATTGAGATGCCAATCCTTGCAGGATGGCGGCACAGCCGGGCTGGCTGGGCCCACAGTGTGGGTTCCAGCGAGCACAACCACCAGAGCCAGCTAACAGAACAGGCATGAACTTCAATCAGAGCAGCCAACAGACCTCTACAGACCCCCAAGTCCCGCTGAGGTTCCAGCGCTGAGATGCAGCCCCCGTTCCCCTGTCGCAATGCTGCTGAGCGCGGTGCAGACAGGGCTCTGGCAGCTGCCAGGCCCTCACCCGCCGCACTGCCCGGACACGCTCGGAGCAGCCTCCCGCAGCCGCCTCCAGATGGGTTTCCAGCTCTGCTGGGAACACTCAGCTCCGCACAGCAGCACGCACCCTCGCTGGTCAGCCGGCCCCAGGCAGCAGCACCGCGCTCACCTCCCGGCAGAGCCGCCAGGTGCTGCCGGCACAGCCAAACAGCACGCCGTGCTTACAGGCAGCTTCAAAGCACGCGGCTGTTTTGGGCAGAACATCCGCCCAAGCCCCAAACCACAGCAGTGGAGAGGCAGGCGAGGCAGCCCAGACAACGAGGGGAGCGGCAGATGTTCTAGTATTCTAGGCAGTGATTTTCTATAGAAGAGATTTGGTGTAATTCCCTCCCTAATTCGACAGGGCTCAATCCAGGAACTCGTGAGCTGTTCTGGGGCAGCAGAGAACCACAGTTGACTCAACACCATTAGATCACTCTTTGCAGCACAGCCTTCGTCTCACACATGCACGTACCTGCTTCTTTGTTCCCCATCTACAACATCTGTAAAACTGTTTGCACTCCTGGGAAAAACATGCTGATGTCTGCTTGAACATACACAGGGCATGCAGGACTTCGGTGAAGCTTGGGATCAAGTCCTGTTTCTGAGCTGTAAAACAATTCTGAACTTAAACTGCTCCTTCAAGGCTGCAACATTTTTGTTTTAGGGTCTTCGAAATTGTCATTGGATAATTTCTAACATCATTCTTGAGCACCAGGCAAGAGAATAAACGACTCTGCTCCATGGAAAACTACCTGAACCCACAGCTCTCAAGCAAAATTCAAGAGTATTTATTGAGCCAGTCTGTACAGAAGGAATCCATCCAGCAGTGTGAACATCACTGCCTGCGAAAACACAGCAGAATCCCTCTGCCCTGCGCCCTATAGGATACCATCCACAAATCAAGAAGTTCACCACTGCCAGGAGGCAGGATTTGGAAATACAGCAAAATATGCATTCCAGCTCTACTCCTGCAACACTCCGAGCGGCCACAAAACGCAGCACAGCGACTGCTGCACAGCAGCTGGAAGGCCCCAGCTCCCCACCACTCCGTCGGCACCGCACTACTTCACTTCCAGCAGTTTTTGTTCTTTGATTTCCCTGCACACTTGACCTGGCTAAACCTCACTCCAGCTGAGAGCTGCATGTTGTGGCAGCGCTGGGCTGGGAGGCATTGTGAAATGAAGTGGGAGGCCCTACGTGCTGGGCTGTGTGTCAGGACCAGAGCGCAGCTCCCAGCTGCTCCATAGGAGCGCTGCCGGGACCCGACCCGTGGGAACACGGCGGTGCGGGCGCATGTGGGTGTGCTCACACACGTGCAAGGAAAGCTCTCATGTTCTCTCAGTGTCTGATCATACACAGTTTTGCTAAAAATACAGGTGTCTGGCACACAGGTAGGAAATAAGAAAGCAGCATCAGACGTTGCTCAGTTCAATATTAAAAAAAAAAAGTTCAAAAGAGACAGAGCCAAACTCACCCTCCTTTACTGGAAATAGCAACCAGAGAGCCTTCAGGCCTCTTTTTGAACTAATTCAATCACAGGAGCCATACTGATGTTAAAAAGCAGAGTGCTGTATCACACTGAAGTGGAAAGAATCAGAGAGACATACCAAGGCCCTGTCTGCAGCAAGGGAACACAACGTGCTCCAGCTGCCGGGCCAAGAGCAGGGCTTTGGCACCAGTGATGTATTTCTAGGACCCTGTTTTGCAACCCCATCAGGTTACTCACATCTCCAGTCTCTAGAAATACCCCAGAATGTAATAACTGTGCTCCATGCCAGCAGTGGTGGACAAAGTGTGAGATGGGCAGGGGATGGGGACACCCACCGGAGTACAAGCAGTGCTGGCACCCACCCAGAGATGCTGGAAGACCATGCAGAGATCACAGCAGGAAAAACTGCGTGGAAAACCCACTGGAGGATACAAAGAAAGGGAAATGGGGAGGTTATAATATGGCTCAAGAACAGAGAGAGCTTCAGGAAGTGGCAGGAAGGTGAAGGAGCTTATGGGAGGTAAACCATTTATCCAGGGATTAACAGGGAGGATCTAAAAATCTCATTTTCACAAGAGGGTAAGGAAAGTGGCTGAGCCACCGAGGGTTCCTGCTGTGGGGGGCTCCTGCCACAGCTCATCCCAGCTCTGGTTAGGACCCTTTGCGGCCTGCATGGGGCTACAGATGGAGATGAAAGCTGCTCCTGCAAGTGGCAAGACCAGACAGCCCTCATCTCCTCCAACCAACCACGCCGAGAGACGAGGTATCTGGGTATCTATCTCTCAATACAGATAAATAGATGGACAGATATGCACAGTGGATGCTTGATGCAAATATATGGTGGGAAGTAAGTATCTAGGCAAAGCTATGCCTTGTAGCAACGCTTTAAAACCACCCAGTGGGGGGAAAAAAAAAAAAGTAAAAAAGGCAGTTTTGCCAGTATGCCAAATCTGCAGCGGGGGCTTGTGCCAGCCCAGCTCCTCCACTCAGAAGACAGACCCTTAAAAGGCAGAGCTGTGCTGGCAGAAGCCTACAGACCTCATGGCAGAAACCTCATGAAGACACCACATGGTCCAGAAGCACTGCTTGGTAACCAGCCCCAGCAACGGGCAGAGGCACCCACGCTGCATCGCACCGACAGAGCCCCGGGGAGAGCACAACAGCACGTACACACGGACACCAATAAAGTAATCTGGAAAATGAGTCAAAAACCCCTCTTTTGCAAATAGTAGACAGCATCTGACGCAGCAGATGATGGCACACAGCACACAAACACCTCTGTGTAAAGCAGAACAAAGCAACGCAGATCTACATCAAAAAGGAAGCCCACCACAAAGACACACATGCTGCACCCTTTCATCCACAGACAGACAGACACAGAGCCCAGCAGACACACAAAACCCACACAGACTGACAGTGATTAACACTAACACGCAGACACGGATCACCCTTCCATTTCCTTACTAGGCATCTAAACTTTCCTCCAGTGTTACTTGCCCCTGGCCACAGCCTACCAACCTTAGAGCCAGATTAAATCGCGCCGTAATTATCCGCGCACGCTGCTGCAGCACAAATGACCTTAGCATATGATATCCGTTGGCTAAGCCCAATGGAAAAAGACTGCAGAAAAAGGAAGGAGAAGCGTTCAGAACTCTGCCAGTGATGTCAGGGCCTCCTCAAGATTGCACCACACAAATAGGAGCTGCAAAGACAGCTCCAAAGCCTGGAAACAGTGCTGTGCTGCACAGATGGGTGCTGTCCTGTGCTGGGCACACTGCGCTCTGCCCCCCATTGCTCCCCGCCTCCCAGGGGAACCTGGGCAAGAGGAGACTTTTAACATTTTATTACGACAAACTTTTGCAAAATTTTTTGAAAAATGTATGCCTTGTGTAATTTTTGGTGTCTATTAGGTACTGCCAGGCACCTGGGAGTCACTCTCTGGGAAGTGCTGCAAACAGATTTTGGAGGGGGGACAAGAGTGTGTGCCATGTTCTGAGCTAGGACCTACCCAGGGGCCACCAAAAGAGCAAGGCAACGCCAAAACTTTGCAGTCTTCTTTTTGTTGTTGTCCACCTGCATCCTCACCTGGGGCACTGGAGAAACCATACAGCAGAACAGGGGCCAAAAAGGCCCCGCAAGAAAAGGAATGCAGAATGAGAACATTCCCTTTAACCAAACGGTGGCAACGACGGCGCCAGGGACACGTTGCCCCTCGGGGGGGAAGGAAGTGGGGGCTGTTTTGCTTCCCAAAGGGAGCATCCCTAAAAAATTCATTTCCCAAACCGAAGAACCGTCTCCGCTCTGAGAGCCCTCTTCCCCTCTCGCAGACATCGATGCGCATCTCCCCAGCAGCCCCTTAGCACATGACTGCCGGAGAACAGCCGGGCCATTAAAAACACATCCACCTCCAGCCACGGGGATAATGGGGCTCATTACAGCCCCGCTTTGTCACAGCGGCTCTGACACTCGGGCTGGAGGGGGGGCGAGGACAGGGACCGACCTGGGGGCTCAGCAGAGGACCAGGAGGGACACGGGGCCGGAGGAGGGGGAATCCGTGCAGAAACGCGGAGCCCCCCCGGACGGACCCTGCAGGCCCCAGGGCGGCTGCTGCGGGGGGCTGGGAACCTTCTGGGCTTTGGCTTGGTGTTGTTTTTCAATAAAAGCTGTATTTGTTAGGAAATTCATTAACAATTTCACCGAATGTTCTCAGAGGGCTTGAAGAGTCCCTTCTCTTTCTGAGGCTCGTGTCACTGCCCCCCCCACTCCAGGCACACAAAACCAAAGAGAACTTCTGCAATCCCCGATGGATGAGGCAGAATCCGCCCCCAGACCCTCCGGGCAGCACCCAGCACGGCACAGCTCGCAGCCCCCCCCATCTGCAAAAGCCATTGGGACCCCCGAACAGCACAGCCTCCTCCATTCCCGTCCTGCACTTCCTGAACACCAGGAGCCTGCATTAGTGCCGGGATTTTCTCAGCAGCCACATTTTATTCCATTGCAAGCACTGAAACAGCTCGGTCCCTGCCTCCATCCCTGCAGGTGTGCAGATGAGAAGAAAATTGTACGGTCAGAGTTATTTGTCACTGCTTTCTTCCTTGCCTTGACCCTTCGTGAAGCTCTTCAGACCCGAAATCGCACCCTTCCTGGGGCAGTGGGATGGGTTTCAACGATCACCCCATGCACAACACCATATGCAAACAGCTACAATTCAACCGAACTCCAACTCNAAAAAAAAAAAAAGTGCCATCTCAAACGCTGCTCGTCTGCACGAACACACGTGGTGAGAATTAAGAACGTGATTACATTGCTAAAGGACTCTAAAAGGAAAACGGTAACAAATTGAGTACATCGACGCACATCATCGAAATTGCAGAAAAATCCTTTTCTCTTTCTCTCCCCCCCCCCCCCCCCCCCCCTTAAAATAATGATTTAAGGCATCACTTACCCTGGGGGCTTTCCTCTTGTATTTGTTGTTATAGTCAAATTTTTCTTTCATTTCGTCTAAGAGCTGGCCCAGCCTAGCTTTCTCCTCTTTCCCAGTGTAATCCTGGCTGAGGAGGATGTAGGACCTCCAGTTGGCAGAGTCAAAGCCCCAGTGGCAAGTCCTGTTTTCCAGGGATTTGTGCGAGTGGACCACAAATTTGTGAGGCGGGTACATGAGCCTGCAGTCCAAGCACTGGATGCAGGCTGCGCTGGGGTTACTGTAAAGCTCTGGCACCAGGAGTCCCTTACACTTCCCAAAGCACTCATGGTACACCTTGAAGCTCTTCTCCGTGAGCTCCAGCTCGATGGTGCTGGAGAACTCCTTCTTGCAGTGGGGAGGATAGGTGCCACCATAGAGCAGGGCGTTACAGAGCCTCTCGGCATCAGTTTTAGTGATCAGCCCGCAGGAGGGAGCGGAGAAGGGCAGGATGCCCATGACTTTGAGGATTTCCAGCTGGTCAGCGGTGCACCTGGAGCAGTAAATGTGCAGCTCGTCACACACCGAATTGATCTGCTGCAGGGAGAAGTCCCTGAGCACCGAGTTCAGGATCTGGGGCAAGCAAAGCCGCTTCTCCCCACCCACCACGAAGCAGGAGATGGTTTCCCCTTCCAGGATGGTCTCGCACCTCTCCGTGGATCTGTCCGAGGGCATGAAGAAGGGTCCGGGCATCACCGGGGGGGGCTGGATAGGGGGTAGGTGCAGGACAGGTTCCGCTGGGTCTTTGCCATTGTCCTTCTTGTACATCTCCTGCGCCCATCGCGCCGAGAAAGCGGCAGGGCCACCCAGGGAGCTCATAGAGCTCAGATGAAACTGTTCCAAGGTCTTCTGCAGTCCTGGATGAGGCTGGAAGCTGCTTCTACTTACAGTCTCCATTTTTTAGTTTCTATTCCCAAAACAAACAACAAAAATCCCCAGTTATCTTCCACGCCGGTACAAATCCACTTAAGGGATTTTTTTTTTCTTTTTTTTTAAAAACAAAAATCAAACAACCCACCCTTGTTTTTCCTCCTTCCCGCTCGGGTTTAACAATCCACTGAGGACGAGGAAATAAATCCTTTCGGCACGCTCCGTCACAGCCCCGAGCCGTGCCCGGCCCCGACGCCGCCCGCCCGCGCGCAGTGCCCCCGGGGACAGCTCCGCATCCGAGCGCCGCTCCGCGCCCCGCGCTCAAACGCGCGCTGCCGGCCGCTGCTTCGCTGCAGCGATCCCGCTCGTGTCCATATCCACCGCGAGGAAAGGAAGGAGCGGGGGAGGAAAGTAAAAAGCAGCAGCAGCAGGAGGAGGAGGAAGGCGGCTCGCGCTGGGGAAGGAGCGACGCGGAGTAGAATTAAAAGGCCCCGATCTGCGGCACTTCCCAAGCGGCGGGGGCTGCGGGCTGCCTTCCTCGCTCGATCCGAGGGCTCCCGGCTCCGCGCTCCTCTTCCTTTCTTCCCCTCGGTCTCAGCGCGCCGTGCGGAGCCGCGGGAGCAGCGCGCACATCCTCCGCGCTCCTCTTTCCAGCGGAGACTGAGAGTGCCTGAGAGCTGAGCTAATGCGGGCTGGCTCAGCCTCCTCACTCCTCCTCCTCCTCCCCCCCCTCTGTTTGTTGGTGTCTGCCTCAGTCATTGAATCCCGGCCAAGAATGTGACCAACTCCCCAGGCCGGGCTCTTCCAGGAACAGCGGCCGCCTCCCCCCTCCCGCGCCGCTCCCGCACGGGCAGGCGCAGCGCAGCCCGGGNNNTCAGCGGGAGCACAGCGCGGGCGCGCCCCGTCCCGCCCCGCGCAGCGCCGCGGGGCTGAGCGGCCGCTGTCCGCCTCCTGCCATGGGCTGCGCGAGCAAAACGCTTCAAGAGGCCCAACCAGCGCTAAGTGCAAGCACGCCTGAAATACAAACGTAAAACGTAAGCCTGAAAGCTTAGCTCTGTTACCAGCAAATCTCTGCAAAAAGAAAAGAGCAGTTCCATGCACCTCCAGCTGCTAAGCCAACCCTTGCAGTGCAAGAGTGACCTAGGGCAGTGCTCCCAGCGCCTTGCTGCACGGAGCGACATGGGGACTGAGCATTTGGTCTCTTTGGAACAGTTTACCACTATGGTATAAATGCAGAAAAAAACAAGGGGGGGACAAACAGGCGGTATCTCAAACAGTTTAAAGAGCAAACAAAACCTCACCAAACAAAACCGGCTGAGGTTCGGCCGGATCGATGCAGCGGGGCAGGGACCGCAGTGAGCTCAGACATTGTTTGTGTTGATATGTTTTGAAGTCCCATTCAAAGCCAAAGAGGTGTCACCGTGCAGAGCTCAGTGCCCGGGTGCTGAGCCCTCAGCGCTGGGGGCAGCGCAGAGAAGGCAGCAGCCACCCCCACTGGCTGAAGCCATCAGCTGTGGCTGCACATCCTGAGCCTGGAGAACCTAAGGTCAGTGTTCACACAGATTTACTGCTCCACAAGTAGAGCTTTTAGATGGTACCAAGGTCTGAAGATACAAGCTACACATCAAGGCCATGCAGCCCTGCTCGGTGACTCGTGGTGCCACGGAGGGGACGGTGTCAGCAGAAAGCAGGGCTGGGAGCATCCTTCACCAAGTAACGGGCATCAGAAGGTTTTCGTTAAGAACCATTTTCAGTAATATTCCTCAGAAACTATGTATATCGCCTTCAATAAGCACATCTATGGCATTCCACTCATTCCATCATTTCCAAGCCAAAGGCATGCTTCACAGAAAAGAAAACCCTCCCCACCACTTGGCCTTCTCTTAGAACAGCGCTGGCTGTGCCCAAAGCACCAGGCACCTCCACTGCGTCAGGGATGCGGCACCCGGATGGATTGGCATCAGAGGCACTCAGAATGGTGAACAGCAGCAGAATAATTCCCTGGATGGATTTAATTCTGTTTCGGTCTTCTTTTTAACTCACTGAAATATAAACATCCAGATATACTTGAACAGCACATGGAGATGCTGATTCTGTCGAAGAGAAAAATTAAAGGTCACAGGAAGCCTGCTTAGTACTGGAAGAGCCTCTTAGTGTTGGATGCTGGGTTGGTTGGTTTGCACTCCTTTGCCCCTTAGGAAGAAAGGACAGTAAGAGCTGCAGCTCCTTTTAAAAGAGGTGGTTTTCTCCCTTCCAGATGACTCTTCTGGGCAAGTAAATCACTTGTCGTGCAACAGGCTGTTTATGGGTGCAATTCATAGATGCAATTCCTAAAGCAGAGGAGACTACCAAAAAGACAGGAAGGATGGTCTTGTGGTTAAGACAGAACTCGGGACATCTGGGGTCTATTCCCAGATCTCCCACAGATTTCCTGTTGCCTTGGGCAAGTCATTTGGTTCCTGCGTGCCTCAGTTGCTGTCTGCAGCGCGCAGACGGAATCTGATCAGAGGGGCAGCTCCTGAGCCTCAACGCGTGACGCGACAGAAACCCAGTCACAACTCATGCAGTGACAGTACAGTAAAGCTTGTATTTCCCTGTATCCCACAGGCTTTGCAGAACTAAACAGCAGCAGGGCAGGGGAAGGGGGAGCAAAGAGCACTGTCACTGGGGATTAAGGTGGCAAAGCTTTCCAAAGTCTCTGCCTCCCCTGATGACGGATTGTGAGCACTGTGCATCTTAAAATCCTATTAATCTTTCCCCCAGTAACTGTTTGTCTTGCTCCAGTTCCAAAGCCCTCTAGCTGGAGAAAGGAGAAGGGAAAAAATATCTCTGAGGAAGGGCCCCAACACCACACTGTTTTTCTCGCTCTCTCCCTCTTCTCCTCCCCCTCTCCATTGGCTTCAAGGCCAACAGCTCCTGGAACACAAACACTCTTGTAAACTTCTGAACCACACAGCCCTGGTGGGTGGGTGTTTGCTCCCTGCCTGCCAGTTCCAATCCACCCACAGATTCCAAAGGCCCAGAACAAAAAGCAGACTCCATTTTCCATATTTAACAGGCAGTTCATTTCCCCCCACACCTCCGCATCACCTTCATTTTGCAGAACTCGGTGCCTCTCACAAGTCTCTGGTCTCACCCTCTACACCTTTCCGAAGCGGAGGGCAGCATGTTTATGTGTATTTTTATACACACATATGAAGAGCACGCTCCAAACAAATTCACCCTTAGTCCCCCTCTGGTTTTAGATGTCTGCTTTGCCAGGAAGACCTGGGGCCATGGAGCTCTGTACTGCAGCTGTTTGACAAAATGTTTGGGAAGGGCGGATGGTGAAGGAGGACAGTCAGTGACAAACGTGACACATCAAAATTCCAGCTGTAGCTTCTGTTGGTAAGGTTAATTCTTTACAGCAGCAAGCATCTAATTTCTCTGTTAGTATTGTACGTATTTATCTCTCATTGTGACACTCAGGTACTGAAGTAAAATCCCTTCTGTGTGGGCAGGATATTTCCTCCTCTCCTTCAGAGAGCCTCAGCGAATTGCAGTGAAACAGGGGAGTGCCAAATTGCCCCGAACCTGCCGAGTACGGTGTCTTACTTTGTGCTGAGATGGACATGGCCAAGAGTCAGGCAGTCTCTTTCAATCAAGTATTTCATTTCTTCATCAACATACAGATTCAGCTCACAAAATTATTTTGCAGATGCGTATCAATTTCTTACCTCTTTACCTAAACCAAAAGTGTATACATTTATTTTTTAAAAGTGACCACATTTTTGATGTGTTTCTCCTAGAAATGCACGGAAATAATTCTAAAACATCAAGGAAGTCACAAGAAAAAACGTAGTTTCAGAAATCTGTGACATTTAAGATGAACCAAACAAAAAATTCATTGCCTGAGAAGGTCAGCAGTATACCCAATGTCAACAAAGTCTCTCTCTCTCTCTCTCTCTCTCTTTTTTTCTTTTTCTTTTTTAATTAATGGAAAAACCAACCACTTATGCAACCCCTTTCAGGCTCAGTGAGGTGCTGGGACTTCTACAGTATTTACCACTTGTCAGGTCCCACCATTTGCCAGGTGAGCCTGGGGATGCTGCATAGCAAAATCTTCATTGTTTTCCTAACTCCATTCACAGTTCTCAGTTCTGGTCCAGCTCAGCCCTCTATCCTCTCCCTTTCTGTGTCTTTTATGTCTTTGCAAAACATAGAACCTCCTGATCCATATACACCTCACGTTCCTCCTTATTTCTCATCTTTAGAGGACAAACCATCTAGTAGAAGATTCAGCCTTCTGGCTCAAGTTTCTATGGACTTATTTTTGGTTTTTTCCTTTTTTTTTTTTTTTTTTGCTCCAAAAGTCCCTAGTGCTGGCCAGGAGAGCAGCTATCATGCTAGCAGGACACAGCAGGCTATTCAGAAAAGCTGTCTGACTATTGAAAGTAAAAACTGGCTTAATTCTTCGTGAAGTTTGACTAATGGGCATGCAATTCATGGCTAATATACGCAGTGAATGGATGACCTGCTTAAAGTATGACTTGCTTTCAACTTAAAATTCACATTTAAATGGCAAGAAATCATCAGACATCCTAGGAAGTATCGGATAAGTAAGGGGTTGTTAAAAGCACATGAAAGAGCTCTCCATCTTCTAGCATTTTTTCACCCCAAGTTGCCTGGTATGTTGCCCAGGGCTGCCCCTCCTACCCACACGCTGCACCTACATGTCCTGGTGGATGCTGCCAAACACCTCATCAAAAAAAAGTCACGCTTGCTACTGCCACTAAGAAAATTAATTTCTGGAAAGTCAGATGCAGAGAAGAACTTACAAGCTGGAGCTCTTGGGATTCCCAAAGGAGCTCACAGAATAGCCTGGGTCACTCACAACTGTGCAGGCTTTTTGTCACTTACATGAACAGTACCTTTGATTTCTCAGCATACCCAGCAATAAGCAAACTATAGCATACACAGCCAACAGAGGAAGAGATAAGAATACCAAGACAAAACCTTATTCCTGTCAAAAAAAAATAATTGAACTGTTACTATTCACCCTCAGTATTTCCTCCTAGCACAGTTCTTACACAGGATATCACCAAACAGTCGCTATCACCGCTCTGGTGAAGAAGAATCAACACACTTGAGATGAAGTTAAACCTAAGCACGAAGGCGAAGCATGTTGTCTGGTCTATCCCAAAGCAGTCAGTATCAAAGGAAAGGAGAGAGCCAACCTTGCACTACAGGAGCTGCTGATTAGCAAAGCCTCAGCTTTGAGCTTCACCAAAACAAAGTGGGTTAACTCCCCTCTCTTGCCCTCCCACACACACTCAATCATGCAGAGAAGCTGTGGGAATACTGATTTGATCTGCTGCAGCTGCTGTGGTGAGTAAAAGGGCAACAGAGCTGGGCTCTACAACCAGCATGTACCAACTTGCACAACAGTACAATTAATAATGCTTCATTTCCATCTCACCTGAAACCCACACGCAACTTTAAGGGCAAGCATTTCCTTCCCCAGTAGCCTATCACAGACTCTGGGGCATCTGCATATCTTTTTTGTAATTTCTCCCATGCTTAAGATAATTTCTCATCATCATAGCATCTATATTTTGCAAATACTATTGATATACCTAAGTGCACCTTTCCTAGAAAGACCTTGTAAGGCTTGATTACCTGCAGGTAGGGCTGTCATTACGCCTTCTGATGCTCGTCTCTTTTCTCATGTTCTTTGGTACTTAAAACACTATAAAATCCAAATCCATAGTGGGGAATGTGCCCCATGGTCTGCTTGAAATTTACAATATCTAACGTCTGTTGAAAAGTGATCCTCTATCTGCTGATCTGACATACGAACCTGCCATTTATTTTAGAGGCCTGAGTCTCCTATAAATAACACCCACAGCACTAGGCACTCCATGGGCATAAGTGCTCGCATCATCACCTCAGTAATTCAGAACATGTTGTCCTAAAAGCTGGAATTCCTACACCTCTCTCCCAAGTTCTCAAGAGTTGATCTCATATTTGTTTTATTTATGGGCCTTCTGAATGAACCTGTGATTAAAGCATATGCACACCTCATTAGCATAATGAGATATTTCTTACAAGCATCTAATAAAAAAAGAAACATTCATCCTGTCATTTTACAGATGTGGAATTGAGGATAATATACAACTGGCTGAAGGCCACCCCACAGATTTCTGTCAGTACTCAAATCTTTTATTGAATTCAAATCAACTGCTTTAACTTAATGAATATTTTTTTCTAACAAAACTCAGTTGATATTCCTAGAATTATTCCCGAATTAAATTTATGTGAGAAGAGAATCCAACACTAAACCATGTAAGTTTTTTACTTGTTCGTTTTGTTGGGTTTTTTTGGTCCGTGCTCCTATGAGCAAGGCAGGCTGTGCTTTGAACTGGACCCCTCAGACACCTTCAGACAGAGGCTTCAGGTAGCAAAAGCCCTCCATGAGATTGGGGTTCACTGAAGGGTCTGGGACTTAACAGTGCCCCGTTCTCTTTTTCAGGAACAGGCACATTTTAGGTTCTAGACAGATTAGTTCTTACATAAAGCATTTTCATTTCAAATTTCTTCTTTTTTTCTAATTAGATATCTCAGAAAAAAGGAGCGCAAAAGGTTGTAACAAGATGTTCTCCGAGGACATGTCAGCTGCCTAGCCCTTTCCAGCTGCACATTGCAGAAAGGCGATCGCAGTGGTCGAGCGGGACCTGCAAGGACACTGCCCAAGTGAGCTTGCATGGTGACTTCCAGTGAGTTTCACTCCTATTTCCAACACTTCCAATATTCCCTATGTCTACATGCATAGTATTGAAAAGAATTAGGTTGGATCCGTGTGTGTTGCGTGGCCTTTGACAAAAGCAATGGTCTCTGGAATAAGCAGAGCTTAAGATCACTTCAAGCACTGAACTCATGTTCACAGGGCTGTAGGTACAGTATTTGCATTTAGAAAAAACCAGCGACTGTGAGAGGAGGGGTAGCAGGAAAGGCTGGCCTTGCTCAGATTTCCCTTTTTCATATCCACCCTTCCAAAATTTCTGCTAGATTTCTTTTCTGCATCTGGCAGGCCTGAGAATGGCACTCTCTCCCTTCTTCCTCCTATCCATGGTGTTATCCAAAACCCATGCTGAAGCAATGATCATGCCTGCGCCGTGCATACTGCAGCATTACCACTAGGACCCCAAATCCATCAGCTAACACGCCAGCTGGCACCTTTCCCTCCCCTCTGCTTTCTTTCCCTGAGCAGGAGAAACCATTCATTGCCTTCTGGGGCTAGCACTGGACCCACACTGTTCTTAGTAATGAATGCAACCTGTTCTAACGAATGTGAAGCTTATTTGTGAGTGCAGAGCTGCACTCAATTGCCTGACATTTCACATTTCTCACCATAAATCTGGGTAACACTTTATTTTAATTACTGGGACATTTTCTAACTTTTATTGTTTCTGGCAAACACAGGCAAAATGAGCTCATTCATTATATAAGGTATGCAAGCTATTTCTTCGGGGGAAATGGTGTTCTATATTATTCTTGCCATCCAACAAGACGCCGTTCACCTCACTTCTAGATGTCAGTAACTGTCACAAAGGCTGAGAATAATTAACTAATCTGACAGAGACCTTGGAATAGGATATATCCATCCATCCTTCCTTCCTTCTGCATTTCTAACACACTCATTAACTGGAGTAACCAAGAGGCCTTTTTGGTTTTGGAATAACCAATCTCATGCCTTTTTCAACATCTCCACTCCAAAATGGGTGTAGATACCCTAAGATGCCGCAAAGGAAATTCCAAACTGCAAATTTCAGTCTCTGATCTGATTTTTCCAAGGCAATTTTGATTTCCATGTGTTATAAAGACCAATGCAAGAAACAGCAGGCTGATAAAACTGATGAGCACTGCAGTCCTCAGGAAGATGCTGCATATTAACAACTAGGCATCAGAGGCTGCTGTCAGAGCCCTGGAGAGAATGAAAGGATTTCGCAAATATATTGAAGACTCAATGCAAAAATCCCTTTATATCCCCCCAGCAAAGTCCTTTACTTCACTAAGATGAGCAGTGCTATAGACTGGAGAGATTGAACAACTCTAGCTCTCCAAGGTCAAATCAGCAGAGCTGCAGAAAATCACACTCAGCATCTCTGGGCCTTATTTGTCCCACAGCAATCAGTGCCAAATTTAGAATGGAGCCCCAACAAAGATTAAGTTTAGACCATTGCCATGATGATAATTTAGGGGCAAGGTGCAGTAGGTGCTGAACAGGCAATACAACCTTTCGTTGTAAAACCAGGCCATAACTTTTCAATTAGTGAACTCAGACTGGACTGGAGAAATGGTAACTTGTGTGACTTCTTTTGACAATTGTTTGAGCTTTGGAAATTGACTCCTGCTCTTGGACTTTCCTCTTGTCTGTGCATTACAATTCTTCCTCAGACTGTACCTTCCTTGTTCGTACTGCTGAGCCTGAGATGATGGAATTGGCCATTTGCCCAGGTGGAGAAGAAAAAAAAAAAAATTCAGTTGCTGTAATGGAACGGCTTTCTGACTTTTCTGAATGCAGCAAGTGAAAATCCCATGCAGATACAGCATAGCGTGTTTAATGACTCACGCTCCACATTTTCACCAGGGAAAAATTTAAGGCCTGCACTCAAAGTTAAAAGATGGAAATTTTTATAAAACTTCCATTGTGATATGTTACCATCTGTTCCGAAATTAACAACAACAACAAAAAATCCAAGTAAATTGGTTGATTTTTTTTCTTTCTTTTTCTTGTTTTAAGAGCTTTCTGTTTCATAGATAAGAATCTCAGTGGGAGGGATATAAGCATATACAGTTTAGTACCAAAAAAAAAAAGAAAAAAGAAAAAAGGACTTCAACCTAATTGCTTGTTGGCTTTGGGCAAGTTTAAATCCTGTAAAGTAAACTATTCGACATGTCGTGGCCATTTTCTCACACAGTGATCAGTTGTGTTTTGTATCAGTCAGGGAGCCAGTGAATTTTGGGTCTGTAAGCATATGTGAGCACGCGTGTGCTCAGCCCCAAAAATTTGAACAGCCTCCAAGGTCTTCTGATGAGATGATTTTTCTGAAAAAGTGTTCCCTCTCTCTTGGGAACCAAGCCACTGAGAGCTTGGATGAATTGCGTGCAACAACCCAAAGTTCCAAGTTTTCGTTGGAGGAAAGAAAAAGAAATAGTAGCCAGCAATTTTCACCCCTTTCTTTTCTCCTTCATTCTTTCTAATGGTTCATAAAAACATATAACTTTTTCTGCCTGTTTTTAAGCAAGAACATGTATTTCTTTTCAGAGGACTGAATTCTTGGAACTCATACCATTTTCGTTTAGCTATTTTTACCCGCCCTGCTCCTTCCTGTATCCATGGAGTTTCATCAAAACATTGAATTCCAGTCTCTAATGACATAACCTTCCCCTTTCCTTCCTGTTCTCATGTCACCTCTCATTTTCTCACCAGCTCCATGGGCTTCTCTGATTTTTTCTGACTTTTTCTGCTCTACACTTCTTATTTTCATTACGTACTTTGCAACAGCACTGGCCTCTTCTCTGAAGTGGTGAATTCTTACAAGCCGTGAACTTCTGCATAAACAAGAAAACCAACGGCCTCAGCTAAGGGGAAGAGCTTCTCTTCTTCCCTGCTTTAGGGTAAAAATCTGACTTCAAAGGCACAATTCTGCCTTACATCAGCAGCAAACTGGAATGACTCGACTGTAATCACTGTGTGCGAGTCTCATCTGCCCTGTTTTGGTATAAATCAGCAATAGTGAAATAAACAGCATGGCTGCGATTTGAAGTTGAAAGAAAGGGACAATGAAGTACATCTAGCAACTTCATTGATTGTATGCAACAGTTAAATGGGAGATGCAGCACGTGCTGTTCTATTCAGCGCATGTCTGAAGTTTCTGAATGGATTAACACTAGCAAAGTATGTGCCATAGCCTGGCCCTACGAGCTCTCTCCACGTGCACGCTGCACTTTGCTACAGCTGTGCATTTCTGCAAGACAGCGTTCTTATGGTGTGTGATTTTTAAGGGTAAATGTAGGAGCAGCAATCTGGCACAAATATCCCTTGTCTAAAAAAAAAAAAAAAACTGAACTGCAAATGGAATTCATTTACTGGTTTGCAGGAACAATGAAGTCAAGCAACAAAACTTAGCAAACCATATTAAAAAGTATCCTCACAAGTGTTTTTGCAGGAGACAGAGGTGTTTATGAACCAAAAAAAGAGGTGTAGAAGTTACAATTGCTCTAGGGCAAATTTTAACTGTTTTTCCTTCCTTATTAGATTTCTCATTCATAAAAATATTGTTAGCTGACTTAGCAGTCATTGTACCACATGGGATTTTAGGTGCTTCTAACCATCTGTATGTGGTTTTTTTTTCCATTTGTCCAATTAATTTGTCAAATTTTATCTCCTTGTCTAAATAATTAGAGTTATCTGGAACATCAAGGCAAACCTTTATCTCAGCAGGGGTATGGACAGCATGTTTGCTCAGAAGCGAAGAGTATAAGCTCCAGGCTACCACACAGTCCATTGCCATTCTCAGCTGGCAATACTAAAGAACAGAGTTTCTTGATCCTAACGCTCGTCTCTAAGCTGTCTCCTGAAGTTTCCAGTCAGATTTGCTCTCTGAACACAACATTTTCTGATTCAGAGTAACAACAGCACTAAGTTGATCAATTTGAGCTATACACTGACAATCTGCCAGGAATCCAAAGCCTTTATCTCAACCTATACCTGGTAAGATGTCAAGCGCCCCAGGTTCCATCACATTCAATGGCTGAGCACCCTGTAGGATTACAACATTAACTTGTATAGACTTACACTCACCCGTAACTTCCATATGGGAATGCAGTACAGAAGACTACATGGCTAAGTCAGCAATTTCTCCATTCTATAGTCTTATCTCTTGGTGCCCAGCTAAGTCCTTTATCAACAAAAAACAGTTGGAGAGCTTTACACAGAAGTTACGATCCTGCAAAATGCAGAATATTATTTGCACGATAAGCTGAGAAATTAGGTTTGAAGTTTTTCCTGTGTTTCAGCTTGGAACGCAAAGCTCAGTGAGACACAAAAATGGCGAGTACACAGAATTAACTGTCCCTACTCAAAAGTGACAGCCCAGCTGGCTCAATGCAGAGTATTTTGTGCTGGCCTACAGAAGCTCTACTGGGAACACATTTGGGTTAAATTAAGCACACAACAGAGGTACATTATAGGGATTTATACCACCTTTCGTTTTTGGTTCATACCTAAAAGAGCTCAATGACCAACAATGTCAGTAATAATGTTTTATTTGAGATGTTCAGTCCTGCAGTTTACCCATCTGTAATCTTTTTCACCCCTTCCTCTCTTACTTACTGTACTCAGATCATTGACATTTTTATTATTTGTAAACAATTACAAAGATGGGTGGCAAGATGGACTGAAGGAACTCAAGAATTGAATCTGTAACTCATCCCCAGGTTTGCAAGGCCACTCTCAGCAAGTGGATTCTAGCTATGGAAGGCAAGGTAGCATATTTCCACATCCAAGTGCTGAGGTTATTTACCAGCTCAGCAAGGAAGCACCTGGTAGACTATCATGTATAACCTCAATCTAAGCCTTTCAGCCCTCCAACAGAGTTTCAAAGCACTTACAGAGGTTACAATGCAGTGATTAAAAAAAAAAAAAAAAAAAAAGAGGCTAAAGGAAGTACTAAGAAATTATCTTAAAAAATATATAGAAGGTCCAGATAGAAGCACAGATTTCCTGTGCTTTTAACCAGTTCTGAGTGCACTGCCTCCTCAAGCCCACGCATGAGATGGAAACTCATCAGAATCAAGGATCGTTATGCAAGAAAGAGGATACACGAATGGTAAGACACATTCATCCAGCAACTCACGTAAGCCACAACTCAGAACAGGAAGTTTTACAGTCAAACTTTCAATTCCCACACCAGGTTAAATCAATCTAAATCAAATACACTTAAAAGAAAAAGCCTTGAATGGAAAGAACAGTCTCTATGCCACCCACTACCAGAAAGTTTACTGTTCTTTCTTGAAAACTATTTCCCATTTAAAAGTTAGTTGAATTTAGAAATCCAGGCATTGAATTATTTTCTATTTTTGAATTTCAACACAGAAAAACTCAGGAATTGGTACAATGAGCTACTCTAAAAAAGGTGTGAGGCGGCAGAGAGTGAAGGAGAGAGATAGCCAGTACTGGGTTAAAATTAATTTATGGTGGTAGCATAACACTCAAAAATCTCACAGAAGCAAGCCTTAAATCAGGCCTTATTTCCAATTTTCGTCCTCTCGCATCTTCGACCCACAATACTTTTGAGACCAGGCCTCCATGTCTTGACGTCAAATGTTTTTGATGATTTTTTCAGCACAGATGTTGCTGAAATGTGTCACGTACCACAGCCACCATCCCATTTCTGACCTTGGCCTTCAGGAGGCACCAACCCAAAGGTAAGTCCGTCTTTTGCCACCAAGAGTTCTCTTGTTGCCCTCTGATGTTGCCACGTTTTAAAGAGTGTTACTATAACAAATCTGAGTGCTCCTGCTAGACACAAACATCTCATCCTCTTCTGAATCCCTCCACACACTGCTGGTGCAGGAAGGGTCCATTTCTTCACTCTCTTTTTCTGTGCATTTGTTACCAATGAAGGATACCAGACACAGCAGCCCAGGAGATGGAAGTCCTTTGTCTGTACAACAGGTCTGGTTCTGTCAGCAAGGTAGGACTTCTCTTTCACAATATTTTAACTGTGCTTCAATGCCTCAAGAAACTTCCAAGAACCACCAACAAAAGCAAAGGAATAAGTAATACTGAAACTCACGAGTCAAAGTTCTCTGTGAGAACCCTGAGAGCTACCAAGGAAAACAATTAGGACCAATTGGATTCATTACTTAGGTGGAACACATCTGAGACCATGTAACCGCTCATTTATGGGTCACTTAAAAATAACCCTACAGAAAACAACCATTACCTTGCTACGAGCACACACTCGATTCGAAACAGCAATTAAAGTTTCTCATTTCATTTGCAAGGCACTGAGCACACCAGTCCTCACCAAAAGCAAGCTTACAAAAGCTCGGACAAGAAAAGGATTGCTTGACATACGTATTAAAATGTCAACAAAATATGTTGTGCACTCTGTTCCCTAGAGTGATTTTATTATTATTTTTCCACTAGTAGCAATTCCACAAGTGCATACGAATCAGAAAAAGAAATCAAATGGAAGCAATTGTGAAACTGCTCCATCTATTTTTATCATCCGCATGGAAAAACACACGAAGAATAACAGGCATACGCTTGAAAAAAACCTAGATTAAGTCCTAAAGGTATTTCTTTTCACACTTTTATGGAGATAGAGTACCTTCTGAACGTGCAAGTTTGAGGGAAGCACTGTCTAGCACTGTCTCTTTAAAGTTGGAATGTAACTTCTTTTTTTCCTCTCTTTTTTTTTTTTTGACCACAAGAAGTAGTGCAGTTTCCCAGGTTCTTACTGGAAAGTTTTCTTGGGAAAATGTTCATTTCCACAGCATTGTTTTTACACTTTTGGATCACTGGTCATATGACTCTTAGAATGTTTTATAGTGTTTTTACTCCATGGATGTTTTCAAGAATTCTGCACATCATTTGTTAAGTTCCTGCAACCTTCTTTTCTAAAGTGGGAGTTCAAGGTTAGCAATCATCTGCTGCATTTTCCAAGACAAAAACCTTGTATATATATATTTTGTGTACACCTGCTCTAAATAGACTTTTTTTTTTTTTAAGTAAAGCTACAATGGGAAGTGTTCTGTGACAGACTGTAAATACATACATATAATAAATGCTATTGCATATGGCACTCAATAAAGACCCTAGAAGTATCTATTTATTACAGTAAACAATCTAAAAACCTTAGCAGATTTAATAACCTTGCAGAAATCTTTTTCAAAGACTGTATGTGGTCTTCTGCAGAAGAAATACATTGTTCAGTTCAACTGCTCCCAAACTTCTGTGCTGTTTTGCCACAGTCAACCTTGAAAATTTTCCAGATATTATTGGAATTTGGGAGTTAATACAATTTATGGTTTTGCAGACTGATTTGGGAACTACTAGTCCACAATTTCAGAATTTATTTCCTCCTATCCACACATAGGCAAAAATCAGGCCTCCTTTGCTGCCTTTTGTAATGCTCCATTTATAGTATAAGCTACCAAAATAGCTTTAACACATCCATTGCACTTGGTCCTTATTTAGAACATTGACTGTAAATTTTTGTCAATTATTGAATTTAATAACAGTGGTATCTCATCATGTCAAGTTAGATCTAGTCCTTATTGTCTAAGGTACACAGTGCCATTAAGCAGTCTTTCTGCTGATGAGTTCACAAAGTGTGGGAGTGATGTAGAGATGCAATGACTCACATGAAGTCAAACGGCCAGCTTCAGGACCAGAGACAAAAGCAAGTTTCCTGAAGCAAAGACCAGATTTTCTGCCTCCACATCTGATTAAAATGCAACTCTGTTGCATCTAGAAAAATCTGGCTTTAATACAGTATTCACTTTTATTGATACTTAAACTAAAGACGCATTCTAAGCCAAAGAGAATTTTGGTAGACCTACCATCTATTGTCCTCACAAAGGTCCTTCACTTAATGCAGAGTGAGGGAAGTGGTAAAGCTGCTTCTTAGCTGTTCATAAAGGAAATCAGAAGATCCTTTGATAAGATGGTATCTTCTTTCCTTCCTCTCACTGTATTCACTGCGCAAAAGGGGAATTTTAGCTTTTGTTCCCTGTCCTGTACAGTAGTCAAAGGCTATGGGACCTCTCTAGCACACAAGATGAGGCTATTACTCATTAATTCTCTTGTTCATTAGAAATACTTCTATAACACATCCAGTATGAATCTGGCAAAAATTCTTACCAGAATCTCTCTCTGTAAATAAGTTACAGAAAGAAGCCAACTGACAGCCCTTGACAAGGAACATGATGCCAGAATGCAAACCAATAAAGTTGCTTCTTCTTGAATGTGACAAAACGCTTATTTTAAGCATACTGAGACAATAAAGTACTGACTAACAAACAGCATGTTCTTCTGTGAAACTTACGAGTCTGTAGTCTTGTGCTAAATAGAGAAGATGCTGAAGGTATGCAGTCACAAGCAAAAAGCCAGCTCTGTATGAATGTGTTGAAAGTTAGCTTTGAACTAACACATTAACTCCCGTAGCAGTGCATCTTCAGCTGCCTGGACGACTGACCCAACGTTGTTGACATGTTTTTCTGAACTCATTAAGAATTAATACGTGTAATGTTTCTCAGACATATCTATGTAATCTGTGATGAAGTCTCTGACTGCTACCTCATCCTGATACAAATGAGTATGCTGATTCTTCAGAGACTGCTCGTGATTACGTTAGACTTAGCTAGAAATTATGATACTCTATCAATATCCTTTCACATGTAAACACGTTAATGCTATGTTCTGCAGAAATTAATATAGAGAGAGCTGAAAATAATACTCACCCACAGAGTCTAAAAATAAGCACCAGAATTTCCCCTCCTCGCTTCTTTCTGATTTTTGTTTCCCCTCAGGTGATGGTACCATGCTCTTTTCTGGCTCTTCTGAAATGCATCACGTGCTCTGGGTCACTGACTGCTCTGGGAAACTTTGCTTCCAAAAACAAGCCAATTAAAATACCAGCAGCTTATTGAATAGTGATTACTTTAGACAAAACAATTTAATGCAGACTTGGTTTATGCAAACACAGGAATTTTAAGAGCACAAGATTCTTAAAATCGGTAAAAAACGATAATAACTCAGCAGGAGCAGAAACTATCTGTAGTTCCTGCCAAGTGGACAAGCTTTCCCACAAGAGGACAAACAGAGAAGAGTGCAGATGAAACCATCTGATGATGAGTAGTAACAATCCTACAGAGTTTTGGGGCAATATGAGAATTCTATAGTATTGATTTGTCCTCAGGCATACACTTTATGAACTAATAAATTCTCCATAAACATTTTATGAGACAAGTAGTTTCCATCCCGCATATGAAGAGAGTGGGGCCAGTAGATGTGAGCACAGATGGAGCTGGTTCTAGAAGTGAAAAAGGTGGAGTTCTGGGATTATGCTCAAAGCTTGCTACTTCTGCAGTATTTAATTTAGAGCTTTTGCTGAAGGGAAAGGAGAAGAATCAATTTTTCATTACACACTATGTATATGTGCATGCAGTCCCTGACATAAAGCTTTCCCAACCTGGGCTAAGACCTACCTCAGTGCACACAGTAAAACTCTTGCCTACAGGACTAAAGCAGAAACCCATGGCGATGATTCCGTGCATGGAGGGCACGCTGCACCCCATATGTCACGCTGCCAGATGTATGCTTCATTACATTCTTCTAGACCTGAAGGAAAAACACTTTAAATTCAGTATATACAATATTCTTATTAATGTGAGACAGGAGACTGGCAACATGCCACTAACAGAGCCAGGAGATGAAAAAAACAGCGAACTGGTACAGTCTCCCAATCTGAAGCAGACAGACCTATTGTAAGCTGTCTCCATCCTTGGGGCTGGATGGCCAAGGCTGATTTATGAGCACAATATTTACAACTAACACACATGAAATACATTATGGGTAGAAATAAATCTCCTAACATGCGTAGAGAATAGTTAAGATAAAAGAATGCATATGGTGAACTAGGTGGATGGTTGTCATTAGAAGTGTGGTGCTGAAGCCAGAGCACGTCTTTGGGGCAAAGGATGCTGTATGTTTGCACTAATGTTTATCAATGCTCTGGAAGAGGAGATGTTAAACAAAGACTTTTCTTTCTTCTTTTTTGATTTTTTTCCTAGTGAATTCAAAGCTGATGAAAGACATGGAGTTGAAAACCTCCAGGAGTAAAATGCTGCTTTAAAGGCAGGTTAGTCTTGTGCCTGGTTCCCAAACAGGTAGAAGGAGACTCCAGAACTAGCCTAACTTTAAACTCATGAAAGGAACAGCAGCATGAAGCTCCAGCTTGACAGCAATACTACTTGGAGGTGACACGAATACATAATCTTTTTCTTGTTTTGTGTTGGTTGGTTGGTTATTCTTTTGTGTTTAGGGGTGGGTTTTTGTCTTTTAATTTATTTATTTATTTAACTTAACCTAAGTAGTCCAAACAGTTTTGATTTACAGATGCTGGGAGCTGCAAAGTGACAGCAAAGGCAAACATCTACTGTAATATCTGCAACGAGGTGTCACAGTCCTGTTACAACAAGATATAATCCAAGCAGAATGACCTCTCACATTGACAATGTCACAAGATAGTTCCAGTTCATTGGGCATAAAACAATGTAAACAAAGCAAGCTCAGGTCAGCCTGTGTCTGATACAGTTAAATAAATGACATCTGGAAAAGAGAAACGATAGCTCTACTGTATTTTACTGTCAGGTCTTCTAAATTAGTCCCAGTTTGTATTTCTTTTATCAAGTCAAGCACTAATGAAGGACAGAAGGAGAATGAGTATGAAAAAGGAAAGAATTTAGGAAGGGACATCCTGAGTATTTCCAAAAATTTTCTGTAATGCAGCATAATCACTGCCTCACTAGATTGCAGTCAAAATACACTCTTCCCAGAGAAAAGATCCATACGTTGCATTGATGGCTAGGATTATACCTTCAGATTTGATAGACTTTCTTTCTAAAACACTAGCAAGTCCAAAAAAAAATGATCACAAAACTAACTCAACCTATTATCCATATCTATTGAAGCAAGAAATCTTTTCCAGTTGAATTATATTCTATCTGAGGTTGATTCTATACACTGTTCTAGTTATGGATACCAACACACCACATTAACTGGTGTTGGCATTTTTGCTCCAATGTTTTGTGGTTTTATGCCCACAAAAAGACGTGATCTTCTGTAACCACTACAGCTATTACTTGTGGAATTTTTTTTGCGGAGCCCTGAAGTACATGGATTTCAAAGGATGCAGAGCAAACAGGATGAGTCCAAACTGCTACAGGCCACAATACTGTGAGACACACTTTAAAAAAACCAGAAGAATATAGAAATGTAAAAACCTCAAGCCATTTTTGATCCTAAATTCAGAGCCGAAATTCTTTAAAATGTGGGTAGATAATACAACTCCCTCAGCAGAATTCTAGGCTGGGCCACAGAACCCAGGGCTTCATGCCATCAAACCTAATCTTTGTTTGAGATCTGAAACATTCTCTCCAACAGTTTTCAGTCACATTGCAAAATTGTAGAGGAAGATGAAAGGCAGATTCTCCCCGCCTCTCTTACACTAACCCCAGGGCCTAGAAACATCAGGACTTGATTTAACCAAACACACACTGGGCCAGAAAAATGATGAGTGATACCAGGACATGACTGAGACACAGAAGACTTTATCTGATTCACAGTTTTTCAACGCAGTCATTGGATCTACTCAGAACCTTGAGCCAACTGTGCCCAAATGATGATCTTTGGGCAAATTAAAGTGGTGATGTTCAGAGAACCACTTATCTTTATGTAACTGCAGTAGTTTCAGCACTGCTATTGTTACTCTTGAGAGGTAATTGTGCAGGCTTCTTGTCAATGCGGTGTGGGAAGTCTAAATGAACTGAAATGACTCTTACCATCTTCAGCTGCTGCTGCTAATGGTGACTGCGTGCACCTTTTTCCCTAAGTTTACTTTAGTCCATCAGCCAAGAGCAGAGCGATCCTCCTTCAGCATACCTCCTTCAAACAGGGCACAGGAAGAAAAGCAAGCAAACAAAAAGGAAAGGAAAACATCACTTGCAGCATCTTTTCATGAAACAGTATCAGTCTTTTGTTGCCATCATCAGCCATGGCATTTCATTCACGCAGAACACTTGTGGGCATATCACATATGCTTTTCCACTCAACGTATTTTTAAATGTTTCCCAGGCAACTGTTTCAATACAATATGCCTCCTTGGCAACCTGGTACCCACAAATGCCATGCCACTCTCCCCAGCCCTCTTTTTAGGCCTCCCCATCTTGGCAGATGAATGTCACATGGCTTCATTTTCCATATACAGTTACACAGGTACCAAATCTGTTCTTACTCATTAAATGGGAAGGCTGAATTGAGAAGATGAGCTGTGCACTCAACTCCACGTTAACAAATTCTAGCTCTGGTAAGCTACCAGAGGAGGCAGGTTCCAAAGCCAATGACTTTTCACTGCCACTACAGCTAGGGAGAGCTCACGGCACTGCCTCCATTCAGCCGCCTTTCTCTGGAAACAGCAACGGGCCTGCATTTCTCAAAACGAAACTGCGTGTCATCTTTATTCTCCTGACTACGCTAAAGGAAGTCTTACACAGCTTTCATAATTTTGTGGCTTCAATTGTAATTCCTCATATCAGTGAAAACAGTCAGAATTTCCCATGTCACTACAGATAGGGATTAGCTTTGTACTGCGTGAGCCAATACCATTGAGTTCTGTTTCCAGCCCTGCATTTGCTGCTGCTAGGCTGAGGAGGACACAATGCTGGCAAGCCCATTTGCTGCAGAACTGATGTGCTACTACACAGCAGTTCCTTGGGGTATCTTTAGGGACATTTTCCTTTATGGCATGTAGCAGAATGGGCACGCTAATTCTCGAGTGAAGTTACAGAGTATTTGACAAGAACAAAAAATTATCAACATACACTCCTAAACCATGCAGGAATTAGACTGAGTGATCAGAACGTAACCATGTTTCCATTTTCTAGCAAAGCACTGTTTATTCTTAATGTTCTTCCCTGATCCTGGAGCTATCAGTATGGAACCAAAGAGATTGTGAAAGGACCAAAACTGTGTGATAGCATCAGTCACCATAAAATAAATAATAATAATAAAAGTTTTAATAAAAACTGCATATGCTTTAGCCTCAAAGTGGCACATTATAAAAATGATAGCTCACGCATGCAATTACATCAGGCTCCGAGAGAAACCTAGCAGAAACGATGGCACCTCTCTTCATTGATTACTCCATAACAACAGCTGAAAATTACGATTTTTCCAGGCTGTAAAATGCTTAACACTCCAAATTCTACACCGGCAGCAAAAATCTCTTCCCTGTCTGTGAGCTGTTGTATCTGTAATAGAGACCCTGCATTACCAGGCTTTCTAATTCTTCCCAAATGCAGGAGCTCTCATTCAATGCTGCAGCTGTTGGGTAGGAAATCAGAAATAGCAGAAGGCGGATTAGTTGATAATGTACCAGTTCTTCCCCAGCAAATGCTGCCACCTGCGTTTTACACTCTCCTCTTTCCCTCAGCCTCGGGAAAAGATCACTTGGTTTGTTTGGCAGGCTTTAATGATTGTGGAATTGCAAAAGGATTAGAATTTGTTATAATAGCCCCTTCTTCCTGAGAGCAAAAGTTAAAACTGAGGCCCAATTTACAGCAAGAAGCAGGGAACGTGTAAGCAAAGATTAAGCGTGTGCAGCTTGATGAGACTCTACAGGGAGCAGATAACTGCACATGCTGGCACTCCATTTACAAGGAAATCCCTACAGATAATCTGTAGAAGCATTCTAGCTTCCAAAAGCTC
The DNA here is from genome assembly GCA_013396635.1 of Penelope pileata. Taxonomy (NCBI): domain Eukaryota; kingdom Metazoa; phylum Chordata; class Aves; order Galliformes; family Cracidae; genus Penelope; species Penelope pileata. The sequence continues at coordinate 185,847 of WBMW01004361.1, read as the reverse complement.
AAATCCTTTGACCATTGGCTCAAATCCAGTTAAGGCTGCTGATACTAAAGACTTCTCTTCGCATTTCCATGAGAACTTTTTTCTAAGATCACGAAACACTGTAATTGGTAAATTAAGCAAGACCCAAAGTCAAGAGAGAAGTGATAGGATTTCCGTGTCAGTCGAGGAAACGATGGAAATGATCTCGTCCAACATGGCAGAACCAAAAGCAGGTCCTATTCTACACTTCACCTCCATGCTACGGTGAGTACATGACTAATTCTGGAAAGATGCAAATCGAAAATACTGGATACACAGACAGACATTTCTAGAATGTTATTTTAAAATGTACAGGAGGTTACAGAAACAGAGCAAGAATGACAACATCCAGTGACACGCCTGCCTTCACAGGTATAACAGGCGTGCATTAAACAGGTAACAATGAAAATAACCTGACAGAACCAAGTTTTTGGTTTAACTCACAAAATAATAATAAAAACCTACATATTATAGAAGCAATTTTTTTCTTTTGCTTTTACAATCATCAGCTGTGCCAATGATTTTCACTATTCCTTTTATTATATTCTTTCACTTGTCATCCTTACTGCACAATAACCCATTTTTTAAGCTCACCCATAATAAAGCTCTTGCAAATGTTATCCTGCATGAGTCACAGCACTATCAGCACCGCACAGCAACACCTCCAGCACGAAAAACAGACACCACTTCTGACGGCTGCTTGTGGAGAAGTCACAGCTAACAGCACAAAGCTGTTAGTGCAACGCGTGGTGCAGGAGGGGAGGATTGCCCAGCGAGTATGCAAGGGGTCCTACGAGGTATAAAACACTAACAAACATCACAGGAACAGAAGAAGAAACTGTGGCTTAAGCAATGATTAACACAGATGCACCTGGAAATATGCACAGATGCCTGCAGACATGAGCTCCGTTGAAAGCCTTCTCTGCCCTCAGATTTTCTTAAAGCAAAGTTTCTATATTGTTTGCTGCCGCCAAGTGGTGACTATCTGTGGTGTAACGTAATTGATAGCACAGCCTTAATGAAAGCCAGCAAGTAAAAAAAATAGTACATCTTTAATTAGCATCTGCACTCGCAAAACCAAATCTCAACTCCCATTATCCCATTTTCAGCCATGGACACAGCAGATCCCCCTTCCATTCCCACTTTGGCTTGATTCTCCCCCGCTGCCTCTTGCTGCTCGCTGCTCCCTGCTGCCATCCCAGCAGGCCCGAGGTCTTGCTCCAGCCTCCCCCTCGCCTCTGTGCAGCTCACCCCATCCTGTCTGGAACCTCTGGGAAATGCCTTCCCCACCAAAGAGGGGAAGGAGGATCTGGGAAGCTGAGAGGCTTCTAAATGGCAACAAAAAGGGAAGGCACCGCAGTGTGCAACTGTCCCGCTACATTTTGGGTACTGCAGGTGTCTGCAATAAATATGAATACAGAAAAATGTTATTCGGCATAACAGCGGCTGGCTTTTCTGTTGCCACTTATTTCCTCCCAAATTTTGTTCTCATTTACTGGCATTGAAGAAATGCCAGCACTCCCAGGTAACTTTTGCTTGGTCCTGTCAGCAGCAGCAGCTCCCAGCTGCACCGTGTACTGCAGAAGCTCACACAGCTCCCAGCAGCGAGCAAGCACTTTACGCTTTTAATATTTGTATCCTCACTCCTACTCAAAAGGAAACCATCAACACTTTTCCATGTATCACTACAGCAAACAGCACGACCTCTCCCTGCAGATACGGACCCACACGAGCTCCAGCATGGCTCTGTCAGAGGGACCCAAGGACCCAGCACCCACAGACATTTAGTGCTGCAGAAACGCAGTTATGGAAAAGGAAGGTGAACTCGGATCCACCTTTCACCAACAACAGGTTTCATGAAAATGAGCGGCATGTACCTGCTCCCCCTCGTAAACCCCCGTTGTCAGGCAAACAAATGCATGTTTCCTTGTGTGATTATTCTCATAATGACTGAAGAATCCCATCGGCAGCTGCTTTCTGACCGTTTTGCTGCAGGGAACCAGGAGGAATGGTGTCAGACTGCCCAGTTGTGTCCGTTTGCAGAAAGCCGCAGCCTGATCCGCGCGCCTGGCCCTGTGAACTCGCTGCGGGCNTCCCCCCGCTCCGCGGCCCTCCGCCCCCGCCGTTCGGTGGGGGCGGCTCTGAGGGCGGAGCTCCGCAGCAGGCGGGCCCGCCCCCAGGCGGTGCCCGGGCTCTGCGCCCGTCAGGGGGTGGGCGGGCTGCTCGCCCGCTGCGCTGAGGCGGCGCCTTTCTCGCCCAGCGGCCGAGCGCGCGCAGCGCCGCCTCTTCAACCGCTGCCGCCTCAGCCGCGGCCATGGCAGAGGAGGGAGCCGCCAAGCTGCGCCTCAAGCCCAGGAGGGCGCCGCCAGCCTGCAGCCGAGAGCCCAGCCCCGGCCCGGAGCCCCCGCGGCGGCGCCAGTGAGTCCGGGCGGGGCGGGGAGGGGCTCCTCCGGCGGGGCCCAGCAGGGGGGCGCTTCCCGCCTCCGCCTCCACGCGGCCATGCACGCGCGCTTTCCCGCTGCGCGACGGCTGGGGTGGGGCCGAGCGGTCGCCGCTGTCCGCAGGCAGAGCCGCACCCTGCGAGCACGCTGCAGCCGCGCCTCCAGCACGCGGCTGCCTGGATTTAAAGCTACTTCAGTAACTTTATCCACAGTGTCTTTAAAAACCGCACTTAAAGCGCGCCGGGCCCTGTGCCTTCTGCGTGTCCTTTGGCACCTGCCAGGCTGGGGCCGGTGAGGAAAGTCCTTGTGTGAAAATTAAGTTTTCTTTCTTCAGAACGAGGCTCACGGGAGGACAGAAATAGTTCTTCCAGCCCATGAGTGAGGGACGATGGAGGGCTGGAGAAGCAGAGCTGAGGTCCCACTTCGGCACAGCTCCGTCTGAGGGCATCGCGGAACGGCGTCAGCGGAGCTCTCGCACCCACGGTCCATCTTCAAATTGGCTCCATACCACGCTGCTAGCACAAAACCTTATTACGCTGACTTTATAGTTAATCCTTTCTAATACCTTCCTAGGAAGGATTAGATAAGTTGTTTAGAAAGCTAATCGGTCATTTCAGATTGCCATATGGGAAGGGCCAAGCATCCATGGGAGCCAGCGCGGCCGCCATCAGTGGCTGCACTGCACCGCGTCACTCAGACATGAAGGCAATAATAAACACCTTTATCTCATCTATTACAAGTAGAAAGCAATGCTGTTAGATGTATTTTTTTAAAATGGATGATTTTGAAAGCTGTAACATAAGTCATAGTAGACTGTAAAACGAGTTTACGGGCTAAATCATTTCTCTTTGCTCTAGAAGAATCTCACTGCAGGCGAGACAGAGGTTCCCTTGGTAAACAAATGCTATAATAAATAGCTAAATTTTTTTGTCCTCCACAGGGAGCCTTGCCTCTCTTTTAAACTGCAAGAAGCCTGCATTTGTGTATTTATTCCTCCCAGCAAATGCCTTTTATGTGCCCCTTTGTGGTTTTATGTGCCAAAGTTGTCAAATTTAATACTCCTTTTAGCACTCCTCTTAGCACATAGTGCTGCTTGATCGGGTAAGAATGGAATTCTGTGTTGTGCAGATATTTTCTTCCCTCTTTCCCTACCGGACTCTCTCACTTTACAGGACAGTGGCTGACAGAAGTTCCTGGTTTGAAAAAAATGACTTAAATGAGTGTGAAAAAGCATGGGGCTTGCTCCTGAGGAACATCAGTCAAGATTTACAACAGACAAGCTGGCAAACAGTGCCCAGTTTTCCAGAGTTCTTCAGAAAGGTGAAGGCAGGGTGCTGTATCCTTGTGTCTGCACTTTGTGTAGTGCTTGCAATGCTGACAGTCTGAACGAGGGGAATGGGGAAATCATCTGAAATAGCTTTGAAATAGAGGTTGCTTCTCAGCTCTGTAGTCTCTACATATATGGCAGGGAGCACAAGGACAACTTACATTTTCCTGCAAAGAGGTTACCCGTGCAAGCATAAGCCCTAACATCTCCCTAAAGGAATGAGACTGGAAAAAGCAAACAGTAACAGAGGTTAATTAATTACACAGTGACAATCTTTACAGAGCTCTGATGCTGAATAGTCTTATAACGCAGAACAGTGCTTCTGAAGCAGATATTTTTTCCCTGAACAACGGCAGGTGGGGTTTTTCACCCATAGCCTCTGTGGGACATACTAAAATAATAACCCGTTTGTGTTCCATTAGTGGGAATAATTCAGATGTTAAGACACACATTGCATAAATTCCAGAAAGTTCTTAATTGCTCTGCAAGTGCTGGAGATGGATGTAAATAAGATGCTCATTGCTTCAATGTAGTTTAGCTTTCCTGGTCTTCATAGTATATCCAGCCTTGTTTTTAATGTATGGATTTAACTGTTTGTTCTGACGACATTCTGTGTGTATGTCATAGAGCTCTGAGGAAGAGAGTCTACAAAAACAAGAAGCCTTTAAAATCGGAATGAAGGACTTTGACTGGATACCATTCCCCTCATTTCAGAAAGAAAAAAAAATTAAAACAGAAGATCTTAGTTCCCCTCAGCTAACAGAAAGCCAAACTAACCATTTACATGAAGAATGGGGCCAAGCAGATGAACTGAAAAGTTTACCTTCTACAGCTGAGAAAACATGCTGCGTAACTAATACAGATCCCAAAAATATGGTTGGCAAAGACACAGAAAGTATTTCAAAACTAGATGTAAATCTTAAGTCATGTAAAGTCACTCTGCAAAAGACTTCTACATGCTGTTTGGCATCATCACAAAGCACTGCAAAAGCTCTGAGCATCCAACAGCACTGCAGAGGGACTGTACAGAAGAGCAAGGACAACATTAAACAAGATAAGAAAGAGCTTCAAGCACAAACACATCAAGGCCATATTTCATTTGGTGAGGCCAAAACTGTGCCTGCAGCAAAGAAACCTCCTGGGAGCATGCCTGCAACCGAGAGCTGCAAGAGTGCTGTACCACAGAGCGAAGGATCTTTAACTCTTGACAGTTGCCCAATGTGCCTGATTCGTTTTAGTGAAACGTAAGTCTCCTATTATTTTTTTTTTCTTTTTTACTATCTTGAGAGTATACAGAAGATACTTTTTGTTGCATTCTATTTAAAGTAATGAAAATAAATTAGGCAAAACTTTTATTGTAGAGTTCTTTTCAGTCCTCCACTACTCTCAAACCACCTCTATTTAAAAAAAAAAACAACAAAACCTCTATAATCTACTGTACAATATGAATTAAGTTGTTTCTTGAAATTACACCACTTACTAGTGTTTAGGCTGTCGTAGCTGCTGAAAACTAATACGGTTTGGAACAGGTCCTCTAGCACTGCAGGATATACATGTCTGCTACCACTTCTCTTGGAGGCTGAACAAGGAGACAAAAGAATGGCTTCATTAATGTTTACAAAGCTCTGGTTGTTATGTCAAGATATTTAGAATAAAGTAGTGGTTTTGTCACGTATCGATTGCCTAATATTTTGTCTTAGGTTTTGAATGCCTACACTGAAAACATACATTAATATCTGCAAGAGCAAAAAATTGCATGGAGATGCAATGATCCTTAAAATCAGTATGCATATATATAAATCTCAATGTACAGCATTCCACAAATAGAATTACTTGTCCTGAATATAAGAGGTATGAGCATTGTCTTCTAGTAAAAGACATAAAGCAACTAGCCAGCAGGTAATGGCAGCTACAAGAGCTTCTGGCAGACCTGTAACGCATCTGAGTGCGGGAATGACTTCTCCATTAAGCTACTAGAACACTTCCATGCTTACACAGGACTTGAGAGTAGGAGAGGAGTAGCGTAAATAAAAGCATTTGACTTTGTATCTCAGTGAATAAGTTCTCTTTATTTGCAGGCTGTCACAGCTGGATATTGATGGTCATCTTGCTAGATGCTTGTCTGAAAGCACAGATGATATCATGTGGTGAATGCAGAAGAATGAAGAGCAAAGGCACAGAGAATGAACCTTTCTTGGAGGAAAAGTGTGTCAAGGAAACATGTCCTTGTCTTGAACTTCTGGAAGGATCATAAATCAGTAACTGAAAGGAAGGCCAAGTGCCACCTGCCTGTTGTTGGGGGTCTTTATTTTAAATCCTCTCATAGGTGTGTGCCTGTTTCAGCTATTTTGGTTACAACTGCCTTCACAGAAAGTGAAGGTGAATGCAACAAACCAGTATCTGGTTTTCTGTCTCAACAAACCTGTGTCCTGGACCTCAGAAGCCTACCATTCAGATGTGATCCAAATATACAGACTAAACAGACTACAGTATCAAAATACAGGAATAATCCTGTAGGTTTTGTTGTTTTTTTTTTAATTTACAATAAAGTCTCTTTAAAAAGTGCAAGTTGGACATAGCTCCATTTACTGATAAATGATAACAGTCTTAATTTTTTCATTAAAGTCTTTAATAGATGTGCAAGAATATAAATGATCTTAGCTGTTATGGATTAGTATACCATCTTCTGCACAAATAAAACTGGTCAAAGATCCCAACTAATTAATTATACAAAACTACAAGAACATATTTACTGTTTTACAATCATTAAATTAGCTAGAATTTTCATTTACTATTTCAAATAAGACAACTATATATCATAACCAGATCCATTTGTAATATATTAGGATTTTTTTTCAAACCACACATTTAATTACATCCTTCATTTTCTTTTATTTATAAAACAAGTACTTTATATAAAAAATTTCCCCTTCATTATGAACAGAACATTATTCACACACTTGCACATGAGCAACCAAACTTGTATCCAGCAAACTATTTGGCAACACAGCAACATTGTAAATGCCTGTAAATTTTTTAAATAAATCAAGTATTCTTTACAACGTTTGTTTAGCAAATGCGTCTCTGTTCTTCCTTTTCCCTCCCTCCCAAAAGTGTTCTGGCCACCTAGAAACAAGGTTAAAAAACAAAAAACAACAAATCACATTTCTTATATTTTGAAGTTCTATGCCTCAGCATGTCAAAGAACAGCTTAATCTGTCATATTCCCGTTCATGAGCTGCCTGCAGTCACTCTAATACAGCTATCGATTAGTTGGATAACCAGGGGAGATGAAAACAAAAATTATTCAGGGTAAATAAAGCAGTTGTCAAGGAGAAGGAAAAGGTAATTAAAAAAATGACAGATTTAAAAGATAAATATTTCCTTTACTAGATAAGTATCTAGAGTCCAGGCATTTGAGGCAAGTTCTTCTTACTGGTTAAATTATTTAGTGCTGATTAAAACACATCTTGCTTAATATGAAAAGCTACAGTCCAACAGAGAGAAACCCACAACTTAGATCTGAATGGGATTAACAAAACTAAATAACCACAAGCCTGCAAAATTGTTGCTAATGAGGGGATACAAAATGTAGATTGTTAATCCATGGTTAATTGAAAGTTTTAAACAATGTTTTGGCAGTCTCATCCTAGCACCTCATGACTTGGATGTGAATCCGAAAGATGTCATGTTCAGCACCTAATGCAATGCTGTACCCTGAGAAAACCATATGTTAATATGAAGAAAGTGAGAGTGTTGCAATTTATCCTGCAATTTACACCAAATTAGGTGAGATGACATGGCACAGGGTTTCTCATTTTTTCCTTCCCACATTTTCTCTAACTACAACCCACACAATATAGTTAACCAAAAACCCAGCACAAATACTGCCTCTGCTGCTGTTACTCGTGGAGGCAGGTAGATCTGCACAAGCATCTGAAGTTTTAGATAGCAATGCACACTTACTAGATCTCAAATGTAGTGACATGCGCTTTTCCAAGCTGACAACAAACCTTTTGGATGTAACACCCCCCCTTTTCCCTGCCTCCCCTGCCCCCCACCACCCCAGTTTCTACAAGAAGGGGGTTGATAGTTATCTTTTGTTTACCCAAGTTCTTAGGCATACACCTTTTTCTTCAATTCAAAAAGTTACTACTACTTTGATGCAAACCATTTTACCAAAACATCCCGTTCGTTTATGTAGAACGATTAGTTCTGAATACACACGGAGTAATTGTAAGCAGACAGTTCATAAGCAGGAGGTGTGCTTTATCAGGAAAGTGTATTTTATAGTATGGTTATTCTAGATTTACTATTTAAACTTTAAGGCTATGCTTTAGTATGCTTTTGCTCTATTTCTGAATATTTTTATTGTTGATAAAAATACTTCCCAAAAATCTAATATACAACACAACATCGCTGTAGGTGTAGGCACTGCTTCAGTATTTTCAGAAATCCTTTGGGTGCAAATTTAGTTTTCTTCGATCTATACATTTTGGTAAATTTGGAGTTTAAAACAACAGATTTTGGAATTGATACTGGAAATTCTAATTTGGAATTAATATTGCTGAGTCACTCCACATTTCAAATTCTACAAAGAAGCAAATGAACATTAGGTTGCAGCTGTGAACCACGTTTTCATGTGTAAATGGTTACTTCAATATTAACAAGCAGAACTTACCAGGGTTAAGAACGTTCCAAATATGTAACAATTCTTCAATGCAGTTTATCCATTTAGGCACTTAAATCTTGTACCCAAACTTACGTTTTGATTGCTAATAAAACACAACTCCTTTTAAATACATCTGAGACGTTTAGACAGGTACCACTTGTGAAAAAAGGCATCAAAAATAAGCTTCAACACCACCGTAATATATTTTATTCTTCAGGATGTTACACTCTAATATTCTTCAATGGGTAGCTCATTGCACCAAATGTTTGTAGAAAGTGTGCAGTCCAAGGTTGTTCAGAATCTCCTTTCCCAGGGATGCAATGAGTGTTGCAATCCTTCATGAAATAGGCACAAAATGCAAATTCCTTCATTAATGAAGCCAGTTGTGTCAGTGCCCAGAACTTAGGAATAACTAAGTGGCGGAAGACACCCACCAAAATCATTATTCTCTTCTTTGATTTTCAGCAGCAATTTTTTTTTTTTTTTTAAATCATTGGTCTCCATCCAAAATCTTAGTTCCCCAGCCTCGCATGCATATACTGTAGTTAAGTATAAATTTAAAGGTCATTCACATTGTCCACAACGGAGATGTCGTTCCTTCATACTGTTTCTTCTGTTGACAGCAACAATGGATTAATATATTCAAATCCTTCAAATTCTGACTGGTCTATTCGTTTTATTATATCTCTGAAAAACAGACAAAAAAATTGATTTAATAGTTGCAAGTAGTTTTGCTGCTATGTATTTTCTTCAAATAACAGCAGAATATGCTACAGAAAGATACGTAATATAGAGTGACACAGAAACAACAATAAATAGGAGAAAAACACAGCTCTGAACATACAAGTATTTCACACTAATGTTTCATCCCACTCCTGAGTTCGACCTAGGATTAGCAGGCACTTTATAAAAGAGGTTTTGAGAAGTCATTGTCTTTTGGAACAGTTCAGCTTTGTTGTGCAGCAACAAGGAAGAGGGGAAGCACACAGCAGCATCCAAGCTTCCAACTTGTAATTTTAACACTTCATTATACACCCAAAACCATGTACAAATTCTGCTACAGTTTGGGCAAGCTAAGATTCAAACTGCCTCAAGTTAAATATGTACTGAAAGATTACTAAGAGGAAACTGATTTCATAATTAATAAATTACCTTCTTAACACATAATTGTATTTAGGGAAAAATAAGAACATACTCATCATCTGGGGTTAGCTGCACAGGTTCGCTGGTGAACTGTGTATCAAAGTTGTCCAAACCATAATCGTCTGTGATCTGAGGCTGAAATGGAGGGGTTGCTTGCTTCTTTTCCAGCTAAGGAAAAATACAATGGGGGGAGAAAAGTTGAAAAATATTCAGTATTTAGTAAATCCCCCCAAAACAACATCTATTGGCTCTGGAGTACACGCACAGACATGTCACTATAGTTAATTTTAGTATTGGTGGAAAACACAAGCACGCTGATACGTTTCAGACTAGTAGATTTTGACAAAAAGTGGTATATGCTTCTGGCTTATCCTACTGCTATATTTTAAATATGAAAGCTTGAAAAATAATCAGAAATTAAAGTTTTAAGACTACAGAAAAACTGTTTCTCAAGTCTCCCACCATATAAATTAAGGAAAAAACTCCTGTTGCTATATAAATCTGGCTCAACACTTACGATTGAAGAACACATTCCAGAAGCTTTCCATTCAAGCCAAGATGCTTTCCCAGAATCTCATTTTTCCCTCTTACAAGGAAGCTTTCCCTCTAAAGCTGCCTCTACCAAAGGCAGCCTCTTAGTTTACAAGTTGCAGTTAAACCAACCTGTCCCATCACCATAACCAGACTTGTTGATGTTAGTTCCAGCACAGAGCAAAACAGCGAGCAATATTTACTAACATCCCCACCAATGGCTACCCACACGGGCAGTCATTAAAAGCAAGTAATATCTAACAACAAAAGAGCTAAAGCAGTCCAGAAATTTATTCTGCAATTAAAGTGCAACTGCAAGTGTGTTTACGTACAGTATTTCCTGCTGTGGGAACTGGAAGCCATATTTATCTTCCATACCAGAAACAGTCAAAACATGAAAAAATGTTTTTCATTCACATAATGTTGCTCTAGCCATTAAGAACCTTTTCTCATTTGCTGTAACAGTAGCACGTTCAACAGAAGCTATAGTTTACTTAAGGCAAAGCCCTGCTATCATCCAGAGCTGCGAGATGGCTCTTATCACAGGTTTGAGTGATACAGGAGTTGATGACAGATTAAACGTGTTTTGTTGAAATCTCTACCCACAGCAGTTCCAAAAAAAAAAANAAAAAAAAAAAAAAGTGCAAGAAGAACTCCACCTCATTTAGCTTGTTTTCAATCAGCCATTGTTCCAGTGGAAGATCATGGACAGGAGTTTTAACTTCTGAAAGCAAGTGGGAGCCCACACAACTGATGGAGCTGGTTTTGTGGACTGGTCAATAACCACATTTGGAGATGCTGCATGATCCTGCCAGCTAAATCACATTTGGCCTCAAGTGCAAAGTAATACTACCATATTTTCTACGTTACTTCTATTGTATTACTAAGTCTCCCAGCTGAAATATTATTGAAGTAGAACAAGTATGAAGCGCCTTAAATTACAATAAATCATTGAAGCTTCTGCAGGATTGCCTGAGAATTCTTCTAATGGATGCACATACTTCAATGGTTTTTTTTGAAGTTATTATACCTCACTTATATTTGTGAACAGAACTGTTCATCATGACTTGAAATTTCACGGTGCAGTCTAATGTAACTACTGTGACAGAACAAAGAAAGCTCTTTGCTTCATAAGGGAGAATGAAGAAAATACCCAAATTCAACAGATTTTCATTGACACTTGAACACACAGCATTAGCTGCCCCTCTTCCCAGCTCTGCAGCCTGGGGAATGTCCATGCTAGTTTTTGTGGCTGCTGGATGCTCAGTGTACATCAGTGCTACTGCTCATTTCCTTCGTGCAAGCAAACAAGCTGCTCCAAAGCACAACATTCTGGAACATCAGTGAGGTAACAACAACACTGCTTAACATCAAAGCCCAGAGCGTAATAAAAACATGGCATTAACTGAACTGCACTGCCCACACACAACCAGAGCAGCCAATGTTCCAAGCACTTCATTCTAACTCAACATCCACAGCATTTCTAGGAGGTCACCTCACTACATGACACGTGGTTTTATTTGTCTGTCCTGCAAACATTCAGCATGTCTTGTGGAAAGATAACCAAATTCTGAAGTCTACAGCTGTCAAGATGCTGAGGTCATGCCTTATACTGAATATAAATATATATGTATGCTAGGGATGCAATATGACAAAGGTAACAAGGAAAGCATGAATGCTAGGGAAAAATTATGCAGAAAAAAGGAAAAAGTCTAACATTTCAAACAATGTGAAGTGTACCTCTACACATTTACAATGCCTCACTAATTAGAAACATTAGGAAAATAAAAAGTGAAGTAAACCGAAGAAAAAAATAGTCAAGCTAAAAACAGAGTTTATTTCATTCTAAATATGTGATCCTCACATCTACATATCATTATTATTATGTATACAACATCATTGTTGTTTTTCAGCTCGATATGAAGTACTCAGAAGGTACCACTGGAAGTCCAGCTCCCAAGCCACGTGCAATTTTCATGTTACATACACCAAGCAGGAAGACAAGCAGCAATACAGCAAGAGGCAGGAAGCATGTGTAGCCTGGTAGGCATGGGAGAGCTTTAGGTGTGGAAAAAACAGGTGAGACACTTTCAACGAGCCATTCAAAGGTTTAATTACAATCATTTTTAGTGGCTAAATCCTACAAACCAACTGTTTGTATATTTATTGTCACATCAGTGAAATACTCCCAGATGCAAAGAGCAAGTTTTGGGAAATCAGAGGGCCAGGCACAACTGCAACATGCTTATGTTGGGAGTTCTGAGAGAAACATTAGAGTTACTTGGAAGAATTCACCCTTCCTCTCCAAAATTTTGATTTTTTGTATTTATTTTAAAACATTTGCTTGACTCTAATTTCTCTATTAAAAACTATTATCACAGAGTCTCATGCTCTAATTGTATTTCAGGACCAAACTGTGGCGCTTGACTTTAACCACACATCACGCTGAGAAAACAGTGTCACTAGAAACCCAACTTCAGAAGGATAGCCAGTGTGCTAATGACCAAGCAAGGCACAGCAAGTGACTGCACTGACAGTGGAAGGTGCTGAGGGAAGATGCCAGCACGTACTGCTTCTTGAGATGTGCTTCTCCATCACTGCTCATCATTTGCAGATGCTAGTAAATTTCATAAGTTTCATAAAAAGAACAATTCTTGCAGTAATACTTTCCTAGTGCAAAGCTGTGTGTTTATCTATGGGCAGAAAAGATGTTTTGGTTGAGAGTGAGGATAAGGTTTTAATTTATTTTATGATATGTAACAAATTACCACTAAAATTTTTCCTTTTGGTAACGATACTAGCATGCATGCAACCGATTAAAGAATAATTGCTACTCACTTCAGATTTAAGTTCTGGTTAAATGAATTCTTCCTGCTTTCTCTGAATTGTGGAGATAGGTTTTTTGTTTGTTTTTTTAAATCATAGAAAATATACTCCAACTACAATCCCTCTGTTCTGTTAAGGAATTTACCACCACAGAAATTAGTATTCAAACTGTGGTTAAAAAGCAGCGTGTTACAGATAACTTCCTAACCATTAGTTGAGCTATACATCCATACACTGTGTTAATACTCATGCTACAGGGCATAAAATTGACCACTATATGAATCCAAAGGAAGTTATTTATTTGTATGAGAAACATTGAAGGCTGAGAGCAGTTGGAACCATTTTTACCTTCCTCTGGAGCTTCTGGTAATGGCTTTGATAGAGACAGGCTACCAGACTTGATCATTATTCTGATCTGCTATGGCCTACGTGGTATATACCCTTTGGGTTAAGCCTTGCTGGCCACTGGAGGTCACCGTTCCTCTAGAGAAATATCAGATAAAAATCAACATTGCAAGCTCCCCTTGGGTGAGACCTAATGACACTAACGTAAAATCGAAAATCACAGTTGGTTTTCATGCAACACATCCTCAGTGACAGCAGCATTACATGACAAAGCAATAAGACTGTTTTAATGTATAGTTCTGTATGAAGATTGAAAATCTGTACGTTTTGTTTTCACAGCAATAATATTCCATGGTGCACCCAATTAACTTACTCCCTGGCTCCAACTTCTTTATACATCTGGATGGATGATTGGAATGCACTGAGAAAAGGGAGATGTTCCCATTGTCTACACCTGCAAGTTCTCTTAAAAGTCTTACAGATCTTGTACACTTATAGTTGTACTTAATATTACATAGTATTCAATTTCAACAGTATCCTATTGAAGGCTACTTCTGAAGAAGTTCCTCCAGCTAAAGCCAGTCCAGAATTACAGCTATGGTGCCCATATTCTACCAAGTTCAACTGCATATATGGAGGCTCCTGTGCTGCCTGTACATCAAAACAACAGTAACGTGGAGTTGACAGCTCAAATGTCACTGCATTCTGCCAGCCTGTTCTGAAACAAAGTAGGCAAGTTTTACACCTCCCAGAAAATCCTTTCACAACCATTTGGCTTAAGACTCTTCTTTGTCTCCCTGGTTATTCTCAGATTATACATAAATTACTGCCACTTTACATCTTGAATAATTCTCTTTAAAACAGTGACTTTTCCCCACTTAAAACTGAAGTTTATACAGACTAGGTTGGCACCCATAAATCTTATTCCAATATATTTTACAGGTCAGTTTCACAAGAAAAATTGAAGGTTTTTGTATGTTTTGAAGCAACACTAACAACAAAAAGCCACAGTTACATGAACAGTAAAATTACATACTCAAAAATGTTGCTATTTTTGTAACCTTTCTGCAATAATTAACACAAGCAGCCTACAAAGTCAATGACACTCAATGTCATTGGAGAGAAATGTCAAAATACTTAAGTATAACACACTACAAGTCAGGCAACGAATGCCAATACAGTTAGTGATCCACAGTTAAAAATAGAGGTCCAAAAATAATTCAGCCATTTAAGCTTTCTTTTCTAACTTGGTACAGCGTACTCAAGACTGGAAAAACTCCCACACAGATGCTTAATGCTGCAATACAAGAAAGAGTTAGCAAAATATATTTACTTCTCTTAGCGAGGAACAGCATTTGTGTGCAATTAGAGGAGACTAATCTAACCCACCTAATACTCCTGGTACACCATGAATCAAATGAAAACTGCAATTGTAGTTAAGATCTTAAGACTCACATCTTCTGCAACTCCGTAGAACATCAGACTAGAAACCTGAGACTAACAGGCAATACTTGCAATTTTCAAACACAAGCAAACAAGTATGGAAAAGCTATTGGCTATGTTTAGGGAGAAGGGAAATGTACGCCAGATGAAATGCAACACTTGGACAGAGTAAATAACCTGCATTAGCCCTTAACCTGAAGGTCTTACTATCAGACTAAGAGAGACTAAATTTGTTCTGTAGTCAAATTTTCAGTAGCACTGATCCCAGCAGTGTAATTCTAAAATGTAAGCTCAGTTAAAACAAACCAACCAAGCAAAAAAGCCAACTGAGCTACAATCACCACACTGTAAAGAGAACGAGCAGAACGTAAATAAGGAGCTGATACCCCTGACCAGAACGCAACCATTACTGCTCTGCACACAGCTGGCAGTGCCTGTGGCTTTGTAGCACTTTATGTCATGGATAAATACTATAAAAATAGGTACTAGAATAGACTTCATGTACTGAAACAGCCAGAAAGGCTGTCTCAGTATTTCTCTGAATGCCATTAAGCCATCCTATACACAGAGAGAGTAGTGTAAAATGTTCTCAGCTGTGCCACGTACAACTCAGACAACCAACACTGAAAACCACATTTATGGTGGTTTAAATTTTACTCTAAACACATTTCCCAACATTTTTTTACCTGACAATTCAGATCCTCCTGAGCAGCACTCTTAATTATCTTGCAGAAAAACAGTACAGAAAACAATTTTTTCATTAGTTTTTTTAATTAGATATTTCATACCAAGGCTTTCAGCCAAGAAGTAGGTTAAAAAAATAAATAAATAAATGAAATCAGCGCATTGACCAAGAAGTAGTAGTCTCAGTTAAGAACTACTCATACAAACAAAGAAAACAAATCCAAGAGCCTTCTGCATCTCTCAAAAACACTGCAAAGCAGAGTCCCTGCAGTGCATGATGTTTATGCCCCACCACGAACTCCAGGCACGTTGCACTATAGCTACCACTGAGCAGCTAACGGAACACAGCACACAGGCAACAGGAGAATACAAAACAAGCAATGCCTTTGGCAGAACTGAAGAGATCCTTGTGATTATGGTAGGAACAGCTCTGTAAGCAGCAGGTATTTTAAACTGCTGGCTCCAAATGCAGTGAATATCTCCTCTGCATGTCCAAGCAGCAGGCCTCAAAGTGAAAACGTCATCGTGCAGTTCCTTTGCTCTGAATCTCTTTCACATTTCCAGGCATTGCTGCTTGCCTGTTTCTACATTTCATGGAGACTTCCTAGGACTGTGAAAATACTGCATGTATATATTCTCACTGTTCAGCTAGGTATTAAAAACAAAATGCTGGGAAGGAAGAGCTCCTGCATTGTATTTTTTATTTTCTGAAGTGTCAATAGATGCAACAACGTAGTTTCTGCGGTGATTTTCTGTGAAGCAGACAGTTACCAAGTAACACAAATTTCTATAAAGCTATGGTTTTAATAAATTTTTATGCCTCCAAAGGTACTAAATGCAAGTTGTCTACACCATCACGAGCTAAAAGTTTCCCTCATAACACCAGTAATAAAGAAAATCTGAAAGTGATAATCAGACAATTATTTGAAATAGCCACAATGTTTTCAAGCCACATTTAAAAGAAAAAAAAGGACCTGATCAAGGACCTGATCCTGCTCTGCCTTCATGTCACTCATTATCATCTACTTGAATAAACCAACTGATTTCTGATTTTAAAAATTACAGAATTTGTAATTATTTTCAATAATGGATTACAAGTCGACTACAACTGCTTTATGCACTGAAGCACCTCACCTCCCATGGCTGCACAGAAACTGGTTTCAGAGCACATTACCCACTCTGTTGGTGAGGTTAACTGCTAACCTTTCCTCTCGTCAAAGTAGAAAGGTTTCCAATTGGAGCAATTAGGTACTGGTTGCTAATACACATTTCCTTTCTCTGTCAGAACTATGTGAAATGATCACCCAGAAGAGTACAACAACTGCAGGCACCTTGCATCTACGCTGGGTAAATTGTACAGCGACAGAACCCACTGCATGAGTTCACAGAACCCACCAAGAGAAGCCAAGGAATAAACTGTTCCACCAAGGCTTATGTTTTTTTTAAAGTGCTCTCTAAAATTCATTATGTATTTTAAAAGTGATACTTTATCCTTAAGAGTTTGGAAACAAGCTAAATTCCTTGTGAAATAAAGCCTGTTTGCATTACCTTATGTCACCTGAAGAACAGAAAATAGCTTTTACATTTCTGGAACTGAAATATTCCTTTCTCAGTATTGTTAATGGAGCTGTGACACATGACAAGAAACTAAAGAAAATATTCTTTTTGAACACACATAAACAGAAGTAATTATCTTTACCAGATCCCAGTCTATGCTGCGGAAAAACGTATGAGACTTGATATCAGAAAATCCTGTTTGTGGCTGACAACCAAGCCTTTCTTTGGGATCCTGCAGAAAACACAGAAACTGGTGTTACAGCCCATTTTTGTCAAAAATCCATCTATATGGCCAGCACTCCCCACTGCTATGACGCACATATTCTGGCTACCAAGCATTCTCTTTTCTTTGATGATGTTTGTATGAAAGCCCATTTTTAGCAAAGTATTTCACAACTTCTCAAAATAATAAAAAAATCTAGATATATTTAGTGATGTGTAATTCATATCCCTTTTTTCCACTAAAATGAAAATGGTTCTATGGACTTTAATCAAATTAAATTAATAGTATTATAGAGAAGTTTATAGTCTAAGAGCAGGCTTAAAACAAGTCTGATGTGGAAGTTCCTCAGTAATTTTGCAACTAACAAGCCGTGTGGTGGTGGTTGTGTTTTGTGGGTTTTCTGTTTTGTTTTTTAAATCATACAGGATGCCAAGGTTTTATAGATTTTCTTAATAGTAAGCAGATTAACTTCTTAACTTTCCTTTCAACAGGAAGCTCCGACTTCCAGATATTAGATGCTAAAAATAAGAGAATGTTATTTACCTTGTTTAAAAATCCTTTTAACACATGGGAGGCCTTGACAGAAAGAAACCTTGGAATCCGGATTGGCTTCTCAAGAATAACTGTTACAGGTTTAAAAACAGCAATATTGGTTTTTTGTTTTATGACATTCACCATAATCTTAAATACAAACACTACATTGTACAAATACGTTACCATTTGAAAAATGGGAATATGGTAATTATTTAAAATAATGCAAACCAAAGGAGCTACAGTCATACAACACACTATTGTACTGAAACTTGAAGATTTCCAAAAATAAATGTTAACTTCATTATCTTTTTCCTTCTAGTATAAACATGGAATAAAACATTTTCTGTGTCCTTAGTATATATAAAAGTGTGCTTTCAAGTAATTCTTGAGTTAATATTATGCTCTGCAACAGGCAACTTTTCAACTGCCAAACTTACAAAGTTTGTTGTAAGAAATATTGCAAGCATTACTACTCCAACTGCTACTTTTCATTATTTCTCCCACCATGATGATTCATAAAAAAAGAGTTATACCTTGGAAGAGGTAATCTTCAGTGTTCATGTCTGGATTGTCAGTAATGATATCAAATGGAGACCTTCCCGCCATCATTTCAAACATCAACACACCAAGAGCCCACCAGTCTACACTGAACCCTGTGAATATTTACAAAGATTTTCAGATCAGTTCAGGATAACAACACTGGCTGAAAAACTATTATGCTTTTGACTTCTGTATAAGCAACGAACTTTGTCACAGCATTCTATAACCTCGCCTGGGGGACAACAGCAGCTGGGATGTCAAGTACATCAAGGAGTGGATTTGCTTTTGAGACAGTATCATTGCATTGTTCTTTTTCAGGGAAAGTAGGATTTAAAAGAAGCCAAAACGAATGACTGCAAGGGAACAACCTTTTCATTGCACTGAACAACACGCATTCAAATTTTCTCAACATATAATGGCACAAAAACAAGGAAAGCTACTAACAACAGTACTTGAACAAACCTACAATTAGAATTTGTATTTGTGCTCCACTGTAACTATGTCAAATTGTTTAGTCACAGCTTACCATACTCTTCTCCTCTTAGGATCTCTGGCGCAATATAATTTGGTGTTCCACAGAAAGTGCTTGTAGTGTCACCAGGACCCAATCCTTCCTACATACATAAAAGTTTAAAAAAAAATTAAAAGCTGACCTGTATTTGAGAGGTAGGAAACTGAACAGAAAAAATGAACTTAGTCAAGGTCAGCTTCTGTCCCATAAAATCATCCACATAAAAAACACAAAAGTAGTCACACACGTGGTCCCATTCAGTCATTTTTCAGAATAAAGTTGCTACTCCACAATCAAATTCTGAGCTTTGTAACACTAGTATTATGTGAAGGACAACTTCTGTCAGTTTTCCCTTAATATCACGGGGTAGAATACTGGACTTAGAAGTTTAACCAGAGAAACATACTACTGAGTGACCAAAAACAACAAAAAAAAAGACAGACAGACAAAAAGAAAATCTTACCTTGCACATGCCGTAATCTGTTAATTTGATATGACCCTCTGCATCTAAAAGAACATTGTCTAGTTTTAAATCTCTGTAGATTATGCCTCTTTCATGTAGGAAGTTTAGAGCAATACAAATTTCAGCAGCATAAAACCTGAAATTAAGAAGGAAAAAAGTCATTAACAAAGACTGTACAAAAACAGGTGCAAATAAAAAATCTGTTCTTAAAACATCAGCTTAGAGTCAGCTTGTCTCTGTGAATAGGATACTGAAAAGAAGCTACATTTGTTCACAAGGATATTGAACTTACACTGTAAAGCCATTCCTCAAAGTAAGAATGGCAAATTAAAATTTTTTAATCCCACTGATGAAGAAAATATTTATTCTTTACCCAGATTTTTTTCTGAAAACCAAACTGACACAAGAACTGTATTTTCAGCTTACTAAGAATAATAAGACTTTATGCAGTGCAAAGATTACATGCAAAATAGCAAACTAGGCTTTTCTTCCTTTGCCTATCAACTTTATTAATTTATCATAAGATCAAAATAATTAAAAAAGCCACATCATCTATCAACATATAACAGAAGCGTTAACTAAATATGAAGCAGTAAACAAAAATAAATAGGAATAACTTGCTAATTATCAAATGCTTTCTTACTTTAAAAGTCACATATCCTTTTAAAGAGGTTAACCTTTCTTCCCATGGCACAACATTCTAATCTTTAAAAATAGCCTTTTGTTCTTTCTTGGCTGTTCATATTCTTTTATAGAATAAACTTTTGAAAGCATTTAATACAACATGAAATAACAAAGGAAAACCAGTGTAGCTGTACTAACAAAATACCTTGCATGTTCTTCAGGAAGTTTTCTTTGCCGTTGCATATGAAACATAAGATCTCCTCCATTTACATACTCTATGACAAGAAATAACCTGAAAGTATATAATAGAATTAATGGCTTCCAAGCAAATTCTCAGTAGGAAAAAGCTACTGTTATTCTTCCAATTTGATTCCAACCTGAGGCATTTTCCACTTCCATTCTTTAATCAGACTTCTATATTCCTTACAGTTACAGAAATTACTTCAGAGAAAAGGGGGAAAGAAGAATACTTATTTGACCCATATTATGTAAGATCACATCTTGTTTAAAAGCAAATACAAATGAAGAAGCCAGACTAAACAGGAAGAGGCAGCTTCATTCAATAGTCCACCATTCGGTGTCCAAATAGTGTCTAAAACAGTACAAAAGACAGCAGCATTTGATTAATATAACGAGCAGGAAATCCCTGCCTTTTGCTCCACGTTGCACTAAGTTACTCCCTTAGAACTGGCTTTGCTAAAAGCACTTGAACCCTTCCAAAGGCTTCTGACTACATGATGGCAGGGGTTGTGTTTCTGTTATGAGAAGCAGTTAGTACCATGGTCACAGTTTTGAAAACAAGATTTCAGATCTTTCTTACCGACTTGTTGTTTGAAAGCACGAATGTAAACCAACTAGGAATGGGTTACTGGATGCCTGTTCAAACACATGTTTCTCTGTCTGTACCCAATCAATATCCTGAAATAGAATAATTGAACAATCAGAACTTCTAGATAACTATTATGAGCATTCCCAGAAAAGAAATTGTTTACATCTAACCTCCCTCATATAGTGTCATTACCTACGTCGTTAAAGATAAAAAGCTAAATCTGGAGGAAGAGAGAAAATATTTGAATTCAATTATTCAGTAGGTTTAAATCAACTGAACTTCATTTGCTCATCTGAAACTCAAAATGAATTCAATGAAATTACCAAAACATGACTAGTTTGTCCAACCAAAATCACTTTTAGTAGCAGTATCAGACTGCTTTTAATACTTCAAAAGGGAGTTGGTGAGCACAGTATGAAGGGAAACAAAGACTTCAACCTCAGGACAGCCAGTCTGGCTGAGCAGTTGAAGTCTTAAAGAGAATCAAGAGGAATCATCATCAAAACCAAATCTGTTTTGTGCTTAGACACTTCAGAATAGTAAACCTGGGTCTAAATAAGAACTCTAAATTGAATTCTGATTAAAATGTACATTCACTTTTTATTTTAATGAGTGATTTCTCCTTTAAGAGATTTCAAACTGAACTCACTGCTTTTGTAGGTGTGTACAGTACACCAGCACTACATTAGTGAACTAACATTACCAGGATAAACCCTAGAAAAATTTGCATTCTTTCAATATCTTCTGGTGTCACACTTCATACCCGTCATTCACGCTGCCACTCCTGCACGAGCATGTCACACTGCAGTGTGCCTCTGAAGCTGGCAGCCTGTCAGCATATGGCACCGTTCTGCAAGGTCTCTCAGAGCACTGTTATAGCAGGGCTGTGAGCCCATCCCCTGTTCCTTTACTCAAGGTGGCATGTTCCAGTCCTAGGGCACAGTAGGTGGTTCCAACTTCCCTTCCTTCTATCCTTACCCTAAGTGTGCAGATTAGCACGCTCACGTTTGTACATTCTTCACATGCATTCTACTAAAACTAAGATATTTCTATTAAAATAAGGGATATCTCAAACTTAAACTTGGTGCCATGCTTCATGCAGACAGTTAATGACAAATGAGCTCAAAAGCTAGTAAAACTCATTACAGAATAGTTGTCTAAAACTTCAGCTGCTGTGTTATTTGAATTCTTTGTCAAGCAGTACTAAGTTTCAAAACATGTAATGGAATGCAGTTAACACAGACTTTTACCTCATCATCGTGGACCAACTCTTTTTTCACTACTTTCATCGCATAGATTTGATCATTCTTTTTTAACCGAACTAAAAGAACTTTGGCATAGCTTCCACGTCCAATAACTCTGATTAAATCAAAGTCCTGTAGTCCAAGCCCCTGAGAAATCTTAATGCCATCCATTCCATCAATGACTGGTTTGATATCCTGTAGAGAAGAAAAAATAATTGTTATTAAAATATCTTCTGTTTCTAGCATTGGTTATAGCACAGAGGTCTTTCACCACTGGACAGAACTGGCTGAGTTTACATGCTGTTGTCACCATCACATAGATCCAAATGGCTGATAACTTATTTAGAAATACTTTGTTGGTATTTGTTTTGCTCTCCGTAGTCAATACTGTGCTTTTCAAAGCTCTAGTTTGTTCAGTGAATCATTTAAATATTCCCTACAGGAAAACAGAAGGCAATGCCTTTAGAAATGAGGTTTTAGTCATTCTTGTACTGTAGGCTATGTAAAACTATACTTTGCACTGAGCAAAGAACATCATCTATATTCTTACAAATGTGAGAATTGACAGAAAACACTGTACTGTGAAGAATGTTGGTTTTAAATTCATTATTGATTTTAGAAGATCAACTTTATCTTTACTATTTGCTGGAATTATGCAAACATAAGACTGAAGATCAAGTAGTTAAAAATTCACATACACTACGTATTTTGACTTGCCATATTTCACCAGGACACACAATGCTTTGACATACTTCTATGCCCTATTTTTATCTGACCTCATACTACGGTACTTGTAGACAGATCAGTGTTCTGCTGAACTAAGGAAAGTATTTATATAAAGAATCTTGATCTAGGATTGACTGCTATTAGAAGAGATTGCTGTGAGCTTAGAGATTCTAGCCAACAAAGCTACCGGAATACCATATCCTCTTTGCAGGACACCTTACATTATTTTAGTAAAGCCCAAAAGCAAGATGGGAAAGCCAGACCAGCATCTATCAAAGTTTAAATGCCAACAGTGTATACCTGAGCACTACCATAGCAGAAGGCAGTAATTCCAGACAGCAATTAAAATTCTCTGACAATTTCAATTTATAGCTTGGCATCACTGAATCAGAGACAAATCCTGAAGGCATGTGACCAAAAATAAGGCAGTCACTTACCCAAGAGCAGGAACTACTCAAGTGTAAATTAGCAGTAGTGACAAGTATTGTAGCAGAGGTAGAGGAAAAAAAGAAGGTACAGGCTTGTGTAAAAATAGGATAAACTAACTGCTAGCATTCTGCAAAGTGCAGTTATTTCAAATACGCCAGAAGCATTTTTAAAAGCAGCTTCTTGAAGTCCTTTAGAATTGAAATGCTTTAAGGGAATAACATTCTTAGTAAGAAGAGATTGTGTCCAAACCTCTACAAAAGCTGAAAAACAGAGCTTAAGTAGATGTTATTTTACTTGCATTTCCACAGGAGCTCTCTGTAAATTATTAGTTATCCAGAGAGCTGGATAGGTAACGTACTGCCAGATTGAACCAACTCTGATAATGTTAGCCTGCAGAGGTAGCCCTAGGGTGATAAGGGGTGTACATCCATTAGAGAGGGCAGACAACAAAATGTCAAAGCCACCGTATGCTGCAAGAACCAATAGACTCAAACAATCTGCTAAATCGCTGTTGTTTCAGCACGAATACAGGGAAAAAACATCTCTTTCTCACATGACTGAGATAACGCCTGTATGCAGAAGAAATCTGAAAAATCCAACAAAATGCTTTAAAAATTATTTTCAGAAAGAAAATTCAGACCTCTTATTTAAGTGGTAGCAGAGAACACAGGACAAATATAACTAGCTATTTCATAAAAGCTGTATGATTGCGTAAAAGTGAATTACAAAAATAATTTTACAACATACCTCAGAGTCATCTTTAATGCTGTCATGCTTCCGGTTTGAAGGAATGTAAGGAACTGGAAAATATATCAAACAGAAGCAGTGTGATTAAGGCCTTCACGAGAAATTATTACAAAAATTGATAAACAGAGAGATGATTTAGTAGCTTAGGGTTAGCAGTTTGCTATAAATACTGTGGGACAGTTGATCACGTTTTTCCACTCTATTCCTGTAAGCCTGACAGCAGCTAAAGGCACTGCAGAAATAGCCAACTGTGAGACAGTAAGAAACTTGTCAGTGAGTATTGGGTCATTTTGGGAAAGGAGGACTAAGTAGGCTAAATGGGCCCCTGAACCAAGACTGGTTAAATCTTAAAAATAATGGGAATAATCCCAACCATAAAAATAATTGGGAAAAATCCCAATTCCACACAATTAAGAAAACATTCAGGAAGTGTTAGAGATGCACTTGTATTAACATTGCAGTTCAGATCTGTTGTTGCCAATTGATCCATGCTTATTCATATTATGAAATGGTTTCAGAACATATGAAATCTGAATCAGATGACATAGTTCAGAGTAAACTTACTGTAATCAAGTTGCTAATGAGCATCAAAAGTCCATGGGACTAAACTACAGCTAAGACCCAAGTAATCTTTCAAGAAAACATATTGGGAAGTGGGCCTCCTGTACCAACTATTTTGGACTATAGCCCCACTCCATCACATCACACTTGCTTGTATGAAGAGAGCCTTACCTAGACAAGAGCTTATTTAACTCTTCCAATAGTGAATGCAAAAAGGGCAAGTGCAACATCTTATAAAAATGTTAAGGATCTCATCCTCTGAACTAAATTGCTTAAGGCTGTCACAGGAGGCAAAGTTACCAACTTGACTAACATAATATTTTAATGCAACTCTGATGTTCATAGATTTTTGGATCATGCTTCTGTAACAATACCACAAATGAGGAAGAATATGAATTCCATCTTGACAGAAAAATACTCACTTCCATCGGTTTCTTCTGAAGGGAGGTCAACTTCATCATTTTTATCATCTAACTGAGGTTCCTGGGAAGGCATGACCGAATCCTTGCAAGATACACAGGAAAACATCATCAGTTCATGCAGTCCCTTCAAGGCCACAATGTCTTGTCACATAACTGCAAGAACCTTACATTTGTAGCTTCAGGAAAGAAAACTGGATTTTGTAGGAAGTATTTCAGAATATTAACATATTTCAACTGTTCTTTCCAATTACAGATGCTTAGTTGCTTTCTAAAAGCTAAATAAGTAGATTTTATAGCAAAGTTCAAACTCATTAAGTCTTCTGAGTGTTTCATAAGGAACTGCAATGCCATAAATAAACTTTAACGTAATGTTGCACACTATTTAAAGCATTGGCATACTCCTTTCCTGTTTAAAAATGGGAATTGTTACTCATTATGCAATGCTATTGAATAATTTGGTAAATAGCACAATATCAAGTAATTTTATGGTTGGACCCTGGTCTTATCCAAGACTCATTACAAGCCATGTAGGATTACTCTGGTATGTACAGCAACATGCATAGATCAACTGCAAATAATCTAGTAACACCAACATAAGTCTCATGTAACATCAGTGAAGAAAAAATAATGGTTTTAGCTTCTAGTTAGCAAACAGATGATGCAAGAACCAGTAAAATACTGGCTAAAATCTGTGATCAGAGTATGGAAGGGCTAAAGCTTAGGGACAGAGATTAACTTCCAAAACCTGAGATAGGTACTAGAGATGTCACCATGATGGAGAAGAAGAAAAAAAGTATTAGAGAAACAGAGAGAGTAAAAACACTACAGAGGTGCAAAACCTTTGTTCTTATAACATTCCCATAGGCTATAAGAAACAAACACTAAGATTGTGCCTTAGTTCAATGACAGCTCTATCTATCTGTAAAATAAAATGTTTCTATTGGAGAAGTCAAACTCAAGCTTGCTCACACTTAGTCATATCGCAAGTTTTCTTTTCTCACTTGGTCTTTACTGCTCACGATCTAAGGCTTGTCCTCCACAGACATTTTGGAAACTGAAAATCAATTACCACCAAGTGTTATAAATCAACAACCACACACAGTGCTTAATCCCTCAGGATGAACATCTAGAGATAGCCGAGTGGGGCACAATAAACCATCTTAGTTGGAGGCAAAACGCAAACTTACCATATGCCTTTTGCAGGTCAGTGGAACAAGTATATGACAACGTTTATGGACCAACAATTTGCAGTTGATACACTTGTAGCCTTGCCTTCCGAGACCCCATATCCTTTCACTGCACTGGCCACAGTATGCTCTCTGGAAGTCAGAATGCATATTGTAAATTTCAATTATCAATTCCTTTCTGTAGGCTGGTAGTTAGCTAGCAGCAAGAGCCCACCCTACAAGAACCCACACGACCCATTTTCTAACAGATATTCAGTAAGTTTTTAGAGTACCCAGGATTTCACTAGTATCTGAAGGTCATACTTTGTACATAGAATTTAGCTAAATGCACTTTTTAAACTGAATGTTAAGAAAACAAATGTCTCAAGCACATGGAATGCATCACAGCCTAACACGTACAAATCATTCTTAGACAATAAGTATATTTTGAACTTCAGGTACTGACAGAGGTTACCCAAACAAAACTGACAGGAATTTGTACCACAAAGGTATGCATAAAGACCATCCAAACTGGCACAAAACGTTACAAAAGCCTCTCCAAATTAAAATATGAAGATGGTTCTACTTCTATCTCTGAAGCGTATAGGTGCAGAACCTCAGTAGAAACTTTGCAAAACATAATTAAAAATCTATCAAGTCTGATTTAAAACCCCTGCATGTTGCATTATTTAATACCAGAAATATATGGCCTTTTTTCTTCATGCAGTGAAATGGTATCTGAATAAATTACATCAAAATGAGGACAAAGTAGGAAGCCAGATATTCTGCTGCTGCCTTTAACAAGGCACTTCTTTAAATAATTTTTCCACTGTATGTGTGCTGTGGTCATTTTATCCATTTTACCCAAACTGCCAAAGAGCAAACAGACTCTTTTATGCCAAGAAGTCATCTAGTCTCAGTTATCTCTCTATATACAGTGCATAGGTTGCCAAAAGAAGACTTGCTTCCAATTCACTATCTGCAAGTTTTCCCCAGTGGTTACTGTAACAGGCTAAGGACACTGCTATCCTTCCACAGGCTGCTCAGGCAGCCCTGCACTCATCCCTCATTTCAGACTTACAACTCTGCAACTGTCCCAAAGCCACAAAACAGTGCAAGTCTGTTCCTCTCGGCAAACTGCAGTTAGTGTGGTTATTCAGATCCTCAGACTAATGAATCATACATGGTGCCCTGCCCAAAGGCATTAAGCTACTACGAATCCTTTCCAGTAGTGTAATAATCAAAGGCTAGATGCTTTTCTAAGAAATGTTTTCTACGTTGCCTCTCATATTTTGATAGCTGTAGAAAACTAAATGCAACTACATTCCATTCAGCTGTACAGCTACTCCTTGACTGGGAAAAATCTGAGCCACGTTGTCCTGGGGAAAAGAAAAAAACATGCTAAGACATAAGTCTTAAACATCTGTAGCCACTGCTCTCAAAACTACTGAAAGTAGTCTCATGGAGCAGGATTCTTGTGTAGCAGTAGCAAGAAAGGCTAAATAAAATGTACTACGGCCTGGAAATGGCATACAAGAAGATCTCGTTGACTTCAGTCAGATGCAGGCAAGCAGGAAAAAAGACAAAGGGGCAACTGTCAAATTCCATGAGTAATACAGCTGTCTCTCATGCCTGCCCAAAATGCATACAACCATAGAATAACAAAGAGTTAACCTTCACTACGTTCAGCAAGATTATAATCACCACAATTAAGACTTAGATTCCTGAATGTTTACCTGAATTAACTGAAGAAGTCTTAAAAAGTTTACTTTGAAAAAGGAATGAATTAACAAAGTTAAAACTGGTGTCTCGTTCAGAAATTAATACACATTAAAATTTATAGATTAATAATAAATTATAGTAATGACACTTCAAAGTTCATGTCAACTTTATTATTAGCTTCAGTTGGATTTGTTTTGTACTCTGGGTTTATAAGATTTAATTTCTACAGAAACAGTTATAACAAAGTCGTCTTGTTTAGGATTGTTGGCAAACAAGCATGCTAATGAGGTTTCAAAATCTTCATGTGTTTATTCATCATTAGCCTAATTTCCATAAAAACTTAATTATATTAATAACACTGGATTATTAACACGGCAGGTATGTACTCACAATGCTTCAAATACATGTTTTAACCGGGTACCAAATGAATGTCTAACAAAAATGTATGGAATATTTCATACTATGAATTAAAAAAATAAAATTGGTACACCACATTACACAAGTGCTTGTTATACCTTACGTTTTACACACATCCAGTGCTAAAATACTGAGTTTGAAGGGATTTTTCCTTTTTTTAAAATGCAGTTTTGGGGTGGGGATTCATTAGAGGAAAAAAAAATCCATCCATGCAGTAGTAAAGAATTCATAAAAGATATGGTACTGCTGAAACAGAAAGTTAACTCACCTCACTGTACTCAGTTTTGTATCCAACTCCCAAAAGTGTACATGACATTTGTATATGAGCTGCAATACTTTGGCATAATGGGATAAGTCAAGGAGGAGCCTTAGCCTTAAAGCTACATTCACTTGCTTATGTGGATTAAGTCAGATTCTTAATGCAGCTGTATTTTAGCTCAACACAGATTTTTTCTCTTAATTAGATTATGTAATACCACAGATTCAAAACAGTTAAAACATCAAGAGCTGCAATATCCAAAAATAACAATATGTACTGAAGGTAAAAGATTGCTGCAATCAAGCAGCACAATCACAAAGGGTGGAAAGGAGAAACACTCATTAAGCCCATCAGCTTGAATATTCACAAAAACAGCTTTCAGAGACTTTAAAAATAATTTCCACCAATGAGATTCAACAACTCAGCTTTATGATTTTTGACCTGAATAACGCCGCACAGACTGAAAAGCCACATCAATAAGCATCTTGCTATTCCTTTTTTTTCCGCCCTCCCCCCCC
>WBMW01004361.1:138040-156914 GCA_013396635.1 Penelope pileata | reverse complement strand
CCCCCCCCCCCCCCCCCCCCCCAACACTCAAATACAGAGAGCACGGACTGAGAAAACAATTACCACAGAACATTACCAAAACCCAGCGTTTTATACAACAGTACTCACTCTGTTAAAACGTTTGGCTTGAAACAAATGCCCATTCACTCGGTACAGCTTCCTCCATCTTCTGGCTCCACGTCGGTAGATTGATTCTAAGAAAGAAATTAAAAAGGTGTAAAGCAGCAGCATGGTTGCACAGCAATGGCAGACAGACTACGTTAAGCAAGTTGTGACTTCAAACAATCTTGCTTTTCTAAATATCAACGCACAGCTAAAATCCCTGCTGATTTTTTTTTTTTTTTTTAAGGCAGCCTTAAATGACAGCTTCTGCAGGATGTGCTTTCAGACTGCCTCTCCCTTTTCTCTGCCCATGTCTCTTTTTCTTCACATGATCCTAATCTCGTTACAGTTTCCTGGCTGCGTGCTGCTCAAGCCCAGGTGAGAAGGAAGGACAGATAACAGTCAGTTAAAGAAACAGCTTCCTCCAGGAGAATCCCCATGTCAATCTCACCACGCCAACTTAATACATAAACACGTAAAGGATGTCTGGTACTAATAATCCTCTAACTATGCAGTATTAAAGATGTTACAAACCTGGAGAGTTACATTATTTGACCTCGATTCTATCTCGGTTACAAACACCACCCAAAGCCATTTCTTCCGTTATGGAAACGGCTCAAGTGCAGGTCTGCAATTATTTCTAACACAGTCTAAACATGACAACAAGAAATAATTAGAGCTGTTTAAGACAGATTTTTCAAGAATCCATGCAAGATAGCATCTAGCACCTACTCCAAATTTACTTTTTTTGTCACTTTCCACGTACATATGTGCAATGTTTGACTGGCTAATTGGAGAATTTGATATTTAGTGTTGAAAAATTCATTGTGCAACACCAGTCCTGCTCTGAGCTGCCCACAGCTGCCCCAGTGACACAGGCTCAGCCTGCCACATAAACAGCACCTGAACTCTTCAGAGCAGGCAGTGCCAGAGGGTCCTGGGTGGGGTGGGGAATACAGGGGGAGAGGTGGGGTGGGAGCTGAGCAGGAAGTTCAGCAGCCACGTGAAACCTGGCAATGCAGTCCTGCTAGCAAGAAGCTAAAAAGAGTCACATTTGGCATGATTTTCATTGCTGATTAGTTCTAATTACACCTATTAAGCGATTCAAATTCATAAGTTTGAGGTTTATTGTAATAGGTAAGGTTAAAAAGCTATTTTTCCACAGTGAGACACATATGACACATCTCCTTAAATATTTCCAGGAAAAGCATCTTGCAGGATTTTCACTGGTAATGCAGCGTCATAATGCTTCAAAGGAAAAATGAGAAGCTAGAATACTTCTTAGATAGCATTATTTTAAAACTATCTTCAGTAACAGGATGAGTAAGGTTTTCCAATACAAAGTTTTAATGGAATGCCTTTAAACACATCATTTATACGAGTTATAATGCAACTTAAAACAGTTGGCAGCTTGTACAAAATGTATTTCACCCACTTCATACATGAAATATTAGCTAATAGAACAACTTCACAGGGAACAGAGAACTAAACAGCATGGGAAGTACAAGCAGCTCCCTCTGAGAAGGTAACAATAAGATGCACACTTTTATGAGACCTTGCTATCAAGGTTAAAACAATCTTTAGCTCCATTTATTCAGAAAATTCAAAACAAATTCAATAATGTTTTGTGAAACGCTACTTACACTCCATAATTGGATACAAATCTTCCTGATACAACTGTGAAATAGGCCATACACAAACATCAAGGAAAGACTGTTCCACCATTTGTATGATGACTTTTCACCAAGTGGAAAAAAACTTCAAAAGATTTTTTCCAAAACAGCTAATTGATTCATTAGACAAAGCACCATATGGAGCCAACCTCATACATCTGTGTTCTGAACAGCAGCTTATCGCTGACACGAGGAGCGGTGAGGGACTGGGAAGTTAACGAGCAGCTCGTGCTGATCAAGTCTGTAAATAAAGGAGCAAGTCACTTCCCTAATTAATGATAAATATTAAATCAAAGTCATGATTTTATATCATGTTCTTTGGAGGCAACAAGCTAACAAAGCTGAACTTAATGCATCTTAGCTTGAAGAGTAGAACATCCCCAATGCTCCAGCTCACCACTATGACAGCCACTGATTGTCTGGGGGGTCAATTCCCATTCCCTGTCGGGAACACACCAAACTTCATACACTTTGAAGACTGGAAATTTGGAAAAGACTTTTTTTGAAGTCAAGATTAAAAGAGAAATAAAAACACTTCAGCTGAATGCCTACAACAAAATCAGCCAGCTGCCTCTATGTAAAAAGCAGTGTAAAACCACCACTGCTGTGCACTTCCCTCTCTTGTCAAACTCTGCAACTGCATCACTAGCAGTAATATCCAAAAAACTCTGCAAACATACTTAATAGCTTTTTTTCCAAAGTCTCTACGTTCATTTTTCCTTCATTTTTAAAGTTTATAGGAAATAAGGAAAAGAATTAAATACACAAATTTCAGTTGTGGATATAAATTGATGAGTGACTTGAGAAGTCAGTTGTTCAGCCTTCACATCAAGTTAATCCATCCACAGCAGATGCTCCCCCATTCAAGAACAACCCCATTAGAACTTACCAGAAAGGGTATGAACTTAGCCTTTGAAAAATGGAACTTGGTAAAGGAGAGAGAAATAGAAGAAAGTGCAATTGTTTTTCAAATGACAATATACTTCCCCAGCACTGGAGAATAAAAGGAATTTAAGAGACGGGCTCAGCCTCTCCCCAGGCCCAAAATATTGTTTTTCCCATCCAGAGCAGCTTGGCAATGCTTGCACTTTCCAGAATATGTAAGAGAATTCATCAGTTGTCTGAAAAGTGTGCCTTGGACCAACGAATGGCAATAATATAGCCACAAACATTTTTATTTCCTCTGCTTTTGGATTTTACAAACGCTTTTTGCGATTCCAAAATCTGCTTTCATGCAAACTATAATGAAATCCTTTACCATACTAAGCACAGAGATAATTTGCTACCACTGCAAATCACTTCTCAGAGATTAATGCAAGTTGTTTACAGGCCAATTGCACGGCCTGCCAGCTGGACACTATGAGAATGCCCAGTTTTTGTTTTGTTCTTTTAATGTTTTGCTGAGCAGACAAGTGAGCATTCTTTCAAAACCAACTCAGAAATTAGAACTCAGAAATTGATACTGGTGTTTCAGATGGACTCAATTACGTAGAAAGTTAACATGTAGAGACAGTTAGGTATATAAAGATAGAATAAATTTTGTGAAAGCCAACTCTACCGAACTTGATATTATGTTGCTTCACATCTGTTACTTAATATTTCCCTAATAGTTACAGTGAAACAAGAAAACTGCTTTCCAAAGCATGTAACAGACATGCATTGTGTGGGGTATTAATGGACCTTTCTTTTTATTATGACTGAACTGCTATGTACAACTGACATTCTTTTTCAGAAGTTACTGAAGAGAATATCC
Source organism: Penelope pileata (assembly GCA_013396635.1). Lineage (NCBI taxonomy): Eukaryota > Metazoa > Chordata > Aves > Galliformes > Cracidae > Penelope > Penelope pileata. The sequence continues at coordinate 153,386 of WBMW01004361.1, read as the reverse complement.
TTAGCAGTGTAACTATCAAGCATTTTCCATTCTTGCAGTTATTGAAATGGACTGAAGATGGCATTTATTTTATTGAAAACCAACTAGCATTCAGGAAACAACAGCATCCCCATCTTATTCTCCCTTTCCACGGGACAGTGACCTCAGCAGGCTCAGCTGGTCGCCATTTCAGGAACGATGGAGAATCTGCCCTCCATGCACGCTGACTTCTCATGCATGATCTCTTGGTTGCTCATGTCCATACCATTCTGTTAAAAATGGCTCCACACCACTGCAAAGTGATAAATGGCATTTAAGAAGACACTGGCATCCAGTATAAACAGAGCTAATGTCTCATTTTGAAACAACTGCGCTGCTGCTGTAGGGCCCTTTAGGTCAATCACACCTGTTAATGCCCTATGCTCGTTCTTGGTCTCTAAGTTAAAAAGCTCATCTCAGTGGTTACTAGAAAATGAAGACTGTCTTGTCATTAAAAATACTGACTGCATTCAAAGTATGAGAGAATTAGGAAACAATCTAAAAACTACTACTTCTTAAGAACACAGACTTGCAAACAAGCAAACAAAAAAAAACAGTACTCCCTTACATTCACAGAAACATGAGAAATAAATTGTTAGACAATACAGAAGCTTCCCTTAGAAGTTCACTTGACTTGTGATCAACAGATGGACTGATCAGTCGGAAAAATAACGTGGAAGAGCCCTGAGATGCCCCCCAAGGCACCTTGTGTTCAAGACAAGGATGCACCCTACCAGGAGAGCCAGCAGGATCGCTGCTTTAGCTACCAACAAACAAAAGACATCCAAGAAGCTCACTGAGCATCTCCTGAGCAAACAAAAATCATCAACTGATACTGTTAAGAGATAAACATTTAGTAGTAACCAGTTTATGATTTCTTGGAAATTGTGATGGAAATGCAACCCTACAGCTATCAGGGCCAACAAGCACATGAGATAGCTCAAGGTGTTTCTGGGAAACAACAACAACAACAAAAAGACTTACAAATCCCAGAATCAGATAAAGCAAAGATAACATTTTTAAACGGTGCAGGCTGCCCTAACATCACGTCCAAGGACTGCAATATGGTTGTTACACCGCGTGATAAGGAGCAGCACGGCTGCTGTGGCCACCTGCCTACTTCTGTGCAATTTGGGCAACACACAGGAACAGGCAATTAGAAGTTGAACATCACCTTCAGCAAGGCACAATTGCATAATTTAATGTATCTGTATTACATTCAGTTTGATTTTTTTTTTAATTAAGGACAGCTGTGCATGTAGGAATAGTTTAATACGTTTACAATGCTGCCAAAATGGATCAATTTCAGATTAAACTCGGATCAGAGCAGGATTCTCCCAGTCACTGATAGAGAAACTGCAGTGAGTTTGGGTGACCGCCTTACTTCCATACCAAATTCTAGAACAACTGTGAAGTGAATCACAGAATTTGAATACAATTCTCTTTTGACTTTTGAGATTAACCATTTATCAACCAACCACTATGAGATGCTATTTCTTAGGTTTTCCTTTAGTGCACATCAGATTACTTGACTCGCATTCAAGTTATAAGCACCCACACCTATTTGATCTCATCATCACTAGAAAGGCCAAACCATTCAAGAAACCTACTAGCTATCCAAAACGAATTTAACATTTATTCCAAATTCAGAAGGCTTGTGTAAGGCGGCCTCCACAGTGCCCTTGAAGCCATGACTTGATTCCTACAGTCACGGCGTTCAGACACATTTTCTGAGTCAGGCTGTTTACCTTCACAGCATGATTCCATTACTTCAGCTTCTGATCCATTCTAAAAACAGTTTCATTTTCCCTCCAAACGCTTACATTATCCCAGTATTAGCAGAACAGCAGAAATCCAGTTTAGATGTTATTTCATAAAGGTGTACTTGATCTTTTCTAATACATCAGACTCTTCAGTGCATTTCTCTGAATTCTTTCCAATCTAATCTGCTAATATTATACCCAGAGAAGCGTGCAATACCTCAGAATGGCAGAGGATACTGCTGCCTTGCAGCAGGACTAACACTCCAGATTTACCACTTTCCAGTCTGATGGATTTGACACATCTGTATCTCAGAGTACCTTATTCTGTTTTGTATTAGGAGGAAAGCAAGATGAAATTAGAGGGGACAAAATGTAGATCCTATCATGTCACAAATTAAGTTCCGTAAGTTAGGATTAATTTCCATCATCTAACAGATAAGTCTCACCTCAGAGATTCTTCCATTTGCACCTGCACTCCTTCTAAGCTGCCTAACATACAGATGCAACATTTCTATTTGTTTTCACAAGCATAAGGTAAGAACTCGTTACTGTTAGCAGCATTATGAAGTACCACTATTCTTATTGTTGTTACTTTGTGACAGTAGCTAAAGAAAAACCGAACAGTTTCAGAAGTTAATCATTGGACCTGTCATATTCCAAATTAGATGAATATACACTAAGAGCAAACTGAATCAGTCTTCCAGCTTACTTCATTATGCTGTAACGCAGAGAATTACCTTTTCCCAAAAAAGCAACCTTCCCCCTCAGAGCTTCTCATCCTTACAGGAAAATATGATAGCCTTAGGTACCTGCCTGCTCATCTGCTCTGTCAATGGAAAGCTATAGTGTTTAACATGTCAAAGAAAGCACATTTAAACCTTTCAAATTAATGATGGTATTTGTCTTCCAGCTGTTGGAAGCTTTCCATTCATCCCAATGAGGAAAGAATTACAACAGATCTGCAAAGTTTACACGCTGCTTCCCACCAAAGCCCCTTATGATCTCTGTGTTCCCCACGCTCTCTGTGTACACTGAGAACTGCTGGGTAGAAGGTATTATGATAGTTATTCTAACACATCTGAAGTCACATGGAGATAACTTGTAGCCCTATTGTTAAAAACATCAGTTGCATCTTGAAATTAATGGAGCAGGTCCAATCCCAAACCTATTGTTTTACACTCTACAATTTTATCACTGCCTGAGTTTTTCCTTTCTTTGCAGTCCCTATGGGTAAGAATGTTCCTTTTATCAGTGTTGAGACTCTAAGAACAAGGAATTCTGTACCAGGCACAGGGTATCTGTACCTGTTTTACCTAAGAAAGCAAGAGATAACCTAAATCATGGAGGAGTCATACAATAGTATTATTACCATTATTATAATGGTATGTTATTACAAAAGCAGAAGACCATCTTAAAGCCAAGGTTTTGCTTTCAAATATTTTCTGGTTTCCCTTTCAGTATATCCCCAGATAGTTAACAAAGGACAAGCACCTACAGGAGAACTAGTAATGCAACTTCAGAACTACAGACAGGGTTCTTTCTGGTCAATATCAAGCATCCCAGTTCTTCATTTTTCACTACCCAAATCACTACCTTCCCCCTGTGGTTTAAGGGCTGAACTGCACAGTCTGCTCAGTGCTTAACTCTTGCACTGACAGTGGTGATTAGGATTGTCAAATGCCTTTTCTGAAAGCCACCCTTCCAGCATGCCTGGAAGTCCTTGCTTTTTGCTGATGTACTTCAGAAGACCAATGAGGCACCCAGACCTGACCTGCCAGCAAGCCTTCAGCAGCTAACCCACCAACCCCCAGCATCACTTACTCCTACAGAGCTTTACTTCGGAGTGCTCTCCATTGCCAGTCAGCAGGACCTGAAATTTCCCCTCACAAAACCTGATTTCTCACACAACTCAAAACACCAAGAGATAAATGTTGAGGAGACCCTTTATCTGCCCTCTGTGGCTACTGTGGCTCAGTTAAAAACAAACAAACAAACAATCCCTAACTCGCATAGGGCACCTGATTTCGAAAAGTATTACGGAGTCCCAAACACAATAACATATAATCAACCTTGAACACATCATTACACAATAAATGGTTCAAGCTACCGAAACAGAAAGGCCTAACAAAGGTCTCACAGTTCCACCCATGTCCACTAATGCCAACAAAAACCACAGAGCCTCATCTTCTGGCCAATTAATTACCCCAGATGCCTGTATATCTAAAGCAGATTCTCCACCTTACGAGATGAAGTATGTAGAGGGGGAGTACGAGAGGTAACGGGGGATGGAGCCAGACAGCACATTTCAGACAAGTTTTCCAAAACTAAGTGACATCTTCCTTATATGACAAAATGATAGCCTGAGCAATAACTAACAGAGGGGGAATGAAATAAAGGAAAAGAACACAAGGTGTTTGTTATGACACCTTCAAAACTACCTCATGTATTCCTTATTCTAATGTATTTTAGTTTATCAATTGGTATACAAACATCTGCTAAGACATCTAATATTTTGAAGTCAGGGAAGATATCAAAAACCAGACACTGATGGACGCTTTGTAATTCCTCACTCCCATTACCCAAAAGGAGGCCTAGCTGGATGTTTCATTGCTAAGGAAAATGTAGCAATTATTTTAGAACTCAAAATATTAAGTGATTCTAAGCAAAACAGATGTTTAACTACAACTGTTTTCAGTGACTTACCCCGTCTCATGATCTGTATGCATATATTTCAAATATTCCACATGAAAAATCAAGTGGTACACAGTAAGAATGGAGGCAGAGATTTCAGGTGTTCTTGAGAAACTATGACACAGCTATTTTCAATTCCTAAGCAACAATATATGCCACATTAAAAATAGTAAAAAAAAAATCCCCCTCTGTCAGTTCAATTACTGAAAACCAGGAGGGGGTTACATGCAGTTTTGAAATTGACTAATTACCCAGAGCAATCCAAGCTATGTCTTCAGAATACTCTCTATGGTCGCTATAGTTCCTTTCTTCATTGGGGAATGAAATTGGTTCACGTGCTCTGAATAATCTAATCCCCGCTGCCAATACAGTAACAAATGAAGGGGAAAAACCTGCCTTATGAGCTAGAAAAATATTTACAGGCCACATTATCATAGCAAGAAGCTTTTGGGGACTATTTTGTAGTATTAGACAGAATATAAAGCAAAAACACAAATATCCACATCTAAAATAACTCAGGACAATAACTAGGTTAGTACAATACCTTTACTCAACCCCACGATGAAATTTTCAAGAAAGGTGGCATGGGAAAGAAATGAATTCCAAATACCTAACGCTAAAATACTGTGCAGATAAACAAAGAGCGTAAGAGACATTCACAGCACAATGTAATCATTACAAAAACGAAAGGCTAGCAAAAGCAGTCTGAAGTGTTAGATAATAAGAACACTGCTGCTGTACTAATGCCGTAAGTATTCGTACATTAAAAACATTCATCCTGTTTCATAAAATGATGTAAAGGTTCTTTACTCTGCATTCTTCTATCTAACAAAATCAACAGCAAAACAATCCTAGCATTTCTTACCGCCAGCTACTCAAACCCAAGATACACTGTTAACATACATACACATATCCATTTACTCAGATGAAAAATAGAGGTGTGCTAGCACAGTTCATTCTGACAATGTTCGAGACTAAGTAAACCCTAATTCAAAACAGATTTCACAATTAAACAGTCCATCTAAGACAATCCACTAAACACAATTCGATAGAATGACTGTAGAAAACGATGCTTCTAAAAGCATTAATCTTTAGATCAGCAATCTTAAAATAAACAGGCCCCAATCACATACCGTCAGGGTTTTTGGGATACATTTCTTTCATTAATCTCCCTTAGCAGCAGCAGCATCACTCACTCTTCTGTCCTTTTCCTCCTGAAAAACGTTCCCCAAGAAAGAGTCTTTTCACCGCGATTTTATCGGCGTTTCTGAGGTCTCTCTGCCACATCCCTACGCAAAGGAGGCAGCAGGAATCTCTGCATTTGTAACAATCTATGGCTGCAAAGGAGGCTGGTAGGCAAAGCAACTATATCATAACCAAAACGCTGACTTCTATTATCTACTGCACCACACGTACACACACACTGCATCAATGGCCTCAATTCAGAACAGTAACCACAGTTATATGAAAAATCTATAGAAAAGGCATGCATTACTCACTGGATTTTATTCTTTAGCTTCTTCAGCATGTAATTCTTTATGCTCTACAATGCAGTAGGTATGAAATGAAACATTTTCCCTTTATTCCACTGATGCCGCTGTTTGAATACCATTAGATACCAAGGACAATAGGCAGGATCAGCTCGGACATTAAGAGCAAATATTTAATGGAAGACTGGTTCCCCTCGTCTCTCCCTTTCACATCTCTGCCTCATGTATCCAGGCACGGGTGGTACTGGCTCCCTTGGGAGGCTGTAGCTAGCAGCTGAGGCACAGACTAAAACATGGCATGGATGTCAAGGAGCTGATGTCACAAAAAACAAGTATTTCTCTGATAAAACGGGCAATGCCGTTAGGGAAGCCTGACAAATCAATAGGAATGGTTCAGCTAAACAAGCTTTGTTCTACAACGCGCTGCAGCACCAGGAGGAATAAATCAGATCGAGATCCGTCAGTGTAAATAAGCTGAGAGCACAATAATTAGCAAAACTGCCAATCAAATACCACGCGTTATCAGGACATCAGGAAGGCTCTCACTTGTGAGCACAGACGAGAAATAGACAAGCATTTCAGAAACAAGTCTGTTTAATACGGATTCCAAAATAATAGCTCATTTATACCCCACAAGTATTTTTAAACACACCACACTGGCCTAAAAGTCTCCCATCTTTATCAGGGAGCATCGTGACACAGTACCCAGGGCTCAGGCCAGCAGCTGCTCCCAACGCCCCTGAGGCTGCGTCCAGCACCTGGGAAGGGACACAGAGCAGTTTGGAAACGCTGCCACCCCGCCCACCCAGCAGGGCTGCCATGCACTCACTGCCTTGCTGAAGGTAGAAGCTGCTGTTCCTACCACAGCAGCCGTGCATTTATAGGAGGAGCCAAGGCTGGGAGGGAGGGGAAATAAAAATTCAGGAGCAAAAGGAATACAGGCTGACTCCAGAGATCAATATGACTCCTATCAATATAAAGAGGGAGCTTCTTCAAGCACAAAAATAACTTATCTTACACCACATGATTGAAATTTCAATGGAGTTTGCATTCTTTATTTTACTAATGGATTACATGCATTTATTTCAAGCTTTGCTGGCTGGCACAATCTCAAAGCCACATCAGTTTCACAAAGCTCCTGGACACCTAGCACTTGTATTACTAGACTTCAACATAAATGCAAAATACTCAGTACATATTTCTGCACTCTTATTCCAAAAAATTGTTGTGAAGGAACTGTAAAGAAAAGCTTACAGTTCCACAGAAATTCCCCACAGAGTACTTGCAATTCAGAAGATCACATACAACCAGATACAGTTACTCCATGACCTCATGTGAAGAGCTTTGAGCAATATATTGCAAATTAAATGATCTAGCAGCAAATAATGCTGTTTAAGAGTTTCATTTCAAGCTGCCTGCAGTTCTGTAACAAACTGGAAGTCCATACTTACAGACTAAGTCAAGCAGAAGCCCATTTTGGACGGTGACTGGTTAACTGTTCGGTTGCCTCTGGAAATACCTTGAGACAAACTTACAGGCTCCTTCTACAGTGTAACCACCATGTTTTGGAAAGAATTTGTTATGAATTTAACTATTTGATAAAATCAATTAAACAAGTTTGAAACAGTGTATATTTCTAGACAAAGGAGAGTACTTCAGTCCTGTCAACTTCCTACTTTCCATTAAGCACAAAGCAAACAGAGCACAAAATGCTATTTTTAATGAGGTATTTTGCTTGTGGGTATCTCTGGAGCATAAGTCAAAAATACCACTCTGATAATCTACTTTCCTTGCATGGCCTTTAAACAAACAGTCTCACCAGTGTCAGTAGTATTCCCATATAGTTCAAAAGCAAAGCAGATCTTTGTTGTACGTGTATATGTAGCAAGGAATAATGCTGAATGCATTAGCATACCCTAAATTAGCACCAACACCATTAATAGCTGTGTTGTAAAAACAATCTGAATATATTTACAAGCAGGCCACAACCCTGAGCTCCATGCAGGTCCCACAGACACAGTGAAACAATATGCACTGAATTCACTGAGAAACCTGACCACGAATCGCTCACCAAGCACACCCCACAAAACAGGCGCTTTGGGTCCAGGATGGTACAACATGACCTGCAAAACCCTCCAGATGGAATACCCAGGTCACCTGAACCGTGCTAATTGACGCTTCTGTAGTTCATCTGATGGTTTGCAATAATTAAAGCATCTACAAATCAGTATGAAATGTTTTCCTACTAAAATACCCACACCTCTAATGAGATCATTACATTGCAACCAACTGCATTATACCAGATGATGTGCACTGCTATCCCTCCTGTTAGCCTACTCTACTTGACAGTATCATTTTCTTTTTTTTTTTTCCCCTCCCCCATTCTTAGCTGTGAAGTTGGAGGAAGGAGTTCAAGTTCTGCTGCCTAAGGAAATCTGACACCTTTCCAGGTAAGGGTTTAGGCTATATATAACACCTTCAGGTCCCAGAATAAAGCAGTGTTCCTTTTTTACAAATCACACTAAGAAAACATATTTAAACCTACAGAACTAAGACCACTCTTTCCAGACTGAAGATGAAGCTTTAGCCTGAAAATATTTTCCCATATTTTCAACCTGTTAATCTAAATTGGAAAGCGACAGCATGGCTAAACCTACACATTTTCAACATTCAGTAAAATATAACTACACAGTGCTCACTTCCATTTGAACTCACAGGCAAACAAGTATTGAAATTAAGTCACATTCACTTGTGCATTCAGTAGAAGTATTGTGCATTATGTGATGTAACAAAAGGCACTAGTTACCCATTTTCTCATTGAAATTTGAGCACAGCTATTAGAAAACCACTCAGTTACAATTGTGACATAAAGAAGCACACACAAAAACATTAAACAATGCACGAAAAACTCAAGGTATATGAAAAACAGTGGACTAGAAACAACTACACAAATGCTTGCCTGGTCAAACTAAAGACCACTGGGAATACCACAGATACATTCCTTTTCCTTCTGAAAAACAAAGTGTTTCAAGAAAAATGTTTTCTTTAAGGATTTCTGATCTTTAAAGATCAGAAGATTTAAAGTGTAGAGAACAGTCCTATTTTCTCTAATTGGCTTAATGAGTACAGCAGATACTGTACTGCACGTTTACTCTTTTCTTTCTACAAGGTAAGACATCTGTAACAATCCAGTCACAACAAAAACTTGTCTGCTTTTTACATTTAACCTTAAATCCACTGTAGTTTAAATGTACAGATTCACACAACAGTAATTTTGTATTTATTTCATTTTGCTCCATCTACATTTCAGTAAACCTTCTCAGGAGATCGACTGTATCAGTATTACTCCTCTAACTAAAAATATTATTCCAGCCACTGAACACAGCACTACACATTTTTAGTCAGTCTGCCAGTGCAGGCCCTGGTCAGCTATGCACATTTCTTCTCCTAGGATGCATTATTTATCTCCTCTTGCATCTTCCAAGGGCAGAATAGCAAAGGTCCCTCAATCTTTCAGTCAGCTTTTACTGACAGTGACTATCATCTGTTAACTCTGTCATCCAATTTTTTACATTCTTTTCCTTAGCATTTACAAGGAATATGAATTAATAAAATCCCTCCATAATGAAAAGTGACTACATAGCTATTTAATTATTTCATCCCTGGGCAGTTAAAGTTACTGAAATACAAGTAAACCATATGAAGCATATATCCTTCCTCTGGCAGTTTATCTACCTGTAAAGGCTTATTTATCTATTAAAATCCTTTTGCAAAAACATCTGTATTTCGCTCCTCAGCACATCACTTCTTTTCCTTCAAGTTAAGAAAAGAAAGAAATGCAAAAGCAAGGACCACATTCAAATCCTGACCTCTTTTCCTCCCAGCTACTCAAGCCAGTATCAATCCTCAGCAACATTAAAATAGTAGTACATCATTTCTCTGATATATTAAATATGGAACATTTTAAATTCTACAAAACCACAAAACAAACATACATTTACATAAAACTGCCAACACTTTTTTCCATATGACTGAAAAAACATAAGCTAGAATTTGGTAGCATTCTAGTACTCACTGTCTTCTCCTGGACAAGGCATGCCGGGTTTCTCTGGAATACTTGGGAAAACTAGAAAAAAACATTACTTCTTTAAGTCAAAAGATTCTCAGTAGTACTATTTATCTGATTCTTGAATACATTTACTCAAAAACAGAAGTTCCTAAAAGTCACTAAGTAACTCTCCTTGATAAAATGCAACCAAAATTAGTGCCCACACTGGCAAGATTTTACACTAGACTATAGCATTAGCAAATCTGTGCAGTTTAGAACTTTAAACTCAAAGGGTACTGCCTTGTTCCAGCTTTGGGCTCCACACCCAACCTAACACTTTGATCTTACAACACCAAAGACCAGAGAGCACCAACTACATATAGAAGAATGCTATTTGACAGGTAAAGCTGTTCCAGTCTCGCATCTCCAAAGCTGTTGTGTTTATCAAAGGTCCTCAAACTGTACAATACTTGCCATGAATAATCAGTCCTTGATCTCTGTTTTGACAATACAAACGGAAGGCTTCTTCCAGTTCCATCTGAGAGGAGATGGTACATGGGTCACCTAAGGAGAAAACCAAGACATAGCTAACTTATGACTGAAAAATTAAGCAGACAACTTCAGTTAGTACCAGCCTCCAGGACTGCTTTTCTTTCAATAACATGAAGTTAACCAGGCACTTTGATCACAATCAGAATATAGCAGCAATTTCTCTTCCTTCTAGTTTTTGTCCAAACTGAGTAGACAAACACACTATGTTAATTCACAAGAGGACAGCAAAAAACAAGCGAATAGATATGTTTGAACATGCTAACACATGGCAGAACAAAGATCACCTCCTAGTCCCCTGAAAATTTAAAATTAATTTACCTTTTGTTCAAAGGCTAGTTATGTTATTACATCAACTTTGTAAACTGCAGAACAATACAGCTTGGGAAGTTAAAGGTGCATATATCTGAGTCCCTTTTGCTAGACTTACAGAGAAGCAATCTATGATTGAATTATAAAAAAATAAGATACACAGACGAAAGTTATGGATAGGATACAGATATGCCAATGCTGATTTAGAGATCATTAATATAAAATTATTTGCTCTAAAGAGTCAAAAATTTCAGGGTTTGTGTGGACATTTTCAGGAAAAAAAGGTCTGTGGTTTTTAATTTGCATTTAGAAAAAAGCTAACAAAAAAAATCATGAAATTTGCCTACCCAGAGCAAATGTTAAGAAGTTCAAAAATAAAATAACTCCGTAAGTACTTCAGGCCTTATTTTCTGTGAATTTGTCTTCTGCATCCACACACTTTATTAGTAGATTCAAGAGAGTAAGCTTTTAAATTCACTCAGAAAGGATGTGAGCCTGAATTTAAAGGATCTTCTTCCCAAAATTAACTAAACAAAACAAAAAGGCCACAGTCCAAACCATAAGATATGGCTGAGGATGAAACTCACAGGGAAGAGAGTAAAATAAATGGAGACACAAGCATTACAGAATACTAAAGCCTCAGAGCTCAAGCACTGTGCCTTGTCCACACCTTATTATCAATAACTTATGGCACATAACACCTGTTTTACATTAAGAAAGTAAGTAGGAATGCAAGCATTCACACAAAATCATACAGGATTACAGTCAGAAGATATTAAAGCATCAAAATAAGCTTTACAAAAAGAAAAGCAAATGTGGATGATCATTAGTCAAAAGCAAATTAGTGATAAGTATGTGAGCAGAAAGCTTTCTCCTCTGAAAAAACCTCTCCGTACTCAAGCCCCTAAACACACCCTCCAAGAAAAACCTCAACTAACAGCTCAAGTAATTCATTACTCATGAAAGGACTCTGTATCAGTAACACCAAAAATCCACCCTCAACAAAACCCAGACTTCTGTGCTACTTCCTTCTGTTAGCCATCACACTGTTCAAATAGCCAGGCACGTGCAACACTCTGTGGGCACTTCTTATCAAGTCACTTTTTATTAGACTGCCTTATATAGCAATGAAACAAGAAACTGAAATCAGTATGTCTCTTTTTTTTTTTTTTTAACCAATCAGAAGATAAAATTAAGAGCAAAGAGCAAAATAAAATGGAAATTCTCCGTGGCACTTTTAAAAGGACTGAATCATCTCTGATTACAGACTATCTCCCTCCTCACTCTGAAATCCCATTCACACACCACACTACACGACTTAGCTAAGAGAGCAGTAGTAGGAGATACTAAGCAGTTACACTGTAAGATGTTAACCAAATCAATTTGGTATTTTTTCATTTTTCTGCACTCAGCTTCAAGAGCTCTGCTGCAGACTGTAGCTTTGGCAATTAGGAGCAGGGGAACAACAAAGTGCTGGTTGCATAATTGCAAGGTAGCTGTGCACAACCAACTAGCCAAGAGATCCACCCATCATGAACTACAGCTGCACCACGCTTCTGGCAAGTCAAGAGCAGACACCTAAGTTATAAAAGATAGCAATCAAGCAGCAAAGGCACACAATGTCAAGCACCTCCACCTCACTCCTACTCACAGCAACCAGAAGGCTCTATCTAACTTAAGGCGGCAGAGAAATGCACATTTTGCAGCAAGAAGTATTCAAAACCATCTCACATCACGATGACATGTCAGAGCCTACAGGAAGGGTAAAGAAAAGGTAAACTTCTCTCACATACAACTATTGTTGAATGTCTGAAGTTTATATATACTTTGCATTCAGTGTCTGAACATGTAATAGTTAAATATCGAAGTTCAGAGCCCTTACTTTGTAGATGTGAATTCAGTTATAGTATGATCTTGATATTTCGAGACATTTTATTTCTAAATAGCAGAGGACATAACCCTGTTTTATAGAGCAGAAAGTTTGAATAAGTAACTCTACAACATGAATGGCTTTTATTTAAGCTTCTTCAATGCCTCTCTTCATACCGTAATGTACAAAAAATGAGTTACCAAGTAGTATTTCAGTACCTTCATCATCAATCCACTTGAGGGTAATTGGCTGCTCCTGTTGTAAGTTACACATCTCATGCACTTCATCACAAAGCTCATCATAGCTCATGGATGCATCCAAGTTAGTGATCAGGATGTCCCTGCATGACATGAAATTAAACCTTTGTCAGAAAACATTTGCATTAGCCTGTGTATTCCAGCAATTCCATCTATGGACTCTAAGACACAAGATCATGCTTACAGATCAGCATTCCTCACCAAAAATGCCCCCACTAATGCATACGAGTAACGAGAAACTAAATAACTGAAATTATGCCATGAGAAGTACATAAGTTTACTTTCTTTTGCTATTTATAGAATTATTTATACTACGCTATGGTATGAAGTGCCACACCCAGAAACATGAATACCTGCAGTCCTACAACTCCAGACATAAACTGAACATTGTTTTATAACTTCCTCATGCTTAGATTTAACTTGGATTTCTAAGTAATGCTATCATTTGCTATTGATTTCTATTATATATATTTTTTAATTTAACATACTATCAACGTCTATTTAAAATTGCTTTGGCAGCTACCTGAATGAACTCAACCCTAATTCTGCAGTCCTTCAGCTTCTGGCTTGACATGAAAGAGGCCAAAACCCATACTCCAAATTACTCTAGAATTCTAAACTCAGGATGCTGAAGTACTTGGTACTGACCTGGCAAACAAGTTTAAGAAGAAAGCACTTTGTTTTCAATTAAGTTTGAGGGAATTACTTTCCTAATTACATTTAATTAAAAAACTTTTTTACACCATAGCATTAAAAATCTCACAGTAGCAACATTTGCTTGTTTAGGCAGGAAAATATCAGAAAAGATTACTTAGGCTACTGCTATGACACGCCAGTAATTTCAATCTAAACACTTCAAGTCTGAGCATTTACTTCAGCCAAATATTTAACTCCTCAAACAACTTAAACTTAGGCTTTAGAGGCAAACATGACAGCTCAAAGCAACACTAACTCACAAGGTCCTCAGAGTGGCAGCAAATCAATTATATTTAATATGTCTGAAAGACCAAATTTCATACTGAAGTAATAAGAAAGCCTTCCTGACTGTGCCAACAACTGACTGAAGCCATAAGGACCATGACTTGATTTATTGTCTCAAACCAGAGCTGCCAAAATAAGCACTGCAGAGATAACGGAAGCAGCTGTGTTAACATCTCATTGCATTGCTCAAACTGCTGGGAGAGGAAGAGGGGGAAACTGCTATTGAAAACTAAAAGGCAGACTAACAGATACCATGCAAGAACTTACTTCTGGCATTTATTCCCAACAAAAACAGATTTTTTGCCTTTGGTGTTTTTTATCTTAGATTTTTTTAATCACTTGTAACACTGAATCTTCAAGCAGCTTCCATAGGTTCATCTGAGTTTACTGTTAACTTTCATCAACGTTAATTCCTCATATTTACTTAAGTAATTCCAATAATTTTACACCATTCCTGCACATTTTTCCTCTTCTCAAGACCAAAGAAAACACTGTCAACTCTTTCCTATGCTGCAGAAGCCAGGATGGTGTTCTGATAGCTCCACTCACCTACCTGACATAAAGCACAAGTGCATGAACACCCTGGTTACTCTATTACTAGACCAGACCACAGACTCCCATTCAATGTGCTTTGAAATTTGACAGGACACAGAAAGAACATGCAGACTTACCCACTGTAGTGTGTTTTCACTCTGATGAAGTCTTTGTTCAAATCAATTTTTGAGCCCATTTTGCTAGGCATGGTCTGTATTCAGCTGTCTAAACGAAGCTAAAAGTACATTAAAAATAGGTTTCTTCCAGACATAAAACTCATTTAACTCTGATGTGAAGAGCTCCACAGGTGCACCACGCTGCTCTCCTGGATGGGCTGCACAGAGCACAGGTCAGCACACAGACACACCAACATCTGCCCAACTCCACAAACACCAACAATAAGGGAAAATGAAAACAGGACTACCGTCCTGCACACAGGCTCGATGAAATAAGGTAAAACACGCCGTTCCACGGAGCTATTTAGCAATACCCCAACGCCCTGAACTGCTCCCCCCAGACGGAGCCCAGCAGCTCCCTGCAGCCAGCGCACCCCACACTCCTGCTCACCGCGCTGCTGCTGGCTCTTTTTTTCCAAAGCATTTGGACTCAAAGCTGTGTATATGTGGAAGACTGCTTTCAATTCACCTCAGCTTTAAACTTACTCAAGAAAAGTAGAAAAAGAACTCCAAAACGCGATTTAAATTACCCTCACAGCCCGAGGCTGTGGCTCGGGGCCTTTTTGCTCAGAGTTCCCCGCACCCCTCCCTCACACACGCCCATACACCCCCACACACCTCCGCGTACCCCACAGCCCTTGCTCCGCCGCTGCCCCC
>WBMW01004361.1:49488-138026 GCA_013396635.1 Penelope pileata | reverse complement strand
CCGCCCCTTGCCCCGCCGCTCCCCCCCCCCTCCTCCGCCGCGACTCCGCCCGAGGCAGACGGTCCCACCCGGCCCCCGCCCGCGGCCTTCCCCCCAGCCGGGCTCGGAGCTCCCCCCGCCGCGGCCTGAAGTTGTCCGAAGTCCCGTGAGGAAGTTCGCAGCCAACTTCCTCACCTCACCGCCAGCCCAGCCCGCAGCTCCCAGAGCGCGGCAGCAGCAGCAGCCGCCTCAGGACGCGGCGCGCAGCAACGGGTGCCCCGCACTCCCCTCAGCTGCCGCCACCCCGCTCCGCCGCCCCCGTCCCGCCGGCTCCAGTAGCAACGGCGCCACCGCGCCGAACATGGCGGACTAAGAGGACTAAAGCCCACAGCCAATAGGATTCCTCCTGCTCTACCTGTCAGCCAATAGCGAGCTGCGACTCACCTGGAGCCAATCCCCCAAAGGATACCGTCCACCTACAACCAATCGCAGGCTGGGAACCGTTACCTGAGGGAGTAGGAGCTTCCCAACCAATCAAAAGGCGGAGAGGATGCGGCCGACGAACACCTGCGGCCAATCAGAGATGCGCGCTCCTCCCTGGCGCGTGGGCGGTGCTGAGGCGACAGGTGTGGCGGGAAGGAGGCGGCGGCTGCCTCGAACTTATGCCGGATCCTCCCCATCAGCTCTTTTCGGAGCGCCGCTCCTGTACAGCATCTGTGCGCTCAGAGTTGTGGTAGTGCCTGGCAGGAGGAGGACTCGGACCGGTGAGGCCAGCACTACACTGTGAGGGCTTCTGAGAGGCGGCAGCCACCGCACCGTGGTGGGCTGGAGCTGAGGGGAGGGGGGGGGAGGGAGCTGCTCCCTCAGTGCCCCCAGTACCTGGCAGTACCCTGACCTGAACCCCTTCCTGGGAAAAGTGATAAGTGAAAAGATATGTGAGAGAAAACGGTGCCCAGCGCTGAGGGGTCTCGTTCACAGCTCTTTGGGCAGGAAAACTGCACTCCAAATACATAGGAACTTCAGTAACAAAGATAAATTGGAGTTCTGAGGGGTCAGGGCAAAGGTGAGCAGAGAAAGACAGCAGAACGCATCGTAGTAGCATTGCTGAACTTACCATGGTCTCACAAGAGCGAGTCTGAAATAGCTCATGTCCTGACTAGCTCAGCTCTATCAAGTGGGGTGGGTTTGCTTGTTTTTTCCCTTGTTTTTGATGCTGAGATTTCAAACCATGCATCAGCTGTGGGGAGACACTGGGAGGTGGGAGCAGCTCTGTCTCAGCCCCCCTGGGAGCACTGCTTGTGCTGCCTTTGTGTATCTTAAAGCCATTTTTCAAGGAAAGCACCTGTCTTGGGGCTTCTGGTGGTCTGCTGAGTAGTGGTAACCCACCAGACTTCAAAATGAGACAGGCTGTGCGTCACACCATGGTAGAGTGTCCAGCTGTGCTCCCATGGATGTGGGCGTTTCATGGCAATGCACCGCGTGGTTTCATTCATCAGTCTTTAACCTGAGTGAACTGTGTGTCCAGTGTTAATTTTAACTTAGTGGAAACTGAATATAATTCATTGTGGGTCTTTTTTTGTTTGTTTGTTTCAGACTTCCTCTGCTTAAAATGGAGAATGACATGTCTGATATGCCTACACAGATGCTCCTTTCAGAGCAAGCTGAGCTCTGGTCTCCTTGTCACATCGGTGAGGTGACTTCAGCTTGTTGGACCCAGAGAGAAAAGGTAGCAATGTTCTTCAGAACTGTAATTTTGGCATTTCATGTGCTTCATTGTTGCTGTTTTTCCCTAGCACAGCTTACTCAGGATAAAATATTAGGTAGGAGGGCCTACTTAATTTGAAGAGACTTATTAATGAAATACATCAGGGTCTCAGGTTCTGTGTCTGCTCACATTATTATCCCATCAACTTCAGTGGAGTTGCTCCTGTTTTTTATAGATATGCTCACAGTGATGTTCTGTCTTCACACCTGTGACTCTATATCCAACCTCAGCATCCCATTGTGCTGCACATTTATGTTGGCAGTGGGGAAATCTGATCTGTTAGGGAATCTAACACCGATATTTCAACTGCTGCAGCCTAGTAATCTGATACCTCATTACTGAATTGTCTTTTTGACTAAAAGTTGTGAATGTCTAGAACACTGATTTCCAGACTTAGTGGCTTGTTTGTTTTTAGATTGTACTGATATTTGACAGTGAATTTAAAGCCTGTGTTTAAGTGTGTATATCTGCATATTTCCAGCAGATGGCAAGATATTCCCAGGCAACGGTCTGGGAGAAACACAGCTGAGTATACAATACTTGTAAGTGGTAGTTCTTTATTTTAATGCTATAGGCTCTTGAGAACTGTTCTTTAAAAAATTGCTTAAAGTGAATACAAATTATTTGGGGTTAATTGTGGCAGTAACTAAGTATTGCTTCAGGCATCAGGTATTTTTATTAACATCTTTAAGTATCACTCTAGTACAAGGTTTTTCAATCTGTATTTTCATTTGCTACTTAATGGCTTTGGAAACATTTAGTGTAGGCAGTACAGCTGGTTTAGTGCCTCTAACAAGAATGCAGTAAAATTCCTTATGATGGTCCAATCTTCTTTTCCCCAGTGTCTTGAAGGAAGCAGGCTGCAGCTGCACAAGAAAGCAGTGCAGTAGGGATAACCGTAACTCAAATAGCTACAAACCAGGAGGAAATAATGTTCTTTTTTGTGTGTGTATTGAATTTTATAATATTTTAGCTCTAGGACCTATTATTTCCACTTTGCATTTGCCTCGTTCATGCAGTTGGGTTAGTAAAGGAATACAGTGACTTATTCTTGTGAACAGTACCTCTGGTTGATGCAATTTAAGTCACAAGTGGGGCAACCATTTAAGTATTTAAGAAAGATCTATGCAACGTTAACACTGGACCATTTAACATCTTAAAATGCTCATTTAATGGAGAAAAGCTTATAAAAACAAATGAAGAATAGTTTGAATTGATATCATAAACAATGTTTGAGAATCATCACAGATTTATTTACTAACAAGGTTCATTTCTTCTGTGGTTCTGATCACAATATTGATTTTCATGTTGAAATACTTCATTTTCACCTGTAAGAATTAATTATATATCAATTTAGGAAGTCTGCTTGATAACTTATCGTGTATCCCAGGTCCTAAAGGGAAGAAACTCAGCTCTTGAACCTAGTGAGGACTGCTAAGTTTAAGGTCAAAGGAGAATTGCCAGTTTCTGAGATAAACATTCCTGGTCTGCTGTAAAAGTTGTGAATGGGAGGCAAAGGTGCTATGCAAGTGGAATTTGTAATGTGGATTGGGAATCCTGTGTTAGGAGGCTCGTAGTTCACTGCCAGTTGATCCATAACATTGACAAAGCACTGTATATCCTTGTCAAGGTTGACAAAAGAAAAAAAAAACACTTCTCCCTCTCCAAAATGCTTGAATTAAGACACCATTACGATAAATAGTTGTTAAAAACAATTTTGGGGGATAAAAGTACCAGGTGGTACTACTTTTACCTTAATACAGGAAGATAGCTGTCCCATTTTTACTTGAACCTAGTGACTTAAGATCTTCAGATATTTTAGGACCCATCAACTTTCCAAGGTTTTAAAGATTTAGTAGGGATTAGAACTGATGATTGCAGACTATGAACAAAACAACAGTTAAAGGAGACAGAAAGCTATTATCTTCAAACGTACAGGAAATGTGAGTAACCAGTTTTGTGTCACTCAAGAATGAAAATGCACCTCCACAGAATTTCTCCTTTAGCACATCAGACCAGCTGCATGTGCAGACTGACGTGCAGGCTTCTCTTCAGCCTACTTACTCTCTTTTTCCCAAGAAACAGACAAGCTGTATTTTCTATTGAAATCAATGGCAGTGAAATTGTTGAATGCTATGAGAGCAAGTATAGGCTAAATGCCTCTGAGTTTGGATTAAAAAAATGTGGGTGGGCCAAGCTACATAGATTTATAAAGTAACGAAACCAAACGTCTCTTTCTGTATTTATTTTTGAGGGTATTTAAACAGCCTGTCTCTGTGGCAACACATTTTTTAACCCATTTTTCTTTTGTGTGTGTACACCAGCATGCAGTACACTGTAAATCGTAAAGACTCCATTATTCTTGCTGCATAACCTGATCCTAATCTTTTTGAAAGCAATGATTCTTGTCCCAAAAGGGAACAGTGAAAGAAACTGTAGGAGAAAGGAAATGGATGTTTCTGCTGCTGAAGACGTCTCTGTTGTTTCAGAGCATGGAAGAAAATGGTAAAGAATTTTAAGCAAAAAAGACAACCCTGAGGATCTAGTTCTCACCTTGGTTCCTCAAGTATTCTATTTTTATGGATTTCCCTGGACTAGACTTAAGCTTTCCTAAATTCTCATTATTGGACAAGCCAGCATTTGGTTCGAATGAAAGATGAGTACTCTTTGTTCAAGTTGTTCCAAATCCTGGAAGCATCTGATGAATCCTTCGCTAAGCATGCACAGAAACACCTGTGGAGGCAATCTGAAGATGCTCATAGCTGATTTGTAAAATGTTCATTCTTTGTAGGGGTTCAATTTTAAAATACTACGTGCACTGTAGCTTATAAACAACATACAGACTCCTCCTGGCTTTTAAATATTCAAGCTTATATGTGTGTATATCTATTAGTTGAAAGCCAGTCCTGGAAATATGAGGGTTGAATAATCCTAAATAGGTATCTATATAAATGTGGTAAAATGGACNTTTTTTTTTTTTTGTCTAACTCTGAAAGAAACACAGCAATAAAGGAAGAACAGCCTGGATGGAGTATCATGCCAGATGTTTTACAGATTACTCTATTTCATCACTCAATCTTTATTTAATCTTAGAAGACTGTGGTAGTTATAGCCCACTGGATATTCCAGTATTAGATGCGAGTTTGTAGCTTCCAGCCATGTCTGCTCTAAGCTGGCCAATTTTCTATTATGATGTAAAGGAAAATGTCTTCTTCACTCCATCTGGTAACCCAATGCATGAAAATTGAGGACTTTATTATATTTTTGGTAGTAAAGGTAATTCCAGTGCTGTTAGGATCTCAGTAAAAGATACACGTACTTAGCAGTTCTGTGACTTTATACCAAAAGATGGAGATTGGGCACCGGGCTAGAGGGGTCTTTGCTTCAATAGAATTAGCCACTCCTATGCATTGGTTGGTCCTAGATCAGGAATGATCAAAAGAGCTTTTAGATACTTCAGAGATCAGGAATGTTTGGGTTTCGTTTTTCGGACCAAAGTTTGCTGAACAGTGACCTCCAGTAACATCTGATCAGTTCTGTTGGCGCTATATTTTTTGACAGACTGGTCTGTACTGTCTTCTCAGATTTGTTTTTACTGTGCATGACTTAGTAAAAGGAATAGCCGTGACATAAAGCTTGTATAAGGAGAGAACAGATCCTTAATGCGTTATGTAATGATGAGCTTAGGTCTTCAAATTCATTTCATTTAAGACACGAGCTATAAAGGCAGGAAGAGCTGGTGTCTTGTCTTTCAGCTACCGAATTCTTCCAAATAGATATGTTCATTGCCAAATTTTTATTCAGTCTCCATTAGGAAGAACTAGCTGTGTATGTTTGTAACGTATTGCACATGGTACTATTATGACATCAAACAAGCTTTCAACTGTTGCAAGGGTATTAAGCCACTATAGTAAAGAAGGCATGGGGAGAAAACAGATTTAAAAAATTATGTATGTTCTCTAACTTTCAATGAGCTTTTGTTATCTATTCTGCTGCACAGAGAAATATGCAGGGGGTGCTCTCTTCCTCTGAATGTGAAGTACTTGCTTAGGTTAATGACTCTGAATATTTAAAATGAGAGCAATCGTATTAAGTGTTTTGTTGTACCAACAGCAGAAGCCTCATTGAGTTAAATTGGTTTCGCTACATTATCTATTGGATTAGGAAACCTGTTAAGAACCAATGTGAGAGCTTGTGCTTTAATTTGGATAAATGCTTTCCTTCTTGCCCAGAAACAGGACAGACTTATCTGTACATTAACCTTTTAATTGTGCTGTCACTGCAAGCATATCTTTTAAACAAATCGTGCCATGTCTTGCTCTTCTTCATCTTGTGCTTTGTTTCTTTTCAACCTCCTGAGATAGCAACAGCTATTTTTTTGGTATAAATACAATAGTCTGTACAAGTGCCCCACAGAAAGCACTCATGAATGCAGAATGGTCCTTTCTGTTCTGTTGTCAAGGCCAAATTACAGTTTTATGAGCCCTTAGGCACTGAAAAGGCAAAACTTCATTATGGGATGAAATCTCTGAGGTTATTTTGATTTTCCTTATGTCTTTTATCTTTTGGTTCAATAGGTGGAGTGTCTACTTTGTCCGTTTTATAGAAACTACGATTTCTATACAAACTACACTTTATTAACACTTCACATTTAGAATGATTACATTAATACAAATCCACATCCTTTCTCACAGGCACACCAGTGCTCTAGAGCAGTACTCTGATTTGCTGAGAGAAATACAAATCCTTTTAGGTACAGTGCAGAAATAACTCCTCCCAATCTGTCACATATACATAGGTCACTCTGAATTTAATGCCTCCTATTTATTTCCATGGAAACTAAAACATATGAAGAGCACAATGACACTATTTTAGCAGATTCTCAGCTACAAAACATTGTTTTTCAGGATAGTCACCATTAGTTCTGCATTTTTGCCAGCGGTGAGCAGGAGTCTGCATACCATGCTCAGGGCAATCTGCACTGGTGGAAGTGACCGCTGTCGCCGCTGCTGAAAGGCACCACCAGCACCTCACTGTGTTCACCACGGTGTGGTCTCCATCCACATTCAGCAAGCGTTGATGAATGTCAGTGGGTGCCATTTTTTCCTGCATGGAGAAATTCAATTCCACGCCTTTGCTCCGTAAGCACTTCCATGTCAGGTGCCATTTGATCATAGTGCCCCTCTGCTGCCATCCGTCACACAGCACTAAAATGGAATGGAATGTTGGTGGGAAGGTTCAGCCTCTGCTGCCATACCCCTAACATCCAACTCTGATGTTGTGGGCCAAAAAGATAAAATAAGAGGCATTACTTTCAGATCAGCCCTCCCCCTGCCATTAGTACAACCCATTCAAAGCTTGTTAGCCTTCAGCTGACATCAAATTCTGTTTATTTCTGTTATTAAGTGCACCGTAAAGCTAGAGTTGATTGGGGCATTGTCTTTAGATATATACTGTATAATGATTTTCAAATAGGAAAAAAAAAAGTCCCCCCAAAAGTACAGAAGCTTCAGTTTTATCCAAAATTTCAATCATTACACAATACTCCTGTACTAAAGTTCTTCCTTAAAAGAGTTTATATGGTGTCTGTTTTATTTCTGGCTTTGGAAGAACATTTAAAAAAATCCAGCTCTTCACAATGGAGATGTTTTGTCTTGTGCTGCTTGTGCAAGTGCAGTAGCTGAGACACATGCTCTCCCCTCTGAGTCACCAAATTCCTGGAATGGACACAATTGCCATATGTACTCTCACATTTTAACTTCCTGAAATACTCTGAGATTTTTTTTCCTTTTATTTATGCTTGTCTACAGCATTGTGACAGCCTAGTATTCTGGCTTTGGTTTGGTGGGGCTTTTCATTGTTGTTTTTGGTGTTGGGTTTTGGTCTTTTATTTTTTTATAGGGAAAGATTGTAGCCGCCCTTTACTTTGATCAATCACAACTATGCTATACACCTTGAAGATCTGCAGTCAAACTACAGAAAAATTCATTGAATAAATCTCTGAGGAAGTCAGCAGGGTGTGCAGCCTGTGACTGTCTCCCAGATGGAGAAGCAACTAATTTTGTCCAATAACCCCATGTGATTAACTCAGTTGGCTTCAGGGTAAGGAGTTATGTCAGGTGCACAACTACAACCTATTACTGCTGAAGTAATTAGATTAGACACTGCCTTTATATTGCATGCAGCCACTTTCTTGCTAATTACTCTAAATAACCAGCTATTGTACATGACAGAGACATGTCACTGCTTTTTTCTGTTCTTTAATAACTTTAATCCTTAAAACATGGATTACTTTCTTATGATTTATACTCCATGGGAACTTGCTACAAGTATTTCCTTTGCTGGACTTAATGAACAATTTCACTCTTAGCAGTGGTTACTGGCCCTGATAGGCAACAGTAATAGCTAGAGAAACCAGTGGGATACAGAAAGGAACACTGATTACCGTCATGTATAAAAGGAGATGCAAAATTTCATTAGTAAGATGAAAATTGTATGTCTTAATTCAGTATGTGAGTCTCAGAAACTGCAGTAATAGCACCACACAAGTGCTGTTTGGATGCACGTAGCTAGTTGGAGAATTAGTTTGTGTCTCCCAAAAGGATTTCTCTTATGTAAAATCACAGACTTAGTAAAGAAATCTGTATAATTATACAATTAAATGACTCAAGTAAGGTTCACCAACAAGTCAGTGGCAAGAGTTTACAGCAGAATCCAGGTGTTTAAGTCCAGGGCTAGGCTGATAAGAACTTTGTGGAAGAATTATAGCTTGATGATGGTTTGCACCTTTCAGCACAAAGTTGGCAGAAAGTATTTCCATTATAACAGAAATTAATAATCCAAGTGATTCTAAGCCCGATTTATAATGAGAGCATATTTTCTATTAAGCTTAGCTCAGGATCGTGAATTTTTCTTCAGTGCATTCTCTTACTTCAGTGATACTGAGCAGATCTCATTTTAAGTCATAAAGCCATGTTCAAATGCTCTTTCAATTCTGGACCTATGAAATCAAACCACATATTGCAGGTAAGCCAGGAGGAAAGTGTGAACAAATGCTTGTTTCCTCCTCACTGCAGTTGCAACTGTTACTTATCAGCCACTGCATTCAAGATACCCATCTTCTCTTATTTGCATCGTGTGTGTCATTTAATCCTGCACCTCCCCATGTTCCCTTCCATCGTAGTTTCCAGCCATCTCCTTAGCCCCCCTCGTACCCTCCCTCTCTCATTTCATATTTTCTGTTGTATCTGTCTCTAGGTTTGAAACAATCCTTCTCTTTCAAGGCACAAGAATCCTCAAAAAAAAAAATTCCCTTTTGAAGTGTCTGAAATATTTCTGTTGTTTTAATCCACATCTCACTATTCTGTGTTTTTTTGATAGAGGTTAATTACAAAATTTGTATGTGTTTTGAATATCGCATTCATTCATTGAGATCACTGGAATTATTTACAGAACCAAGTGGTATTTTATGAGTGGGGTGAGAGGATCTAGTCTTGAATTAATCTTGAATTCAGGAGTGTGTCAGAGGACCCATAAATTCCACTGTCAAATAATGGAAGTGAAGAAGCCTAACATCATGTCAGCCTCTGAATAAAAATTGCACAAATATCCAAAGCAATGGAGTGACTTAAAGCCATTTATGGCACTTTTGAACTTCACTCAGCTGTTTAGGACTGAATACAAAATGGAGATCTTCAGAGGCACATAGGGCAGACTGTCACTGAAAACTAACAGAACAAATTCTAAAGTCCTTCCTGAAAATTGAGTCTGAGTTCCTTCCTTACCAAGCACATTTGAAATTTTTCACAGTCCAACATAGGCTGAGATTTCTCTGCATTTCTAAACCACTTTTGTCTATTTGGGGGCCTATTAAAGTAATAAAGGTTACTGTGCTTAAGTGCTTAAACTTTCATTAGCTTAGATCTGAAATGTAACATCATTATTAACAACTCAGAAGAATTCTATATAGTATATTTTATTTCATGCTGTGACTAAGAGCATTGAAATATTTTCAATACTTTATCCAAGACAAAAATTCAACAATTCTCCACTCACCTCTATTCCCTCTTTACTTTGATCATGAGATTTTTATGATTAAAATCTCCAACTTTGTCACTCCTGTTAAACCTGGACCATTCCACAGAAGGCCAGATACAGAACATCACTTGTGGAAGCTAGGAATTAGCTGCTCCACTGAGAAAAATGAAATGCTTTGAGTGTAAGAAGCTAAATCTTCGTTACTTATCAAACCTTCAGGTGGAGAAAAACCGTGGTAGTTTAAGACTTAAACTTCTGCTGCAATTATGTACATATGAAATATTGTCTCATGGTAAGAGAGGAAACAAAAGGAGCTGGGATTGTTTGGCAGAGTACAATTATCAATGTATCAAATTAGATTGGTAACAAATTGTTTCTCTTGCTGCTTTAATAGGAGTTGATTGCAGGAGTTTCTTGACTAGAAATGTCTCAAGCTCATCAGAAAATATTTTGAGAAGAGATGGAACCATACACTTTCCACAACGACTTTTTAGTGTGTAGGTATTGTTCAATTCTTAGATCTTCATGAAGTTTTGGGTTTCTTACATTGTGTAGGCAACCCAGTAAATAACATTGACTGCTGCAAACGCTGCTGGGAACACTGCTCTGGCGTAGATATCAATGGTATCAGCATCAATGGGCTTAAAGAGGGACTTCAGACCACTCTTTCTATCCAGTTTCATTTCTTGCCGCTGCTTAGTCTCTCCAGTCTCTATTTCTATTGTGCCATATGATCCAGGCAGACTTCTGGGAATTCGGTGCTGCCTGTTGGAAACGGCCAGTCCCTGGTTCACACCAGCTATGGAAAGGGAAAACAGAACAATGGCATTCTTCACATTTATCTGCAGAGGAAAGAGGAGAATCCATAATAGTAATTTATAGGGCAATGGTATCTCATCCAAACTATTCATGATACTGACGTGGTGAAATACATATGAGATCTGTAAGAAACAAATGGTATTTATCCCTTGCTTTGGCAGAAAGTCCTCTGAAAGGTTCCATGCTACCACATCTACGGTTTGGCTCTAAATATATTCTCAAAGTATACTGACCTCTCCACTCTGCCTTCTCGCCTTGATCTTGTTCTTTTGCTTTTTCATGTAGTCAGCATTGAAATGTGCAAATGCATATTCTACCAGTGCAGCGAAGACGAACACATAGCATATCCAGAAGTAAACATCAAGTGCCTTGATGGCAGATGCTCGTGGGAGTGAAGATCGGGCACTGACCATCAGTGTAGTCATGGTAAGCACGGTAGTTATGCCTGCAGTGTGGTGTGAGAAAGCTCCTTTAGGTTTTGTAGTATACCTTAATAAACACATTTGTTAATCTGAAACTGAGGAATACTTTTCACAGTAGAAGACAATAGTGTGGATTTGATTTCCAAATGGGATTTAAAGAGCCTGTAAAGACTGTACATTTGTATGACTAAGGCAGCTTTGAACATCTTATCCGTGGCTTTGTTCTAGTTCTGGATAAACCAAACAGAAGACTGACCCTCAAAAGCTTTTGGGTCTGGCCTTGCAACCCTTACTTGGACAGACAGACTAACAAGCACTAGGAACACTTTTTTGTCACAGTTCCAGTTCCTTCAGATCAATTATTTTATGACTGCCTTACATTCACTATTGCTTTTAACCATCCTTAGATGTTTGTATTCTTTCTTGAGGCAGCTGCTCTGATAGCATGACAGGAATTAAAGCAGGCAGGAAACATTTTAAAGGACCCTCTCTTCAGCAAATTTAAACACAGTATTCACAAATGCGTCTTCATAGGAAAAGGTGCATTAGAGAGCATAATCACCCTTCTCTGTTAGTTCCCCAAACTGTCCATCTTACCTAATGACACCCTGGCTGGCACGGCTGACTGACTGATCCAGAAGGATACCCATGACATGGCCACAAGTAAGATTGAAGGAACATAGGACTGAATGATGTAAACTCCTCGATTTCGCCGAAGGTGGAAATGGAGACTCAGCCTGGGAAACTGACCTGCTGGTAAAAAAGTACAGACAAAGCAAAGAAAGATTCCAACTGTGTGAATTGCAGTTAAACTGATACTCAAAATAGCGTTTCCTATAATGATCTACATTCTTAAACAAAATTCTTTTGGCCAGGGATCACAAAAAGCTTTTATGAACCTTTTTCAGTTAATCCTCATAAACCCTGCACGAGGTAGTGCAGTTCTCATCAGCACAGTTAGCTAAGAATAGGTCAAATGATTTGTCTCAGGTCATATCAATGCCAGATCTGAAAATAAAATCATGAGTCTTCTCAAATAACAGTATTGCTTCAAAATGTGTACTGTCTTATCATCTGCTGTAGAAAGTCCTCCAGACACTAAATATAGATTTTTTAAAAGGCCAAGTTAATTTCAAACTCAAAAAAGAGCTTAGAGGAGATGTGCAGCATAAATGAGGATCTGAATACATGAAAGAGGATGAAAAATCAGCAGGAAAGAAATGACTCCAATCTTTTACAAACATTGCAATAAAGCCAGTGATATGCATACACACCACTGACTTCTGCTGGATAGAATTAGAATGATTTGACTGTATGTCATAAGCCTCATAACATCAGGTCTAGTGGAAATTTTCCTTATCCAAAGTTGCAAATTAGGTCAGGAAAATGTGAGTTATGCCTTATCAAGTGCTGCCTGGCTATTCCATGCAGTATTTTGTCAAGCATCTAGAGCTAGAGGATGTAATATGCTACAGTGGCTACCTGAAAGCCAAAAGGTTAGCTTTTTTTGCAAGAATGAGCTACGGAAAATCATATCAGAAACCGGACGGATTATCTAAAGTAGTTACTTAAGAGGAAGGATTTTCTATTGTGGATGTATGTTTCCCCATGTGAAAAAAGATCACACATTGTTCCCGAACTGAAGACAGATCCTGTTACCAGATTTGAAGTTCATCAGTTCTGTTGTGAACTGGTAATTAGTAATTGTGAATTGAGCAAGCTGCAGCTTATCCAGCCCATGGATCTCGTCCTGGTTTTCTGACCAGTGGTAGACGATGTCCTCTGAAGAGTAGCCATCTGCCAAAAGAAACTTGAATAAATGCAAAGCTTGGGGAAGAAATTAAGAACCTAGCGGGCTCATTGTAGAAGTTCTGTAATTTCTCTGCTACACTAATTTTCATTGGTCCCATTGCAAACATGCTGTGATTCAGTCTAAATAACTCACTGTCCTGGCAACATGAGTGGTTCCAGGATCCCATCAGGGATAGCTTTCCTACAGGGAGAATGATCCGAGTTGATTCGCACTGACTAACAATACGTGGTATGGCACAATGCGCTTCAGTGTCCTGAGGAATACTCCATCTCGCTCTGAAAAAGGTCATGTGCGTGCTCACTAAGAGCAGAGTAACTGCTGCTGTGGGGTTCTAACTAGGCTACTTACTCCAGTTAGAGAATAGCAGTGTAACACAGACCCATGTCCATTCTGAAATGAAGAAGCTAGCTTGACAATCACCATGTATAGCAGGCTATTAATTAGTGTAGTTTGGCATGGGTGGCAGCTAGAAGAGAGGTGCAGAGTACCAGGGACATGAGAGAAGGGTGGGAGATACGTGAGTGAATTTGTGTAACATGCGAATCCACAGGAAATCAATCTTTGCTAGTTAATGCACAACTTGCTACTAAACCATTTGTTTCTTTAAAGAGTCTTTATTTTTACTTGTTTGTTGCACTGACATCAAAATCCTCAAATTCAATTAAAAGGTTCAACCACCACCAAAATTCTCTGCAGAACTTGCAGGGAGAGAGAACTGATTGCTGGTTCAGTGTCTGCTGCCTCTACATTTGGTGATTACATAAGTAAAACTGTAGATTGCTATTTTTGACAGGATAAAATGGAATTGTGGTTAATTGCCTAGAAAACAAAGTCAGTGCTAAAAAAGAAAAAGAGAAACTTAAATCAAATAGCACACAAAATTTTGCCTGTGGGCTTCTCTGCTTCTTGCTGTATTTGATGGAAACCTCAGTAATGCTAGTGAAAAGACTGTCACAGTTCCACTAGGCTTTACCTCAAACACAAAGTTCCAGACATTTGTCTTCAGCAGGACTGTAGGTTGTTCAGCTTCACAGAATTAAATCCTACATCTTTAAATAGGAACAGAGCTGAACTATGTAGTATTGGAAAGTCTGTAGTCTGACACAGAGAGCGAAGAATTCATGTTTGTACCCTTTATTTCTAAATCCTAAACACCTCTTGCATTTCACTGACTAAAGCAGAATCACTCCAGCAAATTCCAACAAGCTAACTACCATGTATGCATGTATACAGGCTTTAAGCAAAATAGAGTTTGCATGAAATGCTGTACTCAGCCCTTACAGCTCTCCAAGTCCAACATGCATTCCTGCTCGTCCATTGGGTACTTGGAAAGGTCCATGTCACAGGCCACCGTGGAGGTAATCCTGTCCCAGGCAAAATGAGCACCAGTTAGTGGCATTCAGATAGAGCTGTGGACTTTGTTTTTCCTCAGAACTCAAAGACTGAATGGAAAAATCTGAAACTTTAATATTGCTAATACAACAAGCTCTTTTCAAAATGCTTACAGCAATTGTCTTCGCTAAGTATATGTGAAACACAAAGGTTGGGGGGAAGGGAGCTGAAGAAAAACCAATTGACTTGTGTAACGTCAGAGGATGCTTCAACTAGTTCTGATGATAAAAAGGTCCTTTCTGAGCCAAGTCTGCTCCCTTCCATTGTCAGTGATTTCCTTACTCATACCTTAACGTGTCTTCGGACTTAAAATTTCAAAGGTGCACACATTCACTTTTAGAATGTTACACAACTAACTTATAATAGTTACCGAGTTCTAGGAAGAACACTCTCAGACTGAGAGATACCACTTTCTCTGTTCATAAGTTGTGGAGGTTGAACCTGAATCAGCCTAGTACATCCCATGGAAAGCAGTGTGAGAGTGGAGAACAGGGTCTTTGCTCTGTGTTCAGCATCTCCTTGCCCCATGCCCAAACAGGTGTGAGAAGTTTGTATTTCATTTTGAAAAGTGATCAGTGGTTACTCAGTGAAAAATATGTTAGTGTTGCTGAGGGTACATTTCTGGCAATGTAATCATTGTAAAGCGAAGGGATTTCTGACAGGAGTGACCAGAACTTTCTTTTGTTTAGCATTAATAGTTATTGTAGGAAATCATCCAGGGGAAAATGAGTGATTATTTTTAAAGTCTGTCCAAAAAGTTAACACATGACAGAGTACACTTGCCCCCTGTCTCGCTCACCTTATGCTGTATAAAATGACTCCATCTGGCTGGAGCCTGATGAGTTTGTTTTCCACAGTCACGTCATGGAACCAGGCAGACTTGGCATTTACTATGAAAGTGTCTGGCAACCAGAGCTTGTCCACAAACCGGCTGTCCAAGCCCAGGGTTTCGTTGGTGTGGTTGTAGGACAGACGGTCATCTCGCCAGCTCTGGTGCAAAAATACTGTCATGGTATATTCCTATGACAAGAGAAATCCCAGTTAACAAGTGATGCTAAACAAACACGTTGATGCCTCGGGACTTGGTCAACAATCATTGAATTAGTTCAGAAATGTACTGTCTGTTTTCTGTGCACAAAGGTATTTTTATACTCAGCCATAGAACTGGCCATGGGAAGGGATGGAGGGAAAGTCAAAGTTGTGGATGTACATTTGAATATATTGTGTTTGAGGAATGAAATTAACTCATACTATGGCTGGTTATGTGATTTGTAAGTTGTTCTACTCCGTTGCTTTATCCAAAGGTCTTTACACAGACAGCAGGCGCATCTCGATGAATGCTCCCCTTAGCCTTGTAGGGGGAATACCTGGGCTGAAGAGGAATTTGAACAGTGGCTGATTCTAATGCTTAAAATTAGGCTATCAGTAAGTGTTGCACAGTTCCAAACGTGTTAACTCCAGTCAGAAATCTCAATGACTTATACATGTCTAGTGTCTTCTAATTGCCAACTTCTGCCCAAAGAAAATCTGCCTGTGTCTTAAAATAGTGTTTGTTCTCTGTGGTATCTTCTTCTGACAGTCTCTCCACTCCAAATACAATGGGGATCAGCTATTCCTATTTAGCCTTCTACACTTTCTGTCATGCATACATTCACAGCTTGGTATGTTTATCTCCAACGTACCATGTTCACTTCTGAGATGTGGTCAATGCTGGCTACTTCAATTGCAAGGGCAACGTTAACAGGAGGACCTGAAAAAAAAATGTTGGAATGGCATGATTTACATCATCACTGCAATCCAAAATGACTTCAACTTAGATATCAGGGGTTTAAGAACCGTATCAGCAACAAAACTGCATTGCTCATTGTATTGCATGGTCTGTCTTTTTCCAAATGGCAAAATAAGTAAATTGTTGGTTGTTACTATTTCCAGGATCCAAGTATAAGCTGAACACAACATTTTAATCATATAGGCGATGAAGTGAAGATGAGCATCAGAGGTGAAAGAATTGTAAGAAGTAAAAGACATAATTCTCAACGTCTCACCTCCAATCCCCGGCCTGAAGTTACGTGCATACCCTTTCATCAAATCGTCCAGGTTGGGTAACCAGGATATTTCGATGTTGGAGCCTATGTAATCTCCAATGTCAGTCATAGCTCTAGGGAAAGAGAATGGGTATCTTTTAAAACTTGCTGGCATTTACAAACATGAAAATAACAGAAAATAGAAGGCATTGTCCTCTTTTGCTCCAGAGACCACTGGCAGTATAACCAGCTATGCATGGCTGGTAATTCAGTGCAACAATACTGTACATAGGTAGGAAGATCGCTTCAGAAATTTCTACTTAAATCAAAACATATTTCAGGCAGGACCACGGCTTCTTTCTGAGATAAAAGCAGTTACTTCCAAAAGTTTGGGGTTTTTTCCTTTAAAAAAAAGTTTTAGAAATGTAAAGAAAGCATAAGGGAAATGAAGATACATTGTATACTGCCTAAAATGCATGGGTGGATGCTGAAATGCAGCTATCTGGGTAGCTGTGCACAGCAGCTGTGACAGCTCCTAGCACCGCTCTGGAGCAGTTGAGATCAAGAAGGATCTTTTGAAATGTGACAGGGAAAAAAGTGTAAAAATTACACCATTGGAATTTGAATTTCGTATCTTTGATGCTGTGAAAAGTACCATTGGCCCTCAGCAATTTAAAAAGCAGTGCTAAGTAGAAGGTGTAAGATACAAAGTTATGGTCTAAAAAGAGATAAGAGTTCGAAAAGCGATCAACAGAAAACGCAAATGCCATCCCCACAGTCTCAAGTAACCATGTAGATATTCCATAATCTCTTGTAAACAAGGCGAGCTCAAATTGTCTTCAGTGTTTAAACTGAGCTGGCAGACTTCATTTGAAGCAGATCTGTGCCTGCTCACATAATCCCTCTTGCCAGCGCTGTGATTGACATGACAGGAACAGATAAATGAAGGACTGCGATGATGTCTACCACAACTATTTGCAAAGAGAAGAGTTGCTAGCGGTTGGAGAGGCGTGTGTCTGAATGCAGGTACTGGATCGGAGCTGGCTGAGCACCGTTTTAGTGCCTTCCCCTGAAGGCAGCAGTAAATATGGCATTCGAGAGATCTATGTCACTAGTAACAGAGGAGAAGCTTGTTAAACACTGATGAAAGACTGCAGAGTAATATACCATAAATACATCCTGCCTCGGTACTTACATAACTTTCTTAAGAGTGTTCATGCGACATTGACCCATATAAAGCACGTGGTTTTTCTCTCCGAAATATGCCAGCCCGGGCACTCAGCTCAGCACGTGCAGTTCCTGCTAGCTCTTCTGAGGAAGGATCTTGGCAGACTCAGAGCCATATAAATTGGAATAAAATAATTGATTTAAACAAAGGCTCTGAAGATTTATAATAGATGTTGGTAACGTTTTTTTCGTTCTTGATTGCATCTCACCAACTGCACAAACACTTCTTTTCATCAGATTTTTCCCACGTGCTGGTCTTACGTTCTTCTCAGTGTCAGTTGTTACTTAAAGAAAATGACGTTTTCATAGTACTTTGCAAGATCCAGGTGCTGAGATCTGGCTTTCTTCTGCAAGACCATCAAAATTGCAGCTCAGAAATTCCTTAATTTATGTTCCTCACCATCCTATTTCTGGAAATACTAAGGCTGTCAGTTAACACAGAAAGCAAAGAATTATTTAAATTAAGACTTTGGCAGATTAGAGAACGAGACTATCTTGGAAATATTTTGTTCAGAAATGAACTCATTTGTAGCTTGTAGGTCTCAGCCACAGACCTGCAGTGGAATTCCGAATCAGTAAAATACAGGAACCTCTTCGATAGGCAAAGAATGTTATTTCACGTCTGTTCCTAAGTACAGTAAATAACCAGAATACACTTGAAGAACTGAATGGGGTTTTGTTTTTATGTTTTTACTTTGTTGCTAAAACTGCAGCTGAGTTCTTTAAAGCATTCTTCAAGCAATGCTCAATCCAAAGGTGGCTGCAGCATGGTGGCCTGTCCTGCACGCCCGGTCTGCGAGGGTGGGAGAACCTACCTTATGCTTCCCGCATACACAGCACTAGGGTAGTGCTAGATACAAGGTGTAGAATTAGCATACCTTGAGTAATCAACCTGACCAAAAAAATAGAAAAAATTCTGCTGCTCCCCTTTCACATTAGGTATATGTGTGCACAAGAAATCATGCCCAGGTAACTGATACTCAGTCACATGCTATAAGGGAAGTAATGTCATTCTAGGGACTGCCAGGATCCTCATGTTTTTTATTCAAAAAGCATTTACAGTGTGCAGCAATTATCCTGTGTCAGTATTCTATTGTAAAGGCATTATGGAGAGCCAGAGAGCTAAAAGTTAAAATGACAGAGTTGGGTTAAAATCTGTGGGCTACAGCTTGCGGTGTTTTAAGCATATTACAATCTAGAGGGAGTTTTACTTAAATATCCATGACACAATTAAAAAGAATCTGGTTTCTATTATTAATAAAGCCTTAGGGTCAGATCATCAGTGTGACAAATTTGTTGAAGCTAGTAGAGCTATATGCACTTGAATGCAGTGGCAGTTATTGAAGTATTGCAGCTGAAATGGTTTTATGGCCAGATTAGCTTTGTTTCTGTTTATACTGCTCATTCATTTTTAAATTTCTACAAAATAGACAACAAAATGAATCTTAGTTACTGCTTTTCTCACACACCAGCGTGGTGTTCACAGAATGGCTTCTGACTATAAGAAAATACGTGAATCAGAATAACCCACACTTTCCTTTAGAGACAGCAGTCAGTGAGCTTAGCTCCATGGCACTTTGCAGGCCAGGTGTGACAACTCCACTGAGCCATCCCCGTAGAATTCTGTACTGAGATCCAGAGCTTTAGAGCTACGTGAAGGATGGTGGGAGAATTTCATTAATCCTTGATAAGCAGTAGGGATTATATACAGCCTAAAATATTGCTCGTGTTTTTTACCTGAGAAAGGAAGACCAGCGTAGAAAATGCTCATTGGAAGGGATTAACTTTTTGTAATGTAAGCAGTAAAGATTAAAAGAAAGGAAACCACTAATAGTGGAATTAGTAAATTTGCTTCCTAATGTAGGCTGCTGTAAGGCTTGTTTTAGTAAGAAAAGGAACTTGTAAGAGTAAGCTATTGGTTTGTAAAATCCAAGGGATATAACAGCTCGTCAAAAAGCTTCTCTTGACGTTGCACCGGGCCAGAGTGGAGTGCCTGGGTGACTGAACAACAGCATGCTCATGTGTACTATATCTCGCTGGAGGTCACTCCCAAATCTGAAGCTGAGGAAGATGGTTTTTTATCTACACTTCCACTCTGGACACATCTCATTTCAAGCAGATAATTTGAGAATACATTTTCATCCATCCATATCTGGAACTTCAGCACTGTGAGAACTTCAACAGAGCTGGTTGTTAGCAGTAGAAAACAGATTACTGCTCTTTATGGAAAAAAAAATATTATGAAATATTATGAAATTCTTCAGAATTGTCCTTGACACAGGTTAGGAAAGCAACCCTAAGCAATGATCTCAAATGACAGAACAAAGAAACCCATCTCCTTTAGAGCTAAGTATTACCAGTTCTAGAATCAAAACACATATATCCTAGAATCCTTTCTTCTCAAGCTGACATGGGCTGACATCTTTCTTCCAGCTGCTATGGGACCAAGGCATTCTACTCATCTGGAATGATCTGGAGGAGAAGAAGCATCAATCAACCTGGACAGTACGTCTTCGAGAGGCTTCAGGCATTGGCCTGTCATCGCTATCTTCTGGAACACTGCTCGCAAATAGTTGCTAGATATTTATCAACATTGCTGGAAAAAAAATCTGGTATTTAAATTTAATCAGGGAAAGAGGCAACCTATATATTCTGTGTGAATAAGTGCACTACAGCAGCGCAGTAAGATACAACATGAACAATCTTATTTTTGCACAGCAGTGCCAATAGCTCTAGCAGCAGCGCAAAAATCTCAGCAGCATCTCTAAGTCAGTGGCCAATGAGGTACTGATCTGAGGTCACACTTGTAGGGAGAGTGCAATAACCTTTTGGCAAAGATACACTACAGTGAGATGTGGAAAATCACTTTTTGCATCTCCCATTGCTTTTTAAAATCTGCTAGCCTGACTGATCCTGTGTGGGACAAGTGCATAGTTGCTGTATGAATCTTTTAACCTGGAAGATGAAAATACCAGTTTGATACTAAGGACTGGGATGGAGTACAGTTCCTTTTCTTTGAGTTAATCTTTTCGGGGCAAATGGCCCAGATGTCACTGCCACTCAAGAAAACTTTTTTCTTGAGAAAAAGACAAGGAATATCCAGCAAGGTCAGTGAACAATCTGGCTTCTGTCAAGCTCCAGGATTATCCAGGGCAGCGTGTGTATCCTTCCCATCTGCCATTCCTGACTCTGAGTGAAGCTTGCTGTAAATATGTTCTGTATTTTGAAATGTAATTGAAAAAGCATTAGGCTTAATTCGTGGCAACCTTTTGAACATCAAAGCCCCATCAAAGCGCTAAAACTCTGTGAGTTTTAAGCTACAAAAAATAGACCACTCTTTGCATATATTCACGTGTTAAAGCTCCTCTGTTTCCACAACTAGAAGTAAAAGGCTGAGGGAGATACACTACAGAAGAACAACTCTGTGCAAATGTATAAAAACCATTTAATGTAGTAGAATTCTAAATATAAAAGATACACCTATTTTTAATTGGAGCTTCATTATGACAGTTTAATTATTGCAACATCCATAGCATATCAACAGTCTTTCCCCAAAGAGCTGGCAATCATAGAAATGCCAAATTTCTTACCGCTAATCATGCCTCAAGCAGAACAAAAAGTGCTACTTTTTCAAAAATGTTTACCTGAAAACAGCACTGGCAGCAGAATGTGCTGACTGGGGTTGAATTAGGCTCATTCACAGCACACGACAGAAATTGCATCAAATACAGCGCTCTCAAGCACCCTCAAAGGGTACTCAAACATGCCATGAGGAAGCAGGCTGTGTGTGTTCCCTACTTCTCTGCCAAACCTTGACATTATTTTCCTAGGTAGCTTTGCCTTTGGGACATCTTAGGTGATACCACTGAGTTCAGAATTCTCTGAAATGTTCCTCTTTTTTTGAGTATTTTTGCTGACACCTGTCAATGTACAGGCTGCAGGATGTGCAGATGGAATTTAGCATTTTTTGATGTCCTCTGTCATCGTAACCACGAATCAAATGACATTTAGGAAACAACATCAGAGCAATAAGAATGTAGCTTTTGAGAGTTTTGCCCATTATTACAAAATCATAGCAATAGTAAGACACTGCTTTTTGTAACAGCATCACTTACCACAAATGGCATATTACAGAACTCCAATAAAGAAAAATAAGAAAGCTAATGTGCTTCTTGGGCGCTTCCAAGAGGAATTATTTCATAGATCAGAAGCCATCTACGTGTAATTTCATTGATGTAAAGGTAAAAATCTGTTTTAATACCATTTAATTAACTCATCAAAAAAGCACATGCAAGCAAGATTACTCACTTTTTACAGGATTAAACAATGTTCTGCCATAGCCACGCTAAATCCTGAAGCTCCAGAAAACTGTGTTGTGCTAAACAGAGCAGCTTTCTTTGAATATTGAATGTCTTACACTTTGGCATATTTGGAAAACTACTGCAAACTGAACAGTTTGAATTTCAAAAGCTAGAATTTGCCTTTCTGTTCTCTCTGCCATGAATATATCTATTGCTAACAAACAACTCATCACTATTGTGTAACTGGAGGAAGAAAACCAAGTAACTAGGCAATTAATCCAATGATAATTTATCTAAAAAAATTACAGGTTGCACATATCCTGGCAGTTACTGTGCCTAGAAACAGATCTTGAAGATAGAAGCTGAGAAGACTGACTGTTCCTTAAAATTCTTTTAGAATTTATTTTATCCTCAAACACTACTTTTCAACCAAAATACTTAGTGCTAGCCCACGTTCAGACAGAGAAGCAGGGTCACTGACATGATGGGCAAGATCTCCATGCCCTATGGTCATAAGCAGCATCTCCTCCTCTGCCTTCAGTGTAACGCTGGATTGCTTCAGAGCATGGAGGTGCCAGGACCTGGCCCTGGTAACAGATCAAGGTCACGGGATAAATGATTCTGTCAGTCCTGAACAAGAGCATTGACTTGACACTTCCTTTGACACCAGGTCCTTTTCCTTCCCAGTGAAAAAAGATCAGATCTCACTAATTCACTCCAAAGGCCATGACTGCATTGTTATGCCTCACTTTGCTTCTTACACCGCTCTGAAGTTATTAACAATGTCTGTGATGCAGAAGTAGGAAGACCCCTTTAATATCACAGCCACCCATGCTCTGGATGATGTAGGCATGTTTCTGCATGCAGCAAGTCCTTTTTTACTCCCCCTTCTGCTTTCATTGCATAATCTGGCAAGCTTTTTCCAAATCCAGCCTCCAGATCTGTAGAGAATATATAGAGAGCATAGCTGGTTGCCTAGCTAGCACCTTCTGAGTAAATGTGACTGAGAACTGCAAACATTTAGCTCTGCAATTTATTATTTTAAAAAATGGTTGGTGTTCCTCAAACTTTTTCTAAGATTTTTGCCAGCCCCATCCCCTCCTCTCAGGTCGAGAGGACTGATGGACCCATGGCCGAGGGATGGCTGTGTTTGGGGTTGGTCATCGTGCCCATGGCAGCCCCATGCAGGGATGTGGGCTCAGGGTCCCCGGCTCTGCTGGGCTCAGAGCAGAGCTCCAGGGCCGAGCAGCCCCTGCTGAGGTGCTCAAGGGGCCGGGGCTGCTCTGTGCTATGCAGAGCTGTTACAAGAAGGGATTGCCCCCAGTTTAGAGCGAGTGCCCCCAGCAAAACTCTTCCCCAGGCATCCTGTTAAAAGCACACCCTGTGATGAACCCCAGAATCTGCGGCTCGGCTGCCGCGAGTCCTCTCCGTGCAAAGCGCGGGGGCCCTCGGAGCAGCCCCGTCCCTGCTGAGCGCTCCTTGGGGGCAGCAGCCCGAGGCCGTAGGAGAGAATTGAAGGGGCTGCCTTACCTGATGCACCTGTGCTGCTGGGTGCACAGTAGAACCAAGGCAGGAAAGACCCAGGTGAGAAATTCCATTTTACTCCCATGCGTTAGATCGCGACGCACAGAACCCAGGCTCCCTGGCTCTCTGGGCAGCTCCGAAGCTCCGCCGGTGTTGCCATCCTCGCTGCGGCAAGTTGAGCTTTAGTTTCGGCGCCGGATCGCTGCGGGGCAGCGGCGGCAGCCCCCGCGCTGAGCCCGGAGTCCTCCGGCGGGGCCGCTCCGCTCCCCCGCCCCGCTCGGAGCCGCCCGGCCCGGGGCCGCCCCGCCGCCGGGCTCCGTCCCACCGGGACAGCGGATCGGGGCAGCCGCGCTCAGCAGCGCCGCGCTGCTCCTCCTCCTCCTCCGCCCGGCCGCTCAGCGGGCTGCCGAAAATAACCCCTGCAATTACAGCTCCATCCCACCCAGCGCGGGAGAAAGAGAACTAAAAGTGTTGCCGAGACTGCGGGCATGTCCCGTGCAAATCATCGCCGGCAGGAGAAAACAGGAGCGAGGCGGCAGGAGGCTGTCAGAGGCTGCATGCAGGACGCTGCCGCCCCCCGCCCGCTCCCCCCGGCCGCGCGGAGCCGCAGCGAGGATAAGGAGGGGCAGCGCGGGACTGGGGAGCTGCGAGCCCTCCGCTGTCCCCTGCGGGCAGCGCAGCGCCGAAGGAGGCAGAGCCCGGGCTGTGCGAACTTCTGCCTCAGCGCTTTCATCGCTCCGGAGCCAAACGCCTCGGGTCACTTCGGCGGGCACCGCTGGCAGCCCCCGTCCCGCAGCGCCCTGTGCGGGCACTGCCCTGCTCCTGGGGACCGGGCGGCAGCGGCAGCGCTCCTGGGGGCTGCGGGTTCGTCGCGAAGGTCAAACGCGACCTTCTCCTCCATGTTCGCTCTTTTCTTCTCTCCTCCTCCTCCTCCTCCTCTGCCTTTTGGTGCTGTTCAGTCCAGAATGGTAATTTTAAAACCAACCCACAAAGAAAACACTGTGTAGGAGACATTTTAAAGAAATTGTATCATAAAGCAGAAATGAACGTGCAGATCCTTTAATCAAATGAAAGGATGCCAGCCAGGGTAAAGCGTTTGGTTTGCCTTTTCCTACGGTTGACTTTTTATTATTAATTAATATCACCATTTGAAATGGCAACAGAGGGGTAATGGTGAGGGCAGCAACAGAGGTGACTCAGAAGAACACATCTACATAATGAGTACAGAAATAGGCAACAGATATACAAACATATATAGGGGCACATGTCAGAAATGTGGAAGAATGAGGTGAGGCTTCATTTTCTTTGAGATCTTTTCCTTTCCCTGCATGCTGTGTTGGGTCACGCCTGCACCCAGTGCACACTAAGGGGAAAAGACCTAAATTTAAGCTCTCGTGGTTGGATTGTTGGATGAAAACTGGTTTTGTTGGAGGAGGGAAACCAGAAGATCTTTAATGGAATTTACAGGATGAGATGCAGAGCAGAAAGATTTTGTCTCTCTGTGTAACAGCAGGTTTGCACCTTTCAGGATATTTTCAGTTGACATTTTTTCCGACTCGTAAGGCTGGCGTTCCAGTGAGCTGTGTACCTACTCGGAGAACTCCTTGGTATTGCTTTTCTCTGGCTAGACAGCTGTCATCTAACTTACTGGTGAAAAATGAACACAGATTTCTATGTCTTGAGAATATATCTGTTAAAATAGCAAAGACCAGTTGAGGCAATCTAAACGTTTAGAGTGAGAATTCGTATATGCATGGTACATGTCTGTGTGTGTGATGTGCTTGTGTGTGCATATAAGACCACGGCAGCATATGCTCCAAAGGGAAAGACATTGCTAGGAATTTGGCCACTGAAACAAGTGAAAATGCAGTGGTGATCCTCTAAAAGAATCATTAGCAAAAGAACTGTATTTCTGCACCAGCTCCTCTTTGATTCCATGAAAAAAGTTCTCTGCCGACAGCGGTTCTGACAGTGCAGTGGCTGCTCACAAAATCTTCCATGGAATTGTGATGGGAATGTGGTTGGCTTCAGGACTGTAATAGCTCCTCTGACAAATTCAGATAATCCAGGTATGTTATCAGGGTGCTGATTATCCCTGGAAAAAATGACTGTCCTATTCATTTGACTGGGCATTGCATAGGAATATTTATTGCTGGGATCATCTTGAATGATCACGGCCTTACGCTGCAGGTTTGGATTAATAATGTCAGCATGAGTAAGAGAAATACGTATGGCAAGTCTTCCAGCACCACCATGATGGTGCCTGGGTTTGACAAAATCTCCTGTTGTTTTCACAGGACTGATTTAGCTACCACTTTGTGCTTCAGAAAAAGAGATGTTCTAAGATCCATTCGCACAAAGTCCTAAAATAAATGTGTAACTTCTCTCAAATAAGTAAACTGCATTAGATGAAAATGGGCCATAATTATATTGTCTATATTGTACAGAAGAAAGACAAATGCTAGGTGACTCAGCCTTGCTTTTAGCTGATTCTGCATACAAACACATATTTAAGCAAAATAGCCCATTCCATATATATATATTTATATATGTACACCCCCACCCAAAATGAGTAATTCCTATTAGCCAAAGGCTATTAGCCAAAGGCAAGAGAGAGGATAAAATAATAATGATCCACAGTATATTTAATTTTCTACAGTTCTAGCAGAATGTCCCAAACTCTTTTCAGTCAACGACAGATTAAAATTGCTCAAGAGACAGATTAAAAAACAATTAAAATCGCTATTAAAGCATCAAAACAAAACAAATAAGCTCCTCAAATCGTTCTCATCTAATCCTCTTGAAAATCACTGAAGCTTTCCTTTAGCTACTGGTTTGTAACTGTCAAATAGTCTTAAAAAGACGGCCCGTGGTAGTAAATTTTTCTTTAGCCTTTTTGTCACTGTTCAATTACCACCT
This sequence comes from Penelope pileata, assembly GCA_013396635.1. Classification (NCBI taxonomy): domain Eukaryota; kingdom Metazoa; phylum Chordata; class Aves; order Galliformes; family Cracidae; genus Penelope; species Penelope pileata. The sequence continues at coordinate 111,804 of WBMW01004361.1, read as the reverse complement.
CTCCCCAACCCACAGGGCTGCAGGCAGTAGCTTTCATGAGAACACTTCCACGATCTGACCTTGTGTGTGGAGTTCAGGCGGATCATCGGAGGCTGCACGGTGCTCCGACGCACCCAGGTTTCCCTGCAGAGCCCACAGCCCGCAGCTGCCCTCTGTTTGCTGTCATAACACAGAGCTGCAGCACCTGGCAAAGCAACGTGGTGACACCTTGCTCAGTACTCCCACGCTGGCCGACCATGCCATCAAACGTTGGAGCACGATTTTACAAAGTAAATGTAACTGCAACCATGATTACGTATTAAATAATCATTAATAAGCTATATTAATCAGTATTTTTTAAATGATTTGCATTGTCTCAAGTAGTAAGCGAAGATCACAGCTTTGTAGTGATACTTTGGCATAACCGAAAGCCAGGAACCCACAGCTCAAAAGCTGCCATGCTGTTTTTGGATCTGGAACAGGTGAGAGGTGTGACTCCTCCGGGTCCTGGTGCTCCGTGCTTCTGTACCTGCATCTTCTTGGAGAGCACAGTTGGCTGGGGTTAGGAGAAATGTGCTCAGTGCCAAAGAACACCTTTTCATGGCCCTTTATCACCCCAGGACTTTGAGACCATCTCAAAAGAATATTATTTACATCCGTTTTGCAGCTGCACAGCAATACCTGGTGCGCTTCGCGGGTCATTTACTGGAAGGGCCAGGTGGTCCTGCTGCCAGTAAAGTGAAGCTGTCATATTGCCACGTATCATTTTTAGAGGCAAAAAAAATCTACCACGCTGATAATTAGTTCGGCTCTCCCACGATTCCGCACCAACAGCCCGGGAAGGAGTGTTGTGGCAACGCCGCCAAATGTCTCCAGAAACATAAATTACACACATATGCCTATTTTTATAAATGAGGTTTGGAAATATCGATAGCAATCATATGGTGGGAATACTCAGCTCCTTCCAGGGGCTGCACAGAGATGAGCCCCCCCGCCGTGTCAGCACCCCATGCCCAGCACTGTTGCTGGGACCGCAGCACTGCGGCTGTCCCGGTGTGGTGCCTGTCAGTACTTTAGCATTGCTAACACTCTGATGTTGACCTGTGTCTTAGAATAGGGGCAGAGAAATCGTTTTACACAGCCTGAGCCCCGCTGCAGCCATCGGGGTGCTGCTATGGGCAGGCGGTGCCTGCAGCCACACGTGCTGCTGTCACCTTGGAGACGTTCGGACAGAAACACACCCCGGGAGCACACAGCAGTTATGGCAAAGTTACTAATTAGCTGGGTTTTGACTCCAGCTGGTTACATTTTTAGGAAACGTAGAGGTTAAGCTTGTATTTATTTATTGTCAAGACTAAAATTACCGTTTTGTTGCTATGACTATTGTATGCATACTAAGTATGCGTACTATTTGTATGCTATGCTCATCCAAACAGGTGTAAAGGGGCAAGGAATAGACACCCTGACAAACTGCAAATCGCTGGTATTACAAGGTGTCCTTACTAGTATTCTCTTTGAGGGGAAAAAAGAAAACTTGTGAACGGTGCTCTGTGTTCTAACACCTCCCTCACGCCCCGCGCTGACGGGAGCGCTCCCCGCCACCCGCCCAGGCCGCGCGCCGGCACAAACCACCGCGAGGGGGGAGAGCGGGGCAGGAGGCGCCGTACGCCCCCAGCAGCTGCGGGGGCTCCGCACGGCGCCCTCCCCCCCCGAGCCGCTCGCCATGGTTTGCTCCGTTGCCGTGGCAGCGCGTCCAACGGTCGGCGCGAGCGGGGTGAGGCCGTTCCCTCAGGTGGGGGGCGAGGATCCGCCCCTCAGCCCCGCGGGCGGGCAGCGCTGCGAAGCGCCGGGGTGCCCCGAGCCGCCGCGATTTGGCAGAAGGTGCTCGGGGTGCGCTCGTGGCTTGGTGTGTGTGTGTGGGCTCTGTGCTTCGTGGAATCGTGCTATGGCCTGAGGTGGCTCTTGTCACTTAGTTCCCGTGTATCCCCTGCCTCACGCTCCTCAGCGAACTTCTGTTCCAGAGAAACACTTTCTCCCAGTTCTTGGTTCTCTGAGTTTTGCTGGAGGGTTAACGCAGAGGCAGCCACAGCTGTCCCTGCCATCAGCCCCGTGCGGGGCCCTGCCAACCCGCAGAGCACCTTGCTGCTCTGAGGAGAGCCAGCACCCAAAGGGCGTTAAGCCCTTACTGAGTGCTGTTAACTGATCTCAAAACAGAGGCACCCATACGAGGAGTTCTTGGAAATCGCTATGGAAGGGAGCAGGCTCGGAGGCAGTAATGAAGAGGAACGAACTCTTCCACCACTTCTGGAGGAGGAAGGCCCAGCTCAGTGCTCCAACGGGACGGAACACCGGGAAGGTGAGAGTGGGACATGGTGCAGATAGAACAGAACACAACGTTCACTGCCCTGCTTACTAGATGGGAGCAGTTCAGTTCCAGGAGCAGGGTGACACTCCAAATAAATGCAATGATTCCAGTACTTTGCTTCTTAGTATTACACTGCGAAAGGTATAACTAGCTCAAATCTCAACCATTTTTTTCAGTAGCAGTAGATTCTCTACTTAATTTGGTAAATTCAGTTGCACAGATGTCAGCACCCGGTGCCACTTTGCTCACCCAGCTCCAGAGGAGCACAGATCCAACTCTGTGGAGACATTGGATACCCTCAGACATCTGAACTGGCACCAGCTGCCTGCTAATAGGTAACTGATTTCTCCAGCCATCAGAAAGTGTGTTTAGCTACATTATGGGAGTCAACATATCTACAGTTTAACACATTATCACGTGTGGTTTAGTGCTGAATACTGATCTCTATGTTAAAAAGATGGTCTTAGGCGATTCTCTTCTCACTGCCACTTTCCTCATTACATAAATACATAATAATGCGTAAATAATACAATAATGCTTAATTAATACTTAAAGGTTTCTATCTTCACTGCAAGTTGGAGTAATGAGATGTGCAGCAGGATGTTGATGCAAGATGAACACACCAGACTGTTTCCTGCTTTGGTTTCCAGGTGCACAGTAGCAGTCTTGTGTGGTTGGTTTTTTTTTTGTTTTGTTTTTTTTTAATAAACGCTGCAGTAATGCTACAAAATGTCATCTCTGATTCTCTGCACATTTTGAAACTGCTGTTTTAATTTCTATTAGAATACAAGCTTGAAGAAGTTTTGGCTGATGGTGGCAAGATGGGGAACAAGGTCCCTTCTGAAGGAGCTGGAGACAAGTCTGAATCTAGCATGTAAATAATTCATTGTTTTGTTAGCAGCTCTAGTAATAACTTCCTTTATAGTGGTAATTTACCTTTTCAAGAGAAGGTTTGGTTAATTCATCTGTATGTTTTTTGTCAAGTTAGTTGTAGGCAATATGCACACATACAACACAGTGGTTGTACCACATTCATGTGGGCTTATCAGGTCCCCTCAAAGGAGCATTTATTAGCCCGGGTGGTGTTATACCAAGCAATTTGCACTTCTAAAAGCCAGCCAGTTCCTTGTAATAATATGCTGTGCTACATTCATATCCCTCTGTACTTACAGAACAACAGGAATTGCTGGAAAAGGAGAATAATATAACTGCTGGATTGTAAGTTCTGAATATGCACAGAGTTCTGTACTGCTGTGTACAGTCCATTAGCACAGAGCTGGTGTGATGATAGGTTGGTACGGGCGCTTTGGTACTTTGGTGTTACACGTAGGTGGTAGAGTGAACTTCTTCCTGGAGAAATAAATTTACATGTAACAAAGGTCATGCATGGAAAATAATTCAGTGCTTTGAATGTGGCCTTTAGTAGCTGCTGCTCTCTTCACAAAGATCAAAGCACAGTTTGGCCTACTTTGACAAGACATTTAATCTCTGCCCTGGAGTGACCTGGCATAGGGTTATGAGGCACAATGAAAAGCTGAAATAATGTTTATTAATATATATATGTGGGAAGTTGCATAGCATGTATGCATTCTGACAGTAAATGTTGTCAATGCTACCATTGTCAACAGAGAAACTCAACATACGCCAAGGAGATTAACCCCCCCCTCAAACAAACAAACAAACAAAACCTTCAGATCTCTTCTTTCTATATGTTTAAACAGATGAAAATGGTAAGAGAGATTAGCTCGCTCACAAAATAAACATCTCTACACAATGTTTAAACTGGTTTAGAATGTTCCCTTCAAAGTTTTAAATATTGTTCAGGAAAACTAAAACTTGAAAGCCCTGTGATCGAGAGGCTCAGGGACTTAAAAACAAAGGTGTGTTCTTAATGCATTAAATGTGAGTATAAATACTCAATAGTAGATATTTAAGTCTGAAAATCTTGGCTTAACTGCGTGTACTTAAGATATTTGTACAAATTACCTTTCTTGTTTCCTTACTTGTACTGATCACATTTCTAACAGTTTGCTAGAATGAGTTAAACTGAAACAAAGAACCCACAAGTGCATAAATGGATGATGTACAATCCTCATGTAGCTTTTAAACTTCTCCTTGTGTTTTCATGTGTTTCAATTAGAGAAAGCTTGGAACACTCCTCGAGTGACGTTGATCTGAAGTACGCAGATAGAATTTGCCTATTCCCCTTACCCAAGAAACTAAAACAGCTCAATGACATGGCCAAAGAAAAGGAAAATCAGGTCCAGAAAATCAGGTTAGTGTTCAAGCAAACATAAGCCATCAAACACAGGGATACTGTAGCTGTTATGCATATTATTAGAGTATATGTAATTTTTACATGGGAGTCATGGGATGTAAACACTCGTTTAATATGATATATTACCTGCTATGAGTGTTTTGCTATGTTAAGGTAAAAAGATTTTCTTCAGCAGCAAATGTATCTGAAGAAGGCTAATGTGAAAATGCTGTTTATGCTGCTGTCTGTTTGTGATAATATGGATGAAGTCAGAATTAAACTACTGTTACTTTTCTGAATTTTTAGAGAAAATATTTGAAATAAGCAGAGGCTTCTGAAGAACCTCACTATAAGGTCTCAAAGAAAAAGTGGCATGGTGGTGGGGAGTTGGGGTGTTTGAGGAATCCCAGCTGTGAATCTTACCCTTCAAAAAGAAGAGTTTCATGGGAGGGAGTAGAGAACTTAAAATATAAGTAATCTGTTTATTTGTTTCAGAGACGAGCTGACTACCTGCCAGCTGCGGATCAAAACGCTAGAACAGAAGCTCGAGTATGTCGATGTTGAAATAGAAAAAGAGAAGGAGGCTGGCAATGTGTAGGTAGAGAATATTTCTGGATGCCAAAGATACAGGCATCCACTGTGTTTATCTACGTGTAATTAATGAATTTACTTTTTCACCTTGTCACATTGTTAACGGAATTTTTAAGCACACATATTCAAGATGTCCATAGGTCAATGAAAGCCAGGGGAGTGACATCTGTTGCTGACAATGGCTATAGCTTGGAAGGCTGTTCTGACACGAGTGCTAGTTTGTATGTTCTGAGCAATGCATCCACTCCTGTCTCGCTGAATGCTAACACTGCAGTTGCTTTTCATGTGACTTGGTATTTCAGCAATAGCTTCTGCTCTTGAAATAAATAATGGTGTGTTAAAGCAGGATCCAGCAACAACAAGTTATTAGATCAGCCTAGTTCACTACTGCCAGTTATGTTTCTTGGTCTCTCAATACATTCTGTTCACTATGATCAACCAACGCCAGCGTGCTATGTCAGTTTTAGAGGTCATGGTTTTCCTTCTGATAACTGTTGCAACCAGGGTTTATTTGTGTGTCTTTTCTTGTTTTAATTGTTTTATGTTGTGAAATGCACAAATGCCTTTCATGAGTAGCTCTGCATACAGGAGCTGTTCTGAAACACTTGCAAGGAAGTGGGAGGCAATTTACTGTACTCCTCACATTTGGTTTAAATAGAAAGAAGTGGGCGGCTTGTGTACCAGGAGCCAGGGTATTGTGAACAAACTTTGCAGCTGCATTTTATGACCTGTGTTATTCTTCAAGTTGGTGTACCAGTGAATGACAGGATAGTAAAGGTGGGTTAATTGCCAAAATGGAATAGCTGATTAAACAAAAAATCATGAGTTTAATGCTAATCAGACTTCTGTTATAGGTGCTAGCACTCCCTGCTCAGGATCTCAGAGAGACTCTTATTAAGAAAAAACAACAAAGAAAAGCATTGTGTGAGATTTTATACTTACGACAGGTTAAATTGTGAAATGCAAAAAACAGCGATTTTCAGAGGCTGTTATATTTAGCGAATGAATGGTGAAGTAAGAAGACTTGCTAAGCTCCCTGCTTACAAAGCTCAAATGCATCCTGTTTTAACAATTATGAAAACACTAGCTGCCACAAGCAAGACTGATGCCTTAAACAGAGATTGTGAAGTCAGAGTAGTAACTGCAGGTAGAAGATCCATTTCCAATTTTCATTTCCAGAGGTGGAGTTTATGTTGAACATATTCAGTTCATTGTCTGTTGATTCTGTAGTGTACTGTGTGCTAGTTTTGCTGGGTAGAGAAGCTCAAGGAAAATAAAAAACTGCACTGCTATGCTGCTGTTGTAGCCAAAGTGCATGGAGCACTGTAGTGCCATTTTAAAGGTGAAATCAGTCATGGTTCTCCAGGTTTGCTTATACTTATTAATACTTCTTTTGTCAGTTTAAGAAATGAAGAGTCACTTCAAGCTACCAGTCAGAGCTTTTAAAATAAATACTTCTGTGTGCATTTCAACAAATGTGTAATAGTTTAAAGAACGCTATGCCTTCGAACAACAAATGGACACTTAGCTGAATAAGACTATAAATTGGTGGAATTCCAATACATAAATTTCAGCCTCAAAGCTATTATTTATTGTTGTCGATTTTGTTTGGGGGGAATTTTTGAGTTTTTTTAACATTCATTAGTTTCAATTTCTTTCCGATTGTTTCTTTTTTAATGTACCAGCGCAGCCGTGTTCCGCCTACAGGCAATGCATAGGCGACTGTGCACTGAACTGGAGGATGAGAAGGATTTTGAGTTGAAAATTGCTTTGGCACTGAAAGAAAACATGTAAGTGAGGGAATGAGAAAACTGTAATGGGAGTCAGTCTTTATTATGTTCCTTCTATGCTGTTTAATGGATCCAAAGGTTAATCTCTGCGGAAATTGCTTGTAAATACGTAACTACATAATTTGAGGACGTGAGGGTTACTGCAAAGCAAAGGGTCTTGAGAGCAACTTTTAGCCCAAACAGTTAATTGCTTAGGAAATCGGCTGCTGTGGCTCAGCTCCTGAGTTAATTTTGCAAACATAAATGAAGTTTAAGTCCCAGCTTAATTGAAAGATAAAATGGACTAAAGTAGACCTGTCTGTGATAGCAATTTATGAATAAGCATAAATACTTCTAATTGATGCTTTAGTTGTGAAAACTGCTCACACTTTGTTTTAAAGGCTGGAGATGTGGCAAATAGAAACCAAGCAGGGAAAAAATGAAATCCTCCATAAGCAACTTGAAACAGCTGAGGAGGAGCTAGAGATGCAATACCAAGAGCAAGCAGAGGTGCGGATTTGGAAGGAAAAAATAGCAGCACTGCAAGCAGAAGAAAATCAGCTGTCTAGAAAAAAGTAAGCACTTACAAGTCAGACTCTGCTTCCTTTCTCTCTATTACTTTTATCCAATTCATTATTTCAGGTGCTGAGAAGATTAGCTAATGGAAGTAATAGTGGCATTGTGTTTCTGAGCTGGGTGTTGGCTCTGAAATATTTTTATGAGGGAATAGAATAAAATAAGAATTGCTCACAGTCTTCAGTTAAGCAGGTATAGAATTGTGACATAATTGACTTGCTGGAGACAAAAACTGTGAATGCTTTTTTTTTTTTGTCTAAGGAAATAAAATTGATTAGATCAAACTAACTGCGTCTGCATCGTTGTTGGATGCTGGGACCTTCTAAGCTTAGGATTGTGCTCATCCAAACTTGGAGAGAAAAGGGACACCAGCTTATCAATTTGTAGGTTTTGTGAAAACAAGAGACTGTACAGAGGGGAGAAAACACTGTCCCCATTTCAAGACATACTAATAAACTCCCCACCACGGGGTATTGATTCCTTAGTTAAACCTTTGATAAAGGCTTCCTTAATTCTGTTGGTTTGCCTGTCTTTTGTAGAAAAGAAGAAAAAACCCAGAAAGAATTTGAAGAAAGGCATAAAAAAATCCTTGAAGGTGCCAAAAAGAACCATGAAAAAGCAGTCTACTTCCTGAGAAAAACCATGGCAAGGTAATCCTTCACTCCTTTTTTACTGCCTGTCACTGTACATTCTCAGGATGCAATGCTTTATCCTGTACTCTTTGAAAAGTAATCATTTTTCTGCTGGATTATGTCTTCTTATTACACTTGGAAATCTCCTGCTACAGTGCCAGTGCTCTGAAGCCCTCAAATCTTACATGGCACAAAAGGGCTTGAAACAAGCAAATCCACCTACTGTCCTGGTACGGTCCTCAGATTCCTGGTAGCTGAAGGGACTGTTTTTTGATGGGATGCAGAGGGTTCTGACCACTTGTAGGCATTAATGATGATTTGAAACTACTATAAATATGTATATGTTGTTAACTGAAGTAGCACAACTGAATTCCAGGTTTGAAACTTGCACTCTGCCTTTCTATATTACCTCTGAGATCCAGCAAAATAGCTTTCTTGCTGCCTGGTAAAATTCATTGTGCTCCTGTTTTCGTATGGTGGATGGTAAATTGAATGTTCTTTTCATAGGTTTATGTTTATATAATTACTGTGATATTGTTTTGCTACTCAAGAAATGGAGCATTTGTCACTTACTTTCACTTGTATAGTAGGACTTAATTGAAAAAGTGATTGAAATAATTGTACTATTTTTATTGTACTTTATTTTTTCCTTAGATAACATGTACAAACTTAGAGTAATTAAAACTAAAAACAAACTGAACCAAATCAGTTGATCTTTGTTGCTGAGTAATATGTCAAATATATATCTTACAAATATTTTTCCTGATTTGCCACTGAATTAACTGGGATACTCACAGACTCAATTCATGCCCACATATTTCAAGGTTTTAGGATTTCCAGGGTTTATTTTCAGTGAGGCTACAAGTGGTTGGCTTGTATAAAGTTCAATATGTAATTGTTTAGACATCAATTTTATGAGCTACATCTGAATTCTTACTTTATTTTAGCAACTAGACATACAATGTGAAATGCATTTTTGAATTCAAAATTAAAAAAAAAAGTTGTTGAGCAAACTGGTTGAAAGCCTGTTGGCACTTGGTAATCCAAGTGGCACTGTATACAGAAGACTCCTTCTACTGTTCTACTTTACCCACACCCAGAATTACTGTAAACGGAGACATGCAGGAGATATGCTAGGTGACATACACAATTTGTCAGGTTAAACATTCTAATACTAAAAGCCTGAAAGATTTCACTCTGCTTACAGAATTCATGAGAAGAATGCAAAGGAAGAAGTGAAAACTCAGGAGCATATGGAGAGAAGGATACAAGCTGTGCTCTCCCTGAAGAACAGCATAACTTCCAATAGGGTACTGCTGCTGTGGCTTAGATGGGGAATGAAGAAATTGACTTGTTAGACTGTTAGCTTTTATTGAGAGTAATTCCAGTGTTTGCTGCAGAATTGTTGTGTGATGCTGCCATACCATAGACCAAATCTCTTTCTAAACTGAGGAGAATTTAACTATAGGAGTAATGGTATTAGATTTGTATGGACAGATTTTTGACACTTCTACTTATGGAGTTTTGGTGTGAATGCTCTAGCTACTGTGGTGTGGTAGGGTAACTTTCTTAAAAATAATGGATACTACAAATAACTCTGTAAAAACTTGGCCAGAAGTATTTCCAATTATTTAGATCCCAAATACTTCATATGGAGAAAATGCATGGAAGAAAAGTTACTTCAGAATTTAAATAACGTCAATTAAGAATTTCTGAGCTAAGCTACTTCCCTCATCCATTTGTGCTCTGTGGAATATGAGGGAATGATCTTAATTTAATATTGATTTGATAAAATTTGTACATCTCCTGTACACGTTGTTTCATTGAAAAACATTTCAAGGGCAAACTAGAAGGGTAAAGAAGTAGGCCTAACCTAGGCAGAGCTTTCTGCATCTCCAGCACACACAGACTACTGACAACTTGCTTGCCCATTGTGTATATAAAAACAATAAGTTGTATTTCAGATAAAGCTACCACAAATTTATACTTGGATAAGGGGACCAGAATCCCTGAATTTTCTTTAGTGTGTGAATCAAATATGTAACTGTGGTTTGTTTGGCTTCATAGGAAAAGCTCCAGGCTCTCCAGGCTTGCAACAAAGCAAAGGTCTTTGAGGCAAAGAAACAGGAGACGAGGGAGGATAACCTGGCAGAAGGAGGCAATGTTGCCAAGGAAATTTTTGTCCATAAACGACTGCTACAGCATGAAAAAGAGAAGCAGTGAGTATTCATTCTTATAGTGCACCCTCCTTGCTTACTGATGCTCACGCAGGAGTATATTGGATCTTGGAATCAGATTCCAAAACCCTAACATAGATGGTACTGTCTCGAGAGAGTGAACTCATTCTTATACTCTGCATGTGTGAAATTCACGCAGCCAGTTTTAAGCGACTTGAAATTCTAGCCTATGTATTATTCAGAGAACCAAAGTTTGGAGACCATGTTCTGACGGCTGCGTAATACAACTTTTGCTATCCCTAAACACATTCTGAAAATCCTGATAATAAAATAACCACATCAATTTGTAGAGATCTGCAGGAAATACCTAACTTTTTAAAGTTTAATCTTCTTGCCTTCACCTTGCTTGCCTTCTCCCTTTCACTATTTCTCTTTGCAGGCACAGGGGAGAGCAGTCTGTTAGTCTCAATGTTAGCTGTGACACGACTGCACTTTCATAGCAGTTCTTTTCTAATTTCAGCTACCACTCCACTAGTCGCCTGAGGAACTGCTTAATTATTTCCCCCAGGGCTCTACCTTTCTCCTTTTCTGTGAAGGGATATTCTCAGCTTTCTCAGAGCATATTTTAGCCTGAATATGTATTTCTGAATTGTCTGCAAAAAATTAACTCTTTACTCATTAAAACCAGTAACTTAATTTGTAGATTGCCTATAAGTAGATCGATAAAGACAAGAACTAGTAATAGGAACAAAAGATGGCTTTGTACCCAGAGCAGATGGCACTGGGAGTCAGTATACCATTCCCACACTTTGTAACTTCTCTGTGAATTGGTTTTCCCAAAATACAGTGGCATTTATCTGCTGCTGTGGGGTATTATGAGGCTAAATTAAACCATTAAAGAGCTTCAGTGGGCAGTAGCCTGTACTTAAACAAGAAAGGTGATAATATCTTCTCTCCTATTTAGAGTCAGGAATGAAATGAATTATTTGAAAAGGTGAAAGCCTGGATTAGAAAGGATCATTAGCGTGGATAATATCTGTTGCAGAAAATTGTATATTAAACTGCTGGTATTAAAACTGAGATTAAATTATCTGTCCAATGTGTCATAGAATTGTAGTCACATGTAGCTTTGAATTGATATCCTTCAAGTTCGGTACACATGGCCTTACCTTTAACCCTTTCTTTTGCCCTTCTTTAAATCCACTGGATTTCAGATAGGTAATTTTCTTTAAATAATTAAGTTAGGAAAATGATTGTAAAAGATTTTTCTGTAATGATGACTGGTATGCTTTGTGAGCTCCTCAACTTCTAAAACACTCTAACTGAGCATGTTTAGTCTAAATATACTCAGCCTCTGAATCCCGTTGTGTCTTGACACAAATTACCACTGCTCCCAATTTAAAGACTCAATGTTTAGCTTAAAGGCCCAAAAAATTGGACTGTAACATTATTTGTAAACAAGACAGTTGATTTAATGTTTCTTATAACATTTTACTACAGAGCTTTTAGAGAACGGCAGAAATCAAGAAAAATTGAGATTGTATCTAAAATTTTGCAAGAACAAGCTGCTATCCAGAAGCAGAAAAATCATCAGTCCTGTACTAAGGGTGGTGGTAAATTGAAGGATTCTTTACTGTGGAGAAAGAAAACATGGCAATATATTGAGAAGACCTGTGCACATCCAGCTGGAGCACTGTCAGGGGTAAGGGAAGATCTGTGGAACATCTTTAGATTTATTTTTTGTCAAAGGTGTAGGAAAGTGAATTTTGGTGATGCCTCTGAATAGCACAGGCTACAGCCAAATGCTAGCTAGTACAGAGTATGCAGAGAGTAATTTCTCCTTTAGATCTCTTAATGACTGTTAGTCTCCCTCATCTTGGTTTATGATACTTCTGTTCACAAAGACACTGCTGTTTGGTATGGATTTTTTTTGGTTTTTTTTTGTCTGCTTTTTTTAAGGGTATTTGTAAGAAGTGTATTTCAGACACATGAATCACAACAGACCCCAACAGGCATAAAAGTAACCTCACTTCTTGTCTAATTGCCTTCATCCCTGAGTAAGGATTCAGATCAGTTTGTCAGCATAAGAGAAATGTTTCCAAAGTATTAGAAAGGAGACCATGGTGTTTTCATGACATAAGCTTTGTTTGTTTGTTTTAATTTATCTGCACAATGTTACAGGCAGTACTTGCCTGGAAAGTAGAGGTGGGATGAAATGCATCCCCTAAGGAAACTAGTGTCTTCCTGCAATCTTTAGGTATTTTTAAAAAGGGGAAAGGGGTGTATTTGTTAGTGGAAATAGTCACAATACAACAAAGCAACAAAGTCCTTGGGTATTGTGTAACATAAAAAACATTCAAAAATACACACAGTATTTGCATGCCTGAGGCCTAGTTTCAAGCCTCCTATAGGATGCAGTTATCATCCTATAGGTGCTTATTCCTGTAAAATTGTCTAAGTTGTCACTTTAAGAAGGGATTGACTTAAGTTGTCATCCTCAGCCTTGGAGCTCTATAGACCAGTCACTCTGTATTAAAAGATCTCCTTGGAAACTGTTAACTGTTCATGGAACTGTCCTCTACTCATTTCTAACGGTGCCTTCAACGTTTATTTTTTCTCACAAAAGTCGTGGTGCTCTCCATCAGCTTGCTCACCAGCTGGTGAGAGAACTGCTTCTGTGGAAGAGTTTTCTGAAAAAGTCCCCCATGATGTGCTCTGTGAAAGTGATGAAGATGAGGAGAGGGACAAGGTCCTAGTAGAACCAGAGTTCCCAGGACTTTGGAGTCAGGAATGTCACTTGCACAAGGTAAAAGCTGTAATCTCTTAAAAACGGGGAAAAACAGATGTGGATATGGATTTGTTCCATTGTCGAGTTAGTCCATAAAATTTTGGAAGTATTCATAAAAGTGTTGAAATGGATTAGAAAAGTTTAATTTCCCTCTTTAGTTGCTGTACATATCCAAAGCAGTGTCGCTGGCAGGTGCTGTTTTATGAACATTGCTTATAAATAATAATTACCTATTTTGCAGTTACAGTGCAGTCATTATTGCACATATGTAGAGATTCAGATGTGAGAATATCAACAGGGTAATTGCTGTCTGACACTGTCCTCCTAGTTTTCTCTTAAGGAGAAAACAACACTTCAGTTTTAGTTCAGAGATACATGAAGACGTGTATCACTTCATGTTCACTTGTTTGTTTGAGTTTTAAAAAAAACCCAAAACCTTGAGAAAACTGAACCTGACTTTCAGTTGAGTTGGCAACATAGACTGCTTTATGTGGAAGCAACTTTCTGTCCCAAACTAGGCAAGGAAAAGCACATTTTCCATCAAAGCAACAGTATTCTGTACTCTAAAAAGAAGTAAATTTTACTTATGGAATTGTGTAGTTAAGATCTTAAATGTTATTCCAAGGTATCCTTCCACATTCTGCCTTTTTGAGGTGTAGGTCTTTAAGAGCAGAGCTGAGAATGACTCAGAAAGGAGCAGTGTCACTATGTATCCATGTGCTTGTGGGAGAGAAGCACTGGACCATAACTGAAATGTTCCTGTGAAGTTAGCTCATTTTCTCTGAAAGTTTGCTTAGCAAGTGGAGAGATTAACCCCTTTACTGCCTTTAAAAACAGAACATTTTAATGTTGGATGAATGTAACGTACAGAGTGAACAGCTGAGAATAAATTAATTTCCTCATACACAGGTTGGGAGGCTCAGTTTAATCTGGAGAGTAACAAAGGCTGGGCTGACACAAAAAGATTCTATTCACAGACCTTTGTACTTTGTTCTACAGATTCTGTGATCACAGTTACTTACTGTCACGGTGTTTTTTATTGATGTTCTTTATTAGATATCCAAAGAAGAAATGAAAAAAGAGAAAAAGGAAAAAATTGAGGAATTCCAAACCAGAATTTTTCACGAGGAAACAGTGTCTGGTGATGAACGTAAGGGACGAACTTTCTATAGTAAACCAAGTTGCATTCATTTCAAGGTTAGTGGCCATTCTGCACAGGATCTGTAAAGATGATGAATGTTTCTGCTACATTTATATACTGATGTCTTGATCAAAATCCCGTGGCACTGAAAAGATTCTTGTTGGCTGTTGTGGGTTAACACTGGCAGCGAAGCACCACACAGCCACTGGCTCACCCTCTGCCCCCAAGTGGCAGGAGAAGAGGAAACCTTGTGGGCTGAGATAAAGATTGTTGAATAAGTGAAGTGGAGGAAGATTTTATTGTACTTTATTGATGCAAAGGCAGTTAAAAGGAGCATGCAGATGCTCCCCACTTGTTAGACTGTGTTCCACTCCTCTTAAAAGGCAGCATACCTGTTACTCATCTATTGCTTCTACATGCATTATTAATAGAAAATAATGGCATTAAAGAAGTCATGACATCCAATATGAAGTATAATTCAGTAAAGATTCCAGTCTGCAAGTGATTGTAATATTATATTAGGAACATTGGGCTTATCAGTTTATCCCAGTATTGCAATTAACAAGCACACTGTGAGGAAGAATAATGCTGTGCCTGGTTTCTCTGTACTTGAAGAGGTTGCCAGTGTGGCCTCTCAGACAATAATTCCAAGTGTCAGAGAGGTGAGTGCTGCCAGGCAGACAGCCTGCAGCACTCTGCCTGTCCTGTGCCAGTGAATGCCCAGCTACACAGCCTTCATGGCAGCAAAATACAGACCAGCTTGGTACATTAGCAGTGCACACATCACAATAATGTTGTCATGTCTGTGAAGTACAAGTCTCCAGCTCTGTAGCTGTATCTTTGAAATGGATTTGTTTGGAACAAGGCAATGCTTTCTGGCTTTATATAATGCTTTGCACTGTGAGTTTGACTGTGGTAAAACTGGTCATTTTGTCACCTGTAAATGCTACCTCCAGCCATTCACACCTCCTGATCTGTTTGGTATTCCAAGGATTTTGATGTTGGTAAAGTCTACAAAAAGAAGATAGTTTTGACAAATGCATCCTACAGTGTTAACTGCTGCAGACTGGTGGGAATCAGTGAAGGGCTGAAGGACTTCATCAGCATTCAGTAAGTCCTGCTCTCTGTAGATGAGTTACTTGTTTTACGTTTGGATCAAATCAGGAGATAGAACTAAATTCCACAGCAAATTAAACAAATTTCATTGGATACATCCAAAATATTCCATTCCTGTATAATGAGGAAAGGAACTGCGTCTCAGAGCAAAGAGTCTGAGCTGCATGTCATTGGTTTCTGTAGTGGTGATAGCAAGGGCCTGCTCTCTGATCTGTGGGAAGCAATGTACACGCACGGTGTACACACCTATTCTATCAAGGTATTGTCTGAAGCAGAAGGAGCTGTGCCTTCAGGTCCTTCTCAGGAGGAACTGCTAAGGATCTGTTCTGAAGCTCAGCATACAGAAGCTCCTTTGCCTACTTACATCTTAAACTTGTATTTTCTGAAAAGTATTTCCTTTTCCATTTCTGTTGGAAAATGTCTCGTCTTGGTTCTGTTGGTTTTTAATTCTGTTTTGATAAAACTGTGATCAATGTGTATGTTCTGTGTTTCAGTGGGGCCCAGTTAGTTACTAGGTATTCCCATGGCTAACAGCATTCAGTTACGTATTTTGTCTAGCCTGCTTTTGTCAGGCAGAATGGAGCTCTAGTTGTGCCTTAGTAATTTCATTTGGAGTGCAGCTGTGAGGCTTCTTGCCTTCTGATGGGCATTTTGTTTGCATCACAGACACCGCGAAATGAGGAGCTGAAGTGACTGGCAGTTTCTGTTCAAGAGAATTTTGCTACCGCTCGCAGCAAGCAGCACATTGTCTCATCACTTGCAGCAACCTTCTTTTTTCCTCTTCATTTCCTGTTTAGACAGTGGGGATGTTACAGATCCACAGTCACAACTGATAGGGGCAGACTGCTGCCCAGGTGTTAGAACAGGTGATTGCCCCACTACAGCTCCACCAGTTGCCTTGTTTGTGAAGTGAACCCAGCAATACAACTTTCTGAATAAAACCTCCAAGAATCAGTTCACAGTTGCACAAGGGTTCTGTAGTCTTTCATTAATCTGTCCCTCATTCTGACTTTCCAGATAAATAAATTAATTCAAGTGGAAAAAAATACATATAAATATTCTCTGCCATTCCTACCGGAGTAGGAGCTGGAGGTTTCATACCTGGCTTTAATTTGGAATTTCACGTTGCTTGTCTACATAGGTTTGACCCACCTGGCAAAATGCCTGCTGGAATGTCCTGTGAAGTAGGGGTAACCTTTAAGCCAATGGTAAGTGCACCTAAGTGATAAGTTACACAGTGATGAGAATCCTAGAATAATCCACTAGCCAGATTAAAAATATTTCTTAACAGGGAAGCAAACTGCAGCTCTAGAAGTGCTGTCCTGCCACTTCAAGCTCTGTTACATTGTATTAAGCCATGTTCTAGTGGTGCACTTCAGAAACATGCTCATCACTAAATACTCTTGGTCAATGTCTTAAACTTGCTTCAAACTAAACAATTTGTGATGCTGCCTAGCTCAGGCTAGCCAGGCAGTTAACAAAAGCTGTCCTGAAGTGGAAGTGTAGAATTCATAGAGATACATTTGAACGTGTTAAAGAGTGACTGAAAATATTTTTCATCAAACTTCATCAAATTGGCTGAATCTTTGCACATTGCATAACTGGGGGTTTTGTTTTTGGTTTTTAGATAAATGAAAATCTGGAAGGAGAAGTCATGTTTGTGGCCCAGACAGGTTCTTTTTCTGTTCCACTGAAATGCACAGCCAAGGCATGCGTTGTAAGTCACTGTTTAAATATTTCAGAGTCAGTGTAACAGCAGAAAATGTGAGATAGCATCAACATTACCAGTAATATTTAGCGAGAGGTTTTTGTTCCTTTTCCCTTGCTAAATAGTTTCTCTTTACAGAAAATGATTTATTCCTTACCCTCTCAGATTACACTGATATTTACACAACATTATCTTAATGCATTTACTTAACCGTGAATTGTAACTTCAGAGTGGAATTAACTGAAGTGGTTTTGTTTAGAATTGGATGACACAATGTGACAATGTGAAGGGAGGGAAGAAAAATGGTAGCTGGAAATATTGTTCCAATGAGTTGGCTTCTATAAAAAGACAGGAGAGTGTTCATAGTTGGTCATTATCTGACATTGTCTTTGAAAAGATAAGAACTTAAAAGTCCTGTTCTTGAAAAGGTGGATGCTCATTTAATTGACATGGCTGACTATCTAGGACAGTAGTAATTAATGGTTTATCTTCTTACAGCTGGCACTAGATAAAGTGCTCATTGACTTCGGCACTCATGTGGTGGGAGAGACAATTTCACGGACCATCAACCTGACAAACACTGGAGCTTTGGGAACAAGATTCAGAGTTCAGACGTCAGCAGGTGACAGTTCTGGATGTGGAGCAACGGCAAAATCTTCTATTGGGAGAATGGTAGGTTCAAAAGCATTTCCCTAAATTAATCAAAACATTCCATTTATAACATGAAAAGGTTGCAAGAAAAACACAAGTCTCATTTGCAACTCCGTGATGAAATTGGGGCTGGATAAAGCAAGATTATAGGTCACGGTAGAAAATATTTTTCTCTGAATGTTTTTTATAGGTTACTCAACAGTTGCATGGCTCTACCCCTGAAAAGAAAGACAGCATTAGTCCTGTGACATCTGTGCTTGGAAAGAAGGAACAAGTTCATCCTGACCATAATGAAGACACTGAAGAACAAACCCACTGTGTAGCCCAGGCAGAGCAGCAGAGGACTGAGACAAGGCTGAGGAGCAGCTCTACAGGTGAGGTGATTTTGAAAAACTGGTAGTGCAGTTTCCCAGGCTTAAGCCTTATCCATTTGTAGAGGTTTCTGTAATGAGCTGTGGAATTCAGTTTGCTAAGTTACTCAGTAAATTAAGCAGTTCATCCTGCCTCAACTGTAAATCCTCTAGAGAGCTCAAAAAAAAAGAACTAAAAATAATGTACTGGCACCATTATATCAAAATCAACAGCGAATCTTGATTCTCATTAGTGATCAACAATTCAGCTTCAGAAGAATATAGAAACCAACTAGTTTACAGAGACTGCAAAAATATGATCATTTTTGTCTCAGCAACTGAATACCCACCTCTCAGAAGAGAAATCCACATGGCAGGTTTGTTTTTATAGTCTGTAATTCTAGGAACAAAAAAACAGAAGGACAAACGTCAGGTGGTTTCCATCTCATTCCTAATGTTTACCAATGTCTTTTTTCAGAACAACTTGCTCAAGATGCATTCAATTTCGGTTTGGATCTAGACACAGACAATGCACATAATTTAATGGAACCTTCTCCTGAAGAAACACCACCTGAAATAATGCTGGGAAAGGTAACAAATGTGCTGAGATACACACAAGATTTTCAGTAGTCTAAGCTACATCAGGTGAATTGCTTTGGCTCTGGTGGCAAATGCTGAAGTACACTGTCACTCTTGAGCCCAGTGGACTCCACTGTATTACAGTTAATCTTTAAAATGAAATAACATGACATTTGCCTTTTCTTTTGGTCCGTAAAGAATATTTGAGCTGAAGGAGATTTGCATTTCCTATAATTTCACTTTTTTTTTTTTCTTGTCAGATTGATTCTCCTGTCATTTCATTGTTATATGACATCTAGTGACAACTTAAAGAACAGGGCAGGAAGACTGTGTCATATTAAATAATCTGGGTGTAAGAGTTCAGATACTAGTTCTTAGTATTTATGGCTTCTACCTATCCATAAAAATGCACTGAATTCAGTAGTGTGTATCTTTGAATGGTAGCACAAAGCAGCTTCTTCGTGTATTATTACACCAATATTAATTATTCACCAATATGATGGAAACACTTTGGTAAAACACATACCTGTCATACAACGTCTAGCAGTAAAAAGGAACTCTCTCAATAAGATTCTGACCGTGCCTTGCTATTAAACTATGTAATCCCAAGCTTTTCCCCCCACAACAAACCATGTAGGGAGCTACTGATACATTTTTCCTCTCACACTGCTTTCAATCTAGCGAGAAACCAGGTGTAGTAGTGTTTGTGTGGTGTGAGCATACACTGCTTCATCTCAGCACAATTTATAGCCAACTACACTAAGAGAGATTTTCATTAAAATGTGTTTCTTCCTGTTTAGGTTACTGAAGGTGACATTGGACCCTTCAGCTCAGTCAAACTTCAGGTTATATTTACCCCATCTATCCCTGGGGATGTCCGGGCAGAGTTCGTGATCATGTTTGACAACTCAGACTGCAAACCAGTGAGTGATTTTGTGTAAGACTCGCTTCAAAACACTGTTTTCTGTTGTCTTCCTGCTTCTATTGTTACCAAGAATTACAGATTAGAACCAGGAGAAGCAGGCAGAGGATAGATGTGTTTCTAGACTAAAGAGGTAACAATGAGGTAACCTATGATAGATAGTAGGAAACTTTGTACAGCATGGCCCTTCTTTCTGATGCAGATTGTTGAACTTGTTGAGTCTCTCAAATTTCTATGCAAGTAATCCAGCTGTTTCATCAGACAGCATATTAGAAAACATCCACCATCCTGGATATAAATCTGAAGGTATTCCCTTCTATTCCCAACCCACACAGCTTATTTTCTTTCTGATATATCAGCACTGGAATTATTTAGTGTGCAATAGTGAAACTGATGTGTGAAGGCTGGGACAGATGACAACTTTAGTTACCACTTCAGCATATTTTAATTCTGCATTTTACTGGAAGCCAAATTCTGCCTGGGAACATTTCACAGAAGCTTGCCAAAAAAAAAAAATTAAAAAGTCTTCCAAGAAGCTCAGTAGGCCAGTCTTGGCTCTCCCTCTGATCTACAGATGGAACAGTCTACAGAAGAAACTGCAGATGCATACTGCACATTCTTGTGGGTACCCTTTCTTTCAGCTCTGGCAGGGAAGGATCATTTTTCTCCAAGTTTGAGCTATGTGGTTGCTGAAATTTAGACCTAAGGTCACTATAGGGAATACAGCACTGTACTGTCCTTGTTATATTTCTTTGCTGGACAAACAAGCTGTAGTCTCTTGAGTTGCAGAAGCGTAGCACATTCACTTAACACTTCAGATATTTCTTTTCAATTTCTCGGGCAGCATGCTATTCCTTCACATTCTCTGGCAAGGGATCCAAACAAAAATATAATTCATTTTTGTTCTGGTTCACAGAAATGTCCAGGTTTTATTTTATAAATGGTTTCCATAGCTTTGCTTAATTAAAGTACCTTTAATGAATACCTATTTTAGCTACAGTTTATAGCAGAAATTCTTGCTGTCTGGATCAGTAACAATTCGAGACTGACAAAAATAAGTACACTCTTGATTTGTATCAACAGCTGTGCTTTAGTGCCATTGGAGTTTCTAGTGACGTGCCAGTGTGGGTGCCCAGTCCCAACGTTGATTTAAAGATCTGTATGTATGACCGACTTTATCAGGACTGCGTTGTCATCCGAAGCAGGTGAGCTGCCTTCTACAGCTGCCTAGTGAGACCTTAAATCACCAGGTGATACCTCAGGGTTCCACTGTGCCAGACCCATCTGGTTATCATAGAAGACTGAAGAAGTTTTGTTCTTTTTTTGCTTTTCCTGGAGTCAGGAGGACATTCTGATTACAAGCCTTCTGAATTCTACCTAGCTGTGGAAATAGGACTTGGGTATACTGCTGTCCTAGATCCCCAAGACCAGCAGTAGCTATGAAGTCTCTGAGTTAATACATGCTTTCCCCCCCTTCAAGGTTCCCTGTGCTGTGCCTGTTCTGTGATAGAACTGTTAAGTCCCTAGGGAATAGCAACCCCACTGAGTTCCATCATACAGAATTACAAGCTAAATATAAGGGAGATAAATGTGTACAAATTTGAGTGCACATTGGGTATAATTGATTCAGCCAAGGAATTTTATGAAAGAATGATCTGTAAGCCAGCCTCATGCCAACTGTTCCTTACTGAGAAGGTCCATCATCAGGCTTTCCAGACTTGGGCTACGGTGCTGGATAAATGTCAGTTCTCTAGCATTTCCTATAACACAGGAAAAATGCAACTTTCCCTGACCCATACAGGAGCTAAGCACTGCCCTGGAGTGACAGGCACCTTGTAAGTACACAGACAGTGATAAACTGCCAATTACACCAATTACCCAGATATTTCTGGAATATATGTATTCCCAGAGTTTGCATCAGTAACATCTGAAGACTCCTTCTGTTTGCACTGTAACAGAAGGACAGTATTTCAGCTCACTGGCTCCCAGACATTAATTGCTGTAACACTATTACATGAACTTTTACTCTGTTAGTTGTCTTCAGGTCTACCTTGGATGTCTTTGCCTAACACAATCGCCATGAAATGCCTAGTGTTCCTATTTTACCCATCTGCATATCTTAGATTCTACTTAAGCAAGACTGGGGTGGGTTTGTGGGAGGGTGGGGGAGATGGGATGCCTTCTACAGAACCATTCTAAACCTCTTACCAGAATTACAGACTGCAGAGATTCTTCACAGTTGGAGAGAAATGAGTAAAGCTGTTATCTCAAAAATTCAGCCTACAGAAATGAGAAGCACAAGTTATGTAAGGGATTTTACTTGGTCTAGATAACCCAGGGATAAAACTTACAAGTATAGAAGAAAAATAACTATCCTAATGAAAACTTAATATTTCAAAGGGGGCCCAAATATAGAAGCAGTCAAATTGCTTAGGCCAGAATTTCTTAACTGAGTGAACTTTCACTAAATTAAGAGCACTTAACATGTAGGATGCTGTCCTTAGTACCTTGGCAAATCAAGTCTTCAATTTATCCCCCTGCTCTCTCTTATTAGGAAAAATTATCTTCATTATACAGTCACCAGCACTGAAATTCCAGCTATCATACGTGCGAGAATATTCTAGCTCAGTCTCAGCCAAAGTAAATATATTTAATGATTCCATTAGATGTGACATCTGACAAATTGCTTTCTCCAGTTGCTGGTCTTCATTTTTCTGTTTCTCTCACGGAGTAACAGGTTTCTGGTTGTTACATGCTGCCTGCCACCAGTCATTGCTCACCAGGGATCCTGCCTTCTCCTTCCCGAGTGGGCTCTGAGCTGCTTCTAGGACCAGTCAGAGGCCTCAAACATTGCACAGCTCGTTCCTATTGGCTCAGATAGACGGGATGTATGTTAGGAGCAAATAATTAGCTGGTATTTCACAATAATTTGGCTTTGACTTTCCACTGACCTGACTTATCACTGTGCTGCACTTCGATAATTATGTTCCAATCAGCTGTGTATATTTGCTTGAAATACAGCTGGGTTTACTTACAGTAATTCCAAAATCTTGTTTTCTATACTTAACTTAAAAGAATGCAAGTGTGTGATTTTGCTGTAGCAGTTTCATATGCCCTTCATTTTCAAAGGAAGCTTGGAATAGTTATAATTGTAATGTAGAGCACAGACGCAAGAGGGGGAGGGGGAAACAAACTGCAAGAGCAAACGTTGCCAAGATGGCAGCACCAATAGCCTCAAAGACACCTGAACATGTCTGATCTGTTTGCAGAGCAAAAGTTACGCTGCATTTGAAGTTTGAAGTGTGCAAAGAATTGAGTAAGCATATGGAGCTGCTTCCAAAAACAGGTTACATCCAGGCTCGGTCATCCTTCAGCGTGCAGCTGAAGTTTCTGCCCAGGTAACCTAACAGCATTAATGTTTTTGCAGTGTAAGTAATACAGGAGGCTGTCAGTGCAAAATCTGAGCAAATCAAGTATTTTTTTGTTCCTTCACACCTAACGTCTGTAGCAGGCTGGACCTCACACTGCTGGTGTCAATTCAGTCCTAGTCTCCTTTCTCTCCCCTTAAAAGATGCCAGATGCACAAGGAGGAAATTAACTTGGATCACATACCTGGGAGGAAATGCTTTTCCTGTGGTGACAGCAGCAGTGTCAAAATCCTAGCAGTTGCATTCCTGGTAGACTGCTTCCATTTCTGTGGGGAAGCTATTCTCATACCAAAGAGAAGTTATCTAGGCAGGTGGCTACTTCACGGATCAGCGATCAAATCATTTCTGGACAAGCACTCCTGTCTTGCTAGGTAAGGTAAGGACGGTTGGAGTTCCTGCTCATCTATTACCCATGCATATTTTCTCTAAAATGTGAACATAATGATCTTGAAGTTCATGTAGCAATTTATATAACATCCTCAGAGATGCCAGAAGCCTTATCCCAGCAAGTTTTTCTTTTCCATTTCACAGTATGTCTATGTATATAAGCATACCTCAGTCACTGAAAAAAAAGGAATTCTTTGTTTCTTAGTGGTTATCAAAGCCCACTGATATGTTTGGATTTTCACTGATGTGCTCAGCATCTCTGGAAATCAGACCCAATTCTAAAATGAGAGTCTAAGCATTGACATCAAAGTTCTCAGCAGGTTAGCATTCAAGGAACTAAAAGTATTCCCGATCCTTCCAACATATCAAATCCTATCAGGTTACTGTAACAACAACCATTATCGTGACATTCTTCCCTTCCTAAACTTCAGATGCTGTAAAGCACTGTTACACTTACTGAGTAGATAGAAGCATAGCTTGGATTTAGAATATTAATCTGCCTTTTGAAAAATGAGAAAGCTTCAGAAAGGAGATTTGATGAGATTAAGGCTTTTCTGACACACAAAGTAAGTATCTGCCTGTTTCAGTACACATATCATTTTAAAAGGCCTAACACACTGGAGAGTGTGTATGGCAGAGAAGATGAGCTTGCTACGAGCTGATGTAAAGTCCTGAGCTAGTGACACATTTCTGTAAGTGCCTCCTCACTGCCTTAAGCTCAGTTTCCCCAGGAGAAAGAATAGCTCTATTAAAAGCAACACGAGTAAAAAGAAACGCTCATTCAGCAAGGCTGAGTGAACAGAGAAGGTGACTGCAGGCTTGGGAAGCTCTCCCAAGTGTTCTGTGCACGCTGAGATGCTTGCTCAGATGGTGCAATACTCACGTAGCTATCTGGGTGCTGGAAGCAAAGACACGCTTTCTGCTTGTTTGAGGGCCAATTCTCTAATCTGCTGACTTTCAGCATTCCCAAATACTGCGTCTTTTACTTTCGCTGTATTTGGAAGTAGTCCTGCAGATGCTGGCAGCCTACATCTGATTGTCTCTTACACTTTTCTTTAATTGCTTTGAAGCACAAAGATGCTGTTTTCAGAGAACTACATGAAGGATTTCAGTCTCTCTCCCCCAACACACGACAGCTAGTTTGGAACCCATGGCTGTGTGTGTACAGTTACTGTTATTATTTTTACCACTGGATTATTTAGTAACGCATGAATTCCTTCTGCTATTCTATGTCCTGTGACAAAGTGAAAGCTGATTCCTACTTTATTTCTAACTCTGTGTTTTATTTTTAAACGAGTTAGCAATCCATTTGAAGATCACCTTCTAAAGTCACATTTCAGGCTCGCAGAATAAAAGCAAGCAAGATCTCAGATCAGTATGATGATCGTGAGTGGGTGCTGTTTATTTTTTAACTCTCCTTTAATAATACATTAAAAAATTGCAAGCGATTCCAATAGTAGTAGTAGCAATATTATCACTGTGGAGACCTAAAAACAGGAAGCAATTCACTCTGATGCTGTAAGACGCCATAAATAGACCAGCAGAGCTAAAAATGTTAGAGCTTTTGTACTGTCCTGGCTTGAAGCTCTGAAATTGAGCTTATGAGAGCAAGATGCTGCAGCACAGCGGACTCGTGTGTTTCTTGTAGATGACCAATCTGCTAGATAATCAGACACTATTGGTCTCCGAGTTTGTTTCACTTTATTTATGTCTTGGTGCTGTGTGATCCAACTGGTACTGCCTCAATTGGCTGGAAATTAACTAACATCAGTGTCAAAAGGAAACCACTGCCTACGGTGGGTTGGTGATGTGCTCCCACTGCAGCACAGATGCAGAAGGCTTGTATTCTGTTGATAAACTTTAAATTTTTTGGAGTTTTAAATGACTGCTTAGATGGCCTTTTTAAGAGCATAAACGTGTGCAGTCTTCTGTAAATAGCTCCCTTAAAATCTAGTGTCCAAAATCCCATCTTTTGAAAATAAAAATAAAAATCTACCATGAATAAAGATGCTCAATTATTCTGACTTCCTTGCTAGATATCCTTGCAATCCATGCACATCTGCCCAGAGCAGACTGTCTGGATGTATGCCATTCTATAGGAAATGTGACAGGTTTAGAATATTTCTCATATGACTGTTTTTTTCTTTTTGGATAAATGGTAGAACTTCATAGGTCACTGTAATTTTTGGGTTGTGTTTTCTTCTGCCATCCTCCCTGATACCTGCATATGCAGGGCTTACAAAACTTGTTAGATTTGACTTTATTGAAGCATTGGGACTGGTGCTTAACCAACTATACATATGGTTGGTTTTTCTTTGGTTCAGAAATGCATCCACCAAAAGTCTATTAATGCTCTTAGCTGGAAAATAGTCAAAATATTTTTATGAAACTGAATGTAATTTTTTTATTTCAGGCACTCCCTTCCTGAAGATGCAGGGCACTATTTTAACGAAGAGACGGGCGTTCTGGAAGTTCCAGCAACGATACTGATTGCAGATAATGTTAGTTTGTTTCATTTTATCCTGATCATCAGGCTGATGATAGATGCAAATCTGTTATTTCAGTTTATATTCGTTAATGATACCTAATCTTGCTTTATAATGCGAAGTCCTATGACGATAGCAAAAGATGTTTGCAGTGATAATACAGATTGCATGATAGCTCTTCCTTGTCAGCACGTTTACAAAACAGAAAATGTAATCCTTTCTAATTAGTGGTCATTTATTCCCTAGCAGTTTCTTCTGTAACAGAGAGCTCTTGGATACCACAGCACAATTTCTTTGTTCTTCTCTGCACTGTAGCTGTAGCACATTCTTAGTTACATTTCCTGTAGATGCAGATGTGATTCTAACATACAGAGTTTGAGATAACTAAAAGGGTGTTTTAGGCAATTTTTCTTTCTAAAGAGCCATTTATTATTGCTTATTTTTGAAGAACGAGGCTCAAGTTCAAGATAAATATGTTACATTTGTTACTGTCAAGGAATATAGAACAACTTTTTTTGTAGTTATCTTTTTCATTGACTTTTCACTTAAATCCTGTCCTCGTGATGCTACACATAGGGGGTTTTTTCCACTTCTCTTGCATTCGTTTCAGACTAAAGAAATTAATTTTACTGTCCATGCAATTGTTACTACTTCTGACTTGGAAATTAGGCCAGCAGAAATCAATTTTGGCTACTGCACAATCTATGAAGCTGTGCAGACAAATGTCACGCTAACAAACAAGTCCATCTTGCCACAAGAGTTTGGATTTGTGGGGCTTCCAGAGGTAGGTGGCTATCCCAAATACACCTGTTCTTGTTTTAAAATATATTTAATTATTCAGAAATCATGTTTCAATGCAAGCATAAAAAATTCAGGCCTGGTTCTTGATAACTTGTTATTCTAATAATAATTTCTTATCTTGCTATTTTGAAGTTTGTTGAAATTCAACCCAGTGATGGATTTGGAGTTCTTCTTCCCCTTGAAAGCCTGACATTGGACATAATCTTTAAAGCCAAGAAGGCAAAAGAGTACAGCTTTGAGCTGACCTGCAAGTCAGAGATTAATAGGTATGTGAAGAAACTGGTTGAGTAATATGTGATGTAGAAATCTAAATCAGACTTCATTGCTACTGTTCAGACAAGCCTGTCCAGTAGGGAAATCCCTGCCCACAATGAAGAGGTAAGGCTAGGAGAAACTGAGGCAGGTATGAATTCTTCAGTCAACAAGAGTTGACTGAATAAAAAAAGGATTCTTTAAAAATTAGTACTATTTTTTGTGAAAACACTTGATACATCAAGCTCATGCTACTAAAATAATAATGACAAAAGCTTAAATGATTTGACTGGATGTATTTCTAGAAGTTCACAGAGGAAGAACTCAAGTACACAGTAGCCAACTGCGCATTAAAAATAGTATTATTGTTCATCTTTAGGCAAAATTTCCATTGTGAGCTTGAGAAACTCTGCTTAAATAGGGACTACAAGATCAGTTTCCTATTTTTCAGGCTGATGAAGAGACTATTTTATGCTGAGACAATTTATCATGTGTTTATTTTTAGACAATTCAAGTTGTCATGCAGAGCAGTTGGAGTCCACCCACCTCTTGAATTGTCTCATTCCTTAGTTCAGTTTGCTGCAACAGCTCTAAATGATGTGTCTACAGCAACACTGTATGTGATAAATTCCCATGTGAGTGTCAACCCCTTTACTCATGCTGTCCCGAGAATCGGCAATGGGGAAGTTGCCCCCGTTGGACCCACTTCCTTCGAGTTCTGCGTGCCGGAAGACTGTCCTGTGACAATCATGCCTTCCGTTGGAACTGTGTTGCCTGGAAAGGTAAATTCACTTTAAATGTCAAGCACTGAAACACACCTTTTGATCATCTACATCCCGACAAGTTCTGTCACTTGCAAATGAAGCTGAAAACATCAATTATTATTAGCATAGCTGGAAGTCTTTGTGTTACTTGAAACAGTTTTACATTGGACTTCAGGGGTTAACCATCAAATCTGGCTACTGGTTTCTGGGAGCTGTCACCCTGAATGTCCTTTCCCAAGAGTTATCATTATGATTTATTTGAAGAAAGTTTAGATATCAAAAATACTGGTCATGTAAAGCCAGCCCACTGTAACATAGTGGGCTTCCAAAAAAGCTCTAAGCGACCTTATCCCTAGGTTAATCTCTTCAGGAAAAAAAATATTCTTTTTTGCTGTCAAATATATCCTCCAATTGAGCTTTGTAGGTATAACACATGTATGAGGGATGAATTCTGCCTATCGCTCTTGTGTGTGCTCTCACTCCCAGAAAAGCTTGATTCAAGTGTCCTTCAGCCCAGCACTGTCAGATCAGCTAATCAGAGAAGAGGCAGCTCAGAGGCTTTGCAGAGCAGCTGCAACAGGGGCAGAAATACAAGTAAGGAATGCTAAGAACAAACACGTGCTGTTGGTCTATTACTTCCAGATATTTGTTTCTCTAGACAGTATTTTTATCGTAAAATTATTTTCGGATTGAAGGCCAACCTCCTGGTTGATGTAAGACCTGTCTGTACAACAGGATGCTGCACTTGTGCTCACCGAAGGGACCACTCATCAATTTTACTTCATTATAACACTTTCAAAAGCATTCCTAGAGGATTTTCTTGAAAATGTTAAATGCAAGAACTCTTCTAAAATAAATAAATAAACTTCTTAAAGGTTGGCAGCACACATGGGCTTCATGTGTAATGCTGTGGGTCCGTTACTCTATGTGAACATCTATGGTCTGCTTTAATTATGAGGTAGGAAGGTAAATATGCCCATTTTAACTTAATGTGATTAGAACTGTTGGTAATAACTACTGTGTCTGTGGCCTGTTACCATAATCCTACTTTTGTTGCCTTCTTTCCAAAGCATTGCCTCTTATATTAGACACCCTTGGGCCAGGGACTGTGTAAACGAATGCCTTAATTGCACGACCTGTGATTGGTATTAGTGTATAAGTTCGCTGCGTATTTGCAGACAAAGAAGAAAGATGAAAAGAGAGAGAAAAAGAAATCAAATGTTCCCATTACCAGACAGCAATCTTCCAGACAGCCTGTAAGGGCTGGAATCAGTAAACACCTGAGTTCTTCATACAGCTCTGAGCAACTAGAATCCAAAGAGATCAAGCCTGAGTAAGTCAGCAAAAGCATCTTCTACTAATTAAACTAATTATCTTTATAAGTGGTTTAATACATTTACTAAAACCTACAAGTGGACAAGAAACCAAACTGTAGTGAAGAAATAACTTCAGCTATATTGCAAATGCTGTTTCCAAAATTAGCACTGCTTTTAAGCCATGCAGCTGTAACCTCTCATGTAAGGCAAAAAATCCTTTTATATGCATCACAGAAATTGAAGACTTCAAAGAATCTACCAGAAAGCATGAGATGGGGCTGCACTGGTAGATTTGGCTGAAGCAATGAGGGCATTATTTTAAAGGGCAACTAGGCAGCTGAACTTGGTTATCAACAGAAATTACTAAACCCAGATGGAAATCTGATGGCCCATACCCATGGGCATGGGGTTAGATATTTTTTTAAGGGCTTTCCACTCCCCTCTCTCTGACTTACTAAGATGGATCTTATTCCTGGATGTTCTAGTTCAGAAGCTTACACAGCAGCCCAGGCTTTCCTGATGAGGAACTTCAGAGGCAGGTTTGCAAAATACATCATACCGTGCTTTGTTGCAAGTGGAGGCATTGAGGAAGAGAACGGCTCAGAAAATTTAAACTTCAGGTATTCTACACACAAATGACTTGAACCAAGTTATCTGTAATTCCTGATATTTCAGAAGGTTCACAGGTAGGCATGCTAATTTATTCATTTCATTTGTTATCTTAATGACTTCGTAGGTGAGTGGTAAAAGCACATGCTTACACCCATTGGTTGGATACAAATCCAACGTGTGGATACCAAAGCAGCTTAGGGAGTCACTGTATGAGAAGTGGAATAGCTTGGGGTAGTCCATCTTTCTGTGGAGGCAGTACACAAAGAAATCAGCCACTAACAATTATGTTTTCTTTTGTAACGCCAGCGTAATGGTACCCTGTCATACAAACAGACTAGGAACAGATTTCTGATGATGGTTTTCTTTCTGTGTGATCTGTGAGCAAATATCCTTTTACTGTCTCCTCAGCCCTTATAACACCTTGTATTTGGAGCTGCACTGTCCAGCTGTAGCACCATCTGTTGTGGTCACTTCGGATAACGGCAAAAACACGGTCGATTTTGGTGGTGTGGCAGTAGGTATGAAATTTGATTCAAACACTGAGATTCTTCTGTCTGACTTTAATTTCTTCTGAGCACAGTTTTGCATTTTCTTTTCATATTTGGTGGACTTTTTAAATGTCAGTATAGAAATTAGGCCTGCAAAAGGTGTACTCAGGTGGAAAATGAGGAGCCTGTCTGGACCGCTGAGCCACGTAAAAGCTAACGATACTGAAATATGGAATCAGGAGCTGTACATGTGACTGCAAGTGAAATTTGAAAGCACTTGATGAACTTGGACTATTTGTTAGCCATAGAATTGGAATAAATGTTTGACACGGATAGAAACCTGATTTAAAACGGGTGGTGGTGTTATGAGTATGCTTCCTCACATCTTTAAATTTTGTTTTCATTCATAACAGGCCAAACAATACCTAAGCAGATTACAATACAAAATATCTCCCCAGAAAAGCTGGAAGTATCCTTGTTTGAAACCTGGGAATTAATCTGTCATTCAGTTGAGTTTGAGTCTTATCTGTAGGAACTGTTTGACACCAAAGCAAGGAAGAGACAGCAGATTTCAGAGCGTGACAGGAGGTGACATGAAGAATATATTCCCCAGAATCTTCAACCAATACATTCTTACTTCAGGTCTGAACAATACTTAGAATCTGTTCTTATATCTTTTTTCCCAGTTCTTGTTTATAAACTTTTTTTTTCCTTGAGTTGCACTATTTCAGCTGGGATTTTCAGTTCTGAATCCCAGTGGTCCCTTCCTGTTGGTCAGAGCAATTAGAATGCTGGAGCCAGGTGAAAATAGAACCCTCATCATCTCTTTTTCTCCAAATGAGAATAAATCGGTGAGTAGGGAGATATAATGGGAAAAGTTATACATGTATTACTGACTGGAATGTGTCTGTATAATAAACAAAGCTTTGCTGCCTGTGCACAGCCCCTCTCAACATCTGGATCTCCGTGCACTGACTGCAGGAGTTCTGTAGGAAGAGCCCACTGGGGCTGGGGGTGCAGGGGCAGAGGAGTCACGGCACCTGGGGGGGAGGGAGACCTGGAGCCCAAGTGGTGCTGTGGGAGGGTGTGGGGGTGTTCTCCTTCAGCAAACACAGCAAGGCAGACATCTCCTTGGCAGTTTTTTGAAACGCTGGACATCCAGACTGTGAAAAACAACTTAGCACTGTGTATCACTGGTCGTGGGGTGATGCCATCGACTGTTTGCTCCGTGGAAGGAGTCCTTGATATGGGATATGTCCTAGCCAGAGAGAATGCAACATCCACGTTCAAGGTAAAGCCCTCTGTGCTGAACCAGAAAGCACAGCAACAGTTTTGGTAGGCAGGATGAGGAGTTCTATAGTTTTCAGTCTGGCAGAATGTAAGACTAAAAGCAAGCTGTAGACAAAAGGAGAGCTTTAAAGGCACATCTGGCAGGGTGATTTGAGGCTGAGACAGTTGTGGGCTAAAGGCAGCAATGCTGTGCAGAGAGGATCTCGTTCTGTGCTGCCTGCAGGG
Source organism: Penelope pileata (assembly GCA_013396635.1). Lineage (NCBI taxonomy): Eukaryota > Metazoa > Chordata > Aves > Galliformes > Cracidae > Penelope > Penelope pileata. The sequence goes on along the minus strand of WBMW01004361.1, from coordinate 80,154 downwards.
TTCTGCCTTTGCAAATAATAGGGATATGGCACCTTCTGTAAAAGAGAAAGGGCCTCTGCCATCTTTGCCATCGATCCACCCAGTATGCAGAGGGCTGTGAAGCCAGAAATGGCTTTGCTTTCACCAATGTCAGAAATACTTGCAATAAGTGCCTATTTAAGCATGTCAATAAGCAAGATATATCACTTGCTGCAAGACTTCCCATGGAGCTGGTCCCTGCTGCTGAGGGGTGGGGGTGGACGTGACCCGGTATGGGTGGCAATAACGCAGGCTTTGTGTGGCATCTGGGTATGCCGTGGTGCAGTAATGCAGCAGAACAAATTCAGCCAGTTTACTAAATACAGATCCTATAGGCCTGAGAATCAATTTTCTTAATAAAAAGGCTGTTGTGTCAATTCATGTTATCAGATAGAGAACACTTCCACGCTGACCCTGCAATACTCCATTCATCTGGATTCACTTTCACCAACAAGGGACAAAGATCGGCAGAAGCTTCCATCCTTTATTACCTCCTCTTTGCAAAGAACAGAGATCGTTGGTAATTTATTTTTTTTCAGGGACTCACAAAGCATCTAATAGCAGCAATAGCAGTCTCGTTAGCTCTAGACAACTGTCAAAACCTGAGGCATCACGTGCCTGAAATTAAAGGCCCACCTTTGTTTCCCCCTCAGATGTTCCTACAAAAATGAAATGGGCTTAAAACATATGTAGAAGGAAAACTGAACCGTCCTTCTTTCTTATCCCTGTCCTTGTTTCTGTTTACCAGGAACACAGAACTATAATGGTTTAAGTGTGTTCAGCGTCGTTCCGACAGAAGGAGAAATTGTTGCTGGGAAGAGCCAGGACTTTGCTGTTACTTTCAGTCCTGACCATGAAAGTCTGTACTATTCTGACTGCCTCAAGGTTGTGCTCTTTGGCAAGGTAAGGCAATCAAGATGCCTGACTTAGGAAATTAAAGTTTAAAGGTGACCTACAGTTGTTTTTATCGTTGAATCTTAGTAGGAGTTACAAATAATTATATCTAGCGGACAGGATTTGTAGGCAGAAATATTATTCTTATCAGGTTAAATATTACTCTTAGTAGGATATAGGCAGGAAATGACAGGTTTGGGGCCCACTGGCTTTTTTCAGGTTATAAATACTCGGTTACTAAGTTGTAACAATTGCAACTTGGGATTCAGTCCTGTCTCCAACCCAGCTGCCCACACCACCTCCACAAGAGGTGAAGGGAGCTGGCTGGCTGCTGAGCACAGCTCCAGCTGGGCTCTCTGCACGGAGCATTGAATTGTAGTGGGGAGCGGAGCTACACTGCAAACTGGCAGGTGCGCCGAGTAGCAGGAAGCTGCTTCTGCAGTCGCTCAGCATGAGGGAGGAGGCGTCCATCTGTAGAGCAGCAGTGGAGCTCAGGCAGAGCCCAAATCAGGATGCGCAGGCTGGCAGCGTTGCAGGTAGCTTTATGCTATGGTCCAAAAGAGACTGACCCAAAGTTACTGAAGGGTGACAACTAACGACATCAGCAGGCACTACAAGCTGAGTAGAAATGTAGTGAGCAAACAAGTGGTGTTTCTCTCTTCGCAAGTTTTTTTATCTCTAGATTATCTTTGGAATTGCAGGTAAGAAAATCAGAATAAAATGAATGGAGACTGGTCCAAGTTCACTAACTTGAAGTCAGGTTTGGCAGCAGATAAGTTTTGCCTGTTTGAATGGCTTCAGTATAACTAGCTTGTCCAGCCCCTTCCTGAGGCACACTGCCCAAAAATGAAATGTTTAAAACAAACATGCCTGAGTGGACAAGATAAGGGGAAGATGCAGGATTCTTGGGCTAGCGTGTGGTGCCTCGTGGCATGACATATGGGCAGACAACACCATTTTTAAGCACCTGAGGCTGTTGTGTCAGTATTCCAGCTACACTGGTGCTTAAGCTGTAACCTGTACCTGAAGCACTCTTGTCCAACACAGAAAATTGCCCATGTGATCCAGCTTAAGGGTGCAGCAAGAGATCACGCAATGTTTGTGGAAGGTGGAATTCCACTCGACGTGCCCGTTGAGTCCCTGGCTGTAACACTGCCTCCGCCATCGCAGGAAGCACTGAAGGAAGGTAACGTGCTGCCGCTTCTCCTTCATCACAAAACTATTTCACATCTTACAACGTATGCTGGACGTTCCTGATTATACTGTCACGAAGCAGACAAACTTTCAGGGGTTTGAATTTATTCTCAAAGTTTACTTGATTCATATTTGTTTAGAGCTCCAAGAACCAGTGAAGTCCATTCTCCTGGTTCTGGAATACATCGACAGAGAGAATTCTCCAGAGCCAGCAGTGACAGAACTGAAAGTTGGAGCTATACGGACGGCTCAGGGTGCATCTAAGAAGGTGAAGAAAATGCAGTTTTACATCAGATGCTGTAAAAAATGCTGGTAGTGTATAAGTGGCTGCTAATGCCTTCTGTCAAAAACTTCTCTAGATTAAAAATACAGCTCTCAGATTTTCTAACAAACTTAACACAAAAGCATCAGTGTTAGAAAATAAAAGATTGGTTTTCAGGGGTTGGTAAGAGGAACTAGCATTATCATATTAAAAATAAACAATAAAATTCATTAAGCAATTTCCCTCCCTAATTCTGAAATACAGCAGTTTGAGCACAGAACCGAACTGCAGTTCTGATTGTCTCATTTTAGTATTTTATTTTATGGTATCCTGTGACAGTGAACAAGATGGATGTTTGCAATCTCAAATGGCAGAAGTAGTTTGGCAAACAATAGGGCCACATGCAGCATCTGGGCAAAGTAAGCTTTCAGAAAGTTATTGTGTATGAAAAAGCTGAACTGGCTGTAACGAGGGTGTGCTGTGTGTTTCCTGTAGAACGTGGAGTTCAGTTTTGACACCCCATCACGCCTGCAGGAGAAGGGATTCACTATTGAACCTGGGAAGGGAACAGTCGATAGCGGGCAAGTGAAATCCATCAGTGTTTCTTGGGTGCCACCTGCTGACTTTGTAAGTAACAGTTGCACGTTGCCTCTCAAACTGCCGGTGCAGCAGCTGTGTTGTCACTGACGTACAGGACCAATACAAAAGCTGATCTTTGAGATGTCAGCAGTACGAGCTGCTTTGACACACTGGGATGTGGGAACAAAAGCCAGTAACTATGTGTATGATTTGGAGCCTTGCTATCTCGTCTTTGACTGCCATTCATTTGTGTGATGGGAACAAGCATTAGTCACTTGCACCTTACAGGACTTCAAATAACTTCTTACACCACTGCATTATGTAGTGCCAAAATGCTGCTGCTGTTCACTGAAAGATACTGCTCTGTTCACACTGATGAGGTGAGCTTCTCAATGCTCCTTTTGCAAGGGAAATTGCAGTCCCGCTGATACAGAACTAAGTTTCCATGGATCATTAGTGTTTGCACTTCTTTTAAGGCTGTGGGTGCCTATTCTTTTGGTATATTCCTGAAAGTCAGTGGGGCCTGTTTCATTTCCACTTTATGAACTGCTCAATGAACCCCGTTTCCTTGGCTTCTCTGCCTTTTTGTATTGCAGAGCCTTGGTGTGAATTCAAAACAGCCCTAGGGCTGTAACTGCCCTTCCAAATTCATCTTCCTGGGTATTCATGGAGACTGAAAGAACTCAGTCTGCTAATTTTTGTTGTCAGCAGTGTGTGGGACGGCAGACTGAGTGGCCTAATCCAAAATTAAAAGGATGCTGTCATCATTTGTAGAGAAGTCACTAAAGATCCTGGCATGACAGATGAGGTTGACAGAGTGCCTCTTGGCAACCACTGGTTGTTGCACAAGATTTAACGCTAAATCATGGCTAACAGGTTCCATTTCTTTCCTAACCCTTGCTGCAGCATACTCTGCTGCTGCCTTGCCCAGTTGTCGTGGCTGTAATGTGGTGACAGCATCTGTAGCACTGCAGACAGAGCGCTTCGTCACTGCTGCTTTGCTGTCTGCAGTCTGAGCACTGGGTGAAGATAGGAAAGGGCCAACAAAGTGGGAAGAGAGGTAACCTGCAGCTACCACGGGTACATCTTACAGCTGAGTTGAAAAACACGCTGTTTAGAATTTGATCGACTGATCTGTTCTGCGTACAGACGCAATAGGTTGGTTTTGTATGTGTGCATTTCTTCTGCAGGTCAGCGACCCTCTGACTGAGACAGCCTTCCTGACCTTAAAACGTGACGTTAAGGAATCCTACCAAGTCCTCTTCATGGCAAAAGTTGTGTCTGCTCCCACTGACAGCTGAGGGAACCAAGCTAGATGGAAAGTGGAGGATTAATGTTTCTGGGAAATCATTGGATCTCATTTGGAACATGCAAAGATTTTGAGATTGTTGCGAAGACGTGAGGGGAGGAGGGAAGCAGAAAAGAAGGTAACTTGTATGATTTCTGCTTTGTTCTCCACAAAATTCTGTATAAACTCTGTTTCCACTAGTTTTGTTGTCAGACTGACTTAGTGACAACAACCTTGCAGTAGAGGGAAGAATTAACATGAGAAACCGAGTAGATCCATGTGCTCTTAATCCTAGTGTCTTCAAAGTCAGCAGTTCCCTCAGGAGGAGTATCTCTTTTTTTTTTTTACCTCTAACTGAGTGAGTTTCAAACAATGTGCCTTTTTCCAACTTCAGATGCATTTTAATATCTGTGGAAAATCCTTGTTGTTTTTTTTTTTTCTTTTTTTTTCCCCTGCTAAGACCAGAATAAAGTTCTTTATTTTAAGTCTCCTGTTCGTTTGGGCAGTCGTTTTTACAATACAGTGTGAAATCTTCCTGATGACACACGCTCAAGGAAGAGATTGTGGCCATGATATTTATGCATCACTGTCTGCAATTAGACACCACATCACGGCTGTCCAGGAACTTTGTATTTCTACATTTGTTTTCATTTGAGTTCTGACTAAGAATAGATTTTTGCCAGCTATTGTGAAAACCAGAGTGCCCTGCAGGTTTAACCTCAGTCAAGAAGCAGCATCCAGTGCTGGGGAGAGTACAGAGCCAGCACAACACGGGGAACAAGGGGCCAGGAAGTCAGCAGAAATCTGGAAGCGTAGATAATCCTTCCGATCTTACGTCATCTTTCATGAATCACAGTAAGTGGGAGGCAGAACTCCCTGACCACCACTCCAAAACCTTCTTGTCACTGGTGTAGCTGTTAAAATTGTTCACTTAGATTACGCAGTCAGAAAACAGAAATAGGCCATTTGTAAGTGTCCCTAAGGTGAATGTGTCAAGCTAGCCAGACTGCAGGAAACAGCAGCAAAGCAACTGTCACAAGAAATGCTGTAGCTGGTTTCTTACTTTATAGGGGATGCTTGTTTAACAGATGAAAATGAAAAAGGGTTCCTTGGTTTTCGGTGACAGATAATGCTGGATCCATTCAGATCTGTTCTCACGTAACAATGGACCAAGTGGCTGAGAAGTTGCTTAACTCTTGGCCTGAAGCATTACAGATGCTGAAGAAACGTACAGCCACCAAGGGAGGAGGCAGGCAGGGGGGGCACTGCTTAGCTGGAGCTGGCTCTGCCTTCGTTCAAACAGAGGCACGGAACATTTCTGCTGGCACAGCCGAGGCAGCTGGATTGAGGTCAACAACGCTGAACAACTCTGAAGTCAATAAGAGCCCGCTGCTCAGGCATTTCATTTAGATAACTCAGCTCTTTTATGAGTCTTGGTAATGGAGAACAGCACCAGGAAGGGGTGCCAGCAGGCACAGTGTACTGATACACTTAGCAAAACCTACAGAGATGTCAAACAGCGTTCTGCACTGTCCTGAAAGATCCTGAAGTACCCACCGTGCTCAGGAAATGCAGCACCGTAAGTGCAAGCAGATGACACACACTGTCAGGATTGATCCACCCTCATTCAGGCTTCGCAGGGAAAGGGTGACAGTACATCACCACAACGAACTTAAATGCTGGTTAACTCAAGTCAAGGTGTGAAATTTTCCGATGGCATTCAATGGTGATTTCCAGAGCAACACTTAGCTAAAGGCTCGGAAAACAAAAGCTTCTTTATGAACAGAACAGCAGAGGTATTCCTTGGTTTGAGCAGGTAACTGCTGTTACCTGCTAAAAATAAAGCTCTGCTGTGGAAAGGGAGGAAAAGAGATGAGGTCACTGCAACCACTTTCAGGCTACGTGACTGCAGATGAATGCAATGCAGGAAATGGCAGCTAGAAGCAAATGTGGATTCTCCCTTTCTCACTCTGGCCCTGCTGTCAGGTACTGGGCAAAGACAACGCAGAAATTTTAACATCTTCCATCTCCCCTGTACCAGGCTGAGCTCTGTGAACTGTGTGTGTTCTCTGTGTGCTCCTTAACACAAAGGATCCTGACTGTAGTTCCAAGCCATGGCCTGTGATGCATATTGTAGTAATATTCTGGAAACATAGATGTTCCTAAAACATGCACAACATCTGTTAGTTATTTCTGGGAACACTTTCAAACTGAGCAAACAGGGTTATCCTACCTTAATAATTTTTAAAAACACTGAGAGCAATGGGCCCACTCCAACCTGGATTGTCTCAGTGAAGGCCTCTGCAAATCTCCAATTTTCTGCCAACATCAGAACAGTTTATGATGTGGCCTAATGTCAATGATTGTAAAGAAGAAAAGAGGCAGTGGGAAGCCAGGACAGATCTGCTCCCAAGCACAACTGAAGAGGGAACGGCCACAGCTGAGTACATTGATCTTCACAATGCAAATCTGCAGTCATCTGCGATGCACGCTGTCAGGCTGCTGAAAATCTAGGAGTTCTGCTTGGATGCTGTTACCTAAACCGTTTTTATATGTCATGTATGTGAAAATAGCTTCTTGATCTTTCACCGATACACGAAACAGAACATTGACGGAGCTGAGTGACTACTGGAAATGATTCTCCGGCTAATTTAGGCTTGAAATACTGGGTTTGTAGGTAATTCCTTGAGGGCATCAGGTGAAGACAGCTGAGAGCGCTCCTGCCTTACATCTGCACCAGTAATGCCAACGTCAGCCTCCAGGAGCTCAGCACGGCAGCTCCAGCCTTCACACAACTTCTCTCTCAAAGAAACAAAGAATCCTTTCCAAAAGGTTAGCAACAACGATGGCACCTTTGGTATTAAAGTCGCCAGGAGGTGCTAACCAGGTCACCCTATGTTTCTGTCTCCATGGTTTAAGACTCAGCTCACAGCCCGGTGTGACTTTGCAACCCTCCCAGCCCCATCCAGCTCACTTCTACACCGGCCAGGAAGTGACAGCGTGCGCACGGCGCTGGCGCTCACTCTGCTCGTCCAGTGATTTCAGAGGTTGCTCCACACTGGTGAACCGAGCTGTTCCTAAACGAGCTGCGGTCCCATGACCATGGGTGGTCCCGTAGGGAAACACTTCAGTCAGCAGCACATGACTCTGCTGATCTTCAAAACACTGCTCCGGAGCCCCGTGGAGCAAACCCAGCAGACGTCAGCAGGAGAGCGAGCTGCTGAGCCCAGCACTCCCAGGCCGTCGGCTCATTATCACTCCTGTTCATCTCTCTCCTTTTTTTGTCTCAGTAAATACTTTTTATCTCAACCTACAAGTTCTTTTTTTCCCGATCCTCTCTCCCATCCCTCTGCGTGTTGCTGTGCTGCTCTCCGGGCTGAACCCCAGCAGCATGATTTCCTTTTTGCCATGGAGGTGACCTCTGCCGCATCAGCACGTCGGCAGTGTCCGACCCTTCCGTCACTTTCAGCTCGGAAGCAGAAATTCTCCTCCCCACACGTGCTGGATACAGACGACCCCTGATGCCCACCCTCCTCCCCCTGGTGACGGTAAGGCTCCTGCCAGGAGCACGGGGACCTTGGCACCCAACGCTGCTAACAGTGGGGCTGCACCCTGCAGGGAACTGCAGCAAAGCCCTCGTTTAGAAGAGGGGAAATCACTGCAGTGATGACTATAATCCAAGTAACAAAATATTTTTTCCACTGAATTTCCACCTGGTACTATCACAGGATAGCCCTAACAGCTTGTAGGCAGTTGAACTGAGCTGATAAGTGTGAAATGTTAAACGTGGTTGAGTTATTTTGGAGCAAATTCATTTTCAGAGAGCAGTCAAAACCTTTTCAGGTGTGTTTCTGCGTGTTTTAATAGGGCTTTCTCAAATCACAGATTATTCTCCAAAGCTTTGGTGTTGTTATTTAATATTTCATTTCTTTTTCATGACTCCTCCCAAAAATCTCTGAAACTCCACAGGCACAGCGCGCGCTTGGCTGCTCGCAAACCTGACAGCTCTCCTCCTAAAAATAGCACCGAGCCGCAGCCCGAAACCCCGAGCCGGGCTCTCCGCGCTGACTCCCTCCGTACCAGGGCCCGACGTCACCGCTCCCCCCGCGCCTCCCATCGCGGCGGGGCGGCTGCGCGGCGAAGCGAGCGCCGAGGGAGCCCCAGCGCACGTAAGATGGGCCCGGAGGGGCCCTTCTGGGGGAGCCCTGCANGCTGTGCCGTGCTGTGCTGTGCCGCTGGGACCGAGCTCGCAGCGGGGCCGGGGCACCGCGCTGCTGGACCTCCAGCTCCGGCTGCCAGATTTTCTGATTCCTGCTTTTTTTTTTTTTTTTTTTTTTTTTTTTCCTTTTTCCCCNTTTTTCCCACTTTCCCCCCTCCCTTCCTTAGGCATTGCTCTGCTGTCTGAGAATAGCTGGAAGAACTCTGATCAGTGAGTAATCGAATTTTTTTTCAAATGTCTGTTTCCCAATCTGTGCCCGTCCTGACCGGGTGGCAGCATCGGGTCAGAACGACGCCGGGCTCCCGGCCCCCCCGCTCCGTGCCCGGCGCTGCGCGGCGCTCCCCGGGGCAGCGGCTGCAGAGAGCTGGGAGCCGGGAGCCGGGAGCTGGGGCTGCTCCCCGGGCCAACACCACTGCCCTGCACCGCACGCACGGCTCTGCTGGCAGCACCGGGTGGCAGCTGCGCTGCTGAAATGTGATAGAAGCTGATTTCCTTTTCAGCTTTTTTTTTTTTTCTTTTTTTGGGGGGGCTATAAGTAGATTTGAGTAAGATATTCCTGGTTGCACTGGAGCTCTGAAAAAGGAATTTAAAAATAAGTGACGGAAGTAGGACGTTGTCTTAGGCTGGGACTAAGTAACTGTTTCACAGTTGTCTGGGAATCCAGCACGTGTGGTTCCTGCTCCTTCCCCCAGAGCCCCGCTCTGGCAGTGGGGGTTGCACCCTCGGAGCTGGAGGAAGCTCACAGCTGTGAAGAACAGTCCTCCGAAACTGCATCCAAAGGGGTTTTGTTCCCTGTTCCTACAGACTGCTTTCCCTTTTTCACCTCGGGAATCACGTGAGGTTTGTTCCCTGTCGTGTATGCGCTGTGGGTACTGAAGTCAGCCAGCTCTCCGCCTTTCTCCACAGATGCCCTCAGAACATGTCTAACTGGACAAGCCTGTGGTATGTCTGGTGAGTGCAGTGTTCATCTTACTCAATAACTTGCCATACTGTGAACAGGAATTGCAGCAGGCAATGGGAACGCTCCTCAGACAGGATGGGGAAGGGGCCTCTGCTCTGCCCCACGACAGCCACCAGCCAACGCGTGCCAGGCTGGATGGCCGAGCAGATAAGGTGTCAGGGGGGAGGGAGCGTCCAGCTGGGGAGCTGCCATCTTTCCATTCTGAGTGCCCCAGCGTTCAGCTGCACATCTTGTTTGTTGTTCCCCAACAAACACCTCGGGACACAATGGCAGCACAGAGCGCGCTCGCTAGGACTCGGCGCTGCCTCAGGCACCGGCCTCAGCGCTCTCCCTTCTATGGGGCCAGAGGTGGCCAGCTTATGGGGCTGATATTTCATTCTGAACTCAAGCCCATTACAAACCTGTCTGCTGGCTGTTGGAATGGAAGGGGGGAAATAACAGCAAGTGAAAGGCAAAAGTCTTCCCACAGGCGTATTTGTCTCTTGCCTAAAACGTATTATACTAATGGTGCACCTCATCCTACCGTACTGCTAACAATGTTACCCCGGTGTTATTTGTGTAGCCTGCGTTCTGCCACGTAACACATTCCTTCTGATGGCAGCAGGTACCGTGAGCTGGTCGGTTTTAATCATCGTTTCATCCAAACTAATTTTGGTTGAGATTTGCTTTCTTAGAACATGCTGATACGGAACTGCTTAAAAATACATGCAGTTACCTAAAATATTTTAAGGCTTCTCTAATCAGGCAGAGTTAAAATCATGAAAGCTGATGAGCTGGTGCTGAGACACCTTTCCCTGGGTGACTTCTGCCCTCGTCAGAGAGCAGCAGCACGCGAGGGGGGGTGATTTCTCTGCACGCTGCCATGCAGCTCGGAGCGTGAGGAAGCGCGGATTGGCTGCAGATGAGGTCACACTGCTCACACTGGAGGAATGTTTCATGGCCAAGTTCCAGCAGAGCAGCGTGTACTTCTTGCACATGGTTTTAAATTGCATGAGAGCGTTTTTCTGAAACGATAATTGGCAATAAAATGAATGAAATCTGTGGGAGTTGGAGGCCCTCAAATCCAAACTTTGTGCTGAGTGTAGTCCTTGTGCATCTGACTCTCATGCTAACAGAAACACTTGTTAGGAGTCAATAAAACAGTTATTTAAAAAATGCTTAGTTTGGAATCATGGTTCTTATGTGCAAGTCTTACCTTTGGTTTGGGAAAGAAAAGAACAGAATGCTACTGAGGCCCTTTCTATAGCTATTTCCATATGGAATATATACATATTCCCATCGGGATACAATCCCAACAAGAAATTTGGGAGCAAGATGTGTTACATTGTAATTCATGTCAAACTAACAGGAATGTGCTATGTGCTTCAGCATTGACCCTGGCCCTCCTTCCTTCCAGGACTTCCAAGCGTTCCTTGTTCTCCCATTTCCTCAGGACGTGTGTTACTGCTCACCCAGCTCAGGAGGAGAGCAGATTGATTTGAGAAATGTGGATGTGGTGGGGAGGGTAGAACTCAAAACATTAAGGATGCTACAAGGCATAAACCTCCTGCAGACAGCAAAGCCAACACCAGTATTTCCCTTCCACTCATAGCACACAAGCTGAACGTACAACCCGAGATCATGAACATGACAGCATCTGTGGGCCAGAAAGGGTTGCACTAGTGGGCAGCAGGACTGAAATTTGTGACTGCTTGTGATCCAACTCTAATTCTGGATCCAGTACCCGTTAAGAGCCGGGCCTGAGGAGGTTCCACCTGTCTTTCACCCATCCAGAGCGCGATTATAGTCAGCTCTGGAAGAAATAAAACCTAGCAATGACACTGTGGTGTTCTCCTCCGTCCTTCCCTAAGGTTAATCTTGCTGACTGTGTTCATGCTCCTGCTCTGTGGGATCACAGCAAGCTGCATGAAGCTGTGCTGCCGGAAGAAGAGGCCTCCAGTTCAGCCCTTCCCTCGGCACCCCTGTGACCTGACCGTTGTTGCTATTGACAGTGACAGCACGGCCCACAGCACAGTGACCTGTGAGTATCCCCTGGGATGCACCCCCGTCGGGGGGTGTACAGCAGGAGCTGGATGGCAACATGCACACACCTCTTCTGATGGGGTTTCTTTGGAGAATGTATAGATTCCATCACGGGTAATTCTACAGTGGTAGATGTTCAGACATGCAGCAACCGAAAAATGAGCCTATAATTTTTTGGAGAAAAAGGGGATTAGACCTTTATATATCAATATATCAATTAGACCTTTATATGGAATTGTTTGATGTTTTTTCCATTTGTTTTCTTTGCAGCATACAGCTCGTTCCAGTACCCTCCAAGTGCCCCCATTCCTTCCATATTTGTGGGTATGGACAGGAGCACTGTGTCCCCTCCAGCTTACAGTCCCTATGCAATGGATTTGCCGCCTTCTTACGATGAAGTTGTCCAAATGGGCAAACAATACATTGAAGTGGCATTGGTAAGCCAGAAGCCCAGTGACATCCCTGGACAGGTGACACCAGATGGGCTGAATGCCATCCAGAATTCACCCGACGTAATCAACAGAGATCCAGAAACACAGCCAAGTTCAGAGAACTCAGAAGATGTAACAGAAGAACAGCCTCAGCTCTAGCTCATTTCGGACAAGGAGTAAAGGAACTGGACTGTGGAAGTTGAAGAAGACATTAAGAATTCAGTTTTGTAAGACAAGATGGAAAGATGATTCTCTTGACAGATCATTATAAAGGGCAGCGGTTTAAAAGTGCCTATAAAAGTGGGACATGGATGCTTGTTCATCTCCTGTTTAAAAAAAAAAAAAAAAAGACTCTGCCCAGCAAAAGACCAGGGGGGTGTTGCCACCTTGGAAACACAGAGTCAGACGGTACAAAAAGCAAGCTGCTGCTCCTGAACAGCACCTTCCCCAGCTGGAGCTGAAAGCAGAATCCTATGAACTCAGCTGAAGAGTCAGCGAGGCTCAGTCTCTCTATAGTTTCGTTTATTTCGAGCACTTCAACTGCTCAGCAAACTGCTGGGGTGCTAAACTTGTTGCTGCATAACGGCACGTGTTCCTTAAACCGAAGGATGATGGCAAACAAGGACAGGAAAGTGTCTGGAGGGAAACGCATCGTCTGGTGTTTCACAGCTCGAGACAAGGAATGAGACAGATAAGAAGAGAGATTATTTTTGTTGGTCATGAGACTTGAAGGGATTGTTTTTGAGTTTTTAAAAAATCTTTCAACTTCTATTTTCAAGATGTGCGTGGGATCCTTTTGCTACTTATTTTTGCCACTTAAGTACAAATTAGTCTCAAAGAAATATTTCCACATTTGGTTGTGTGGAAATATTTCCAAATGTGTTTCAAATATTCACGTTCTTTGCTGATTGAGCCTGGTGGGTTTGAAAAACAGCACAGATCAGAAAATAATTAGTGTTTTAGATAGAGAAAATATATAATAGATAGCTATTTCAGAGGACTATGACGCTACCATCATCAGAATTTATCTGACAAGACCTCACCTGGAGGGATTATTAGTGTGAACGTGACAAGCACTTGAGCACATAGTATTTAAAAATATATATATGTATTTTTAAAAGGCTGAAGTAAACAGCAAGATAACCCACATGGCATCAGTTCAAAAACTTGTGGACAACCTGTTACCTGCTCAGTTGTAACTGCCTAGAAGGAGCTGGCAGTGTCACCTGCCAGTGTCAGCAGCAAGTCCATGATGATTTTCTGCAGTGTGAATTTGTCCCAAATAAAATATTTCTTTCCATATTTGTAACATTTGTTTGCATTAAACAAGAGCTGTCTTCCTATTGCACCTTTTTTAACAAAATATTAATATGTGTAGTTATGAAAGCTTAATGCAGGCATATACCATACTTTATCTACAGTTCCATCTCCATCCTTTTTCTCCAGTTGTTACCAATGGGCTAAAACACAGAACTCTCCAATACTGCTGGAGAAAAACTGCAGAGTGCTCGCTCCTTAATAGAGACAGGAATACAAATTCAGGCAAATGAGAAAACAGTGACCGACACAAGAGGGCAGTCCCTCCCTTGTCAGTGCCTGCTGTTGCATCACCACTGGAACAGCTCTCTGAGAGGTCTCTTGGTACTGCCAAGAGGCAAGGGGCTTCATTAATTCAAAATAAACTATTTCCCTGACCTGATCGGCATTCAGGACCACAAGATTTCCTTTAACCATTTGATGTTTAAACCCTAAAAGCAGCTCAGTCTGCTCCCCACCATGTTTTCACCAGTGATGTCTCAGCCCTTTATCAAAACCCTCTGACTTCTCACAGACAGCTGATAACCAGAGCTGATCCTGCCTCTGTCTGCGAGGAGGCAGATTATTGCCCCCTGCCAACTGTGCATTATTTGCATCTCCGCTTAACTGGTTTCATTTGCTCAATAGGATTGCAGAAACGATATCCCTCCAGACACAGATCATAACTAAGGGATTTACAGATTCCAGTTAAATTCCTGCAGCAAAGAGCTCTCTTCCCCCTTTGAGGACAGTCGTATTTCTGAGGAAAGTGTCGTTCAGCAGTTAGAATCACTGTTGCATGTGGGAACATGAGAAAAGAATCACCTAATGTCAGAAAAAGAATTAAAACAGTGGTGCCCTGAAAACTGGTCTACAGATGCAACAGCTTGACAGAATTGTTCCCATACGCTTTGCATTACCCTGACTAGAAGGAAGGAGAATCAAAAAGTGTCCATCGAGCACCTGGTCTTCTCTGTTTACGTGGGGAAAGCAGAGAAAGATTGCAGTTCTTGTCCAGGTCTACAAAAAGGGCTTCAGGAGCTGGATGCTACTCAACCTGTGTGTTTGCACTGTGACTGGAAAAGGGCATTACAAGCTCTTAACTCTACTGCATGGTAAGTTAAAATGAACTTCGTTACTTCAATTAACGTTTGAAAAATCGTTAACTGTATCTGAAAACTTGGAATGGAGACCAGTGTTCTGTTGCTGTTTCTATCGCTGTTTTCCATAAAAATTTCTCTTTTGACTTTTTTCTTTGTGCTTTTTCTAATTCTGTTTATCTCTCTGTGTGAGATCTGACTTTGTGATCCTAGAAAACTTTGTTGTGTTGTTGATGCCTCCTAGCAAGGCTCCAACAGGATACTTCCAAAAGCTCCCAGCATAGATAGGCATGGGGTTCCTTTGTCTTCACCCTACTAGCTTGTAAAGGGGACTGGAGGGACAGGATTGTTTTTATTTATGTTGACTGGGCCCCTGGTTCTGTCAGTGAAAGCACCTGGAATGTAAATTACTAGTTTGCTTCTATAATTGCATTCTGCACTATCTGAGACAACAAGATGAAATCTGACTGCAGAAACACTCCAGTTTACATTTGGTTTTACTCCTCCTAACTATGTGTCCCTTTCCACTTGTTTCCAAACAGGCATGACACGTCTCAATTTCTGATCAGAAATCTTGTACGGTGCTACCAAAGGCTCTTTAAGAGCCATCAAGAGCAACTAGAAGTGGGTACACAGCAGTGAGAATCGATGCCTATGTATCACTTATAGCCAGTTCTTAAAGCATTCTGAAGCTTCAAAACCAGACACCATAAGGGATACTGTTTATTAGTGATGCTGAAGGTTTCTATTCCCTGGCTAAGGAAATCTGCTTGCAGCTGCCTGTGCATGTGCTATTGTGATGTGTTGTGTTTAGAAAGCCTGCTGGGTGACCTCCATAAAGCGACTTCCTCTCTCATGTCTCTGTTTCTTTTCCCATCCTGTCAGTCCTCCATTTAAGGCATGTGCCTCTTGGAATGGGAAATTCTCCCCACTGTGCCCACAGCCACGGGAATGCGCTCGCAGAGGGTCCCACAGCAGGCTGTATGTTCAGCTGGAGGGAGGACCCACGAATTCTGATTTGTCAGCCTAGCACTTTCACCATCACTAGATCTGCTGAATTCTGATCGTATTCACACAAGCTTTGTGACATCTGTAAGGGAAAAGCTCCTCTTAGTAATTAACTGAAGTGCATTTCTATTGTGAATTGAATCTGGTGCTCATCTGGCACTGTTCAACACATAATTCTTCTTCCCTTATTTGTCTAGAGTAATTGTCTTGGCAGTTATTTTCTGCTATTTGCTGGCTGTGTGCAAGAGCTGTGCTGGGGAGATGCAGTGCTTACATCACTGGCAGCAGCTTGCAGCCCTGTCTCTCCTCTCGCTCACACATGCGCTCACCAGGAGCACTTGTGCTCAGAAAGAAAATGCAGGCTTGGAAGTAAATTGCCTCAATAATTCATAGGCTTTATAGCCCAGAGCAAATTATACCTTGGCTCTGTCATGAAATTCAGGTTGCAAATCCCTTTATAGCCAAGCTCGTTAACAATGTAAGTGAAGTGGTACATCTATAATGGCTTTTATGATCAATGCATTATAATCTTTGGAGAGTATTAAGTGGTAAACCTGCAACACTCACAGTGAAGCATCAATAGGGTCTGGATACAGTAAGAGTCAGAACAGCCATTTCTTTTTCTGCCTTGCATCTGCCTCACTGCCCCCTAATACCATTTATTCACTGTGCAGCATATGCTGTGCTCCAATCAATAAAATAGATCTTCTTGTCCTGAGGGCTGCTTTACTGCATTAACTGGCAAGTTTGGAATACAGAGGTGGTCAGGAATTCCTGCAGGTGCAGGGATCTTCAGCACGTGTTCCTGTTGTGTCTGTGACCTGGCCCTAGGACAGGGGGAAGGAGATGGGTGTCAGCCCTTCACCCTAAGGATGGATGCGTGTCTGGGGAACTGTCCCTCTGTCTGTCATCCCACCTAGTCTGCCTTCTTCCACCAGATGGTATCAGTGAGCCTAAGTGACGTGTCTGAACAGCCTTTTTTTTCAGAGTAGGTGCTGGAAAGCAACACTTAACCTCACAAAATTTTATTAACTTTATTTGGAAAAAAAATAATATGCTTTTATTGCACATATATATTAGGCCTTTTTGATCTTGGTAAGGTAACCTCTATATCTGCTGTGAAATCCTGAATTTCAAGTGACTTGGGCCAAATGGAGAGTAAAAACATGCTACTTTTACTGCAATGTTCAAAAGAACTTCTGTGCTAATGGGAAGGGCTCAATTTCAGTGTGTTGCTGCTGCTTCTTGCCCTGTCAATGGGCACATACTGAGGAAAAGTCCATCCCTCTTCTTTATGCTTATACACCTTGGAAAGATCCCTCGAGTCTACTCTTCCTAAGATTGAACAACCCCAGCCTGCTTGTCCTCTTATCTTATGTCAGATGCTTCCATCTCTTAATCATCAAAATATTTAATAACACCATCTTTCCTACTTCCCTACATCCTAAATCATTCATGAATTTCACCTGAATTTAACTGTGACATTAAATAGATTTCTACTGAACGTAGGCCTAGAATAAACAGTTGCATAAAGCAAACCATGGGAAACACCAGATGAGCTGTACTGCTAATCATCCTGTTTACCTCCTCATCCTCTGCTGGCAGGCTGTATGCTTTGCTGATGCTACCTATGTAACGTCTTCTATTGTGCTACTTAGACTGACATTGCATCATCTCATACAGCGAGAGCTCAGCACAGGTTTGTGATCACAGTGGTCAGCTCAGTGTGCTGCTGGTTTACGTCCCAATGGTGAGAAAAATGGCAAAACTAAATCAGAAAAAGAGCAGAGGAGATGCTTCTAATGACCTGTTTAATCAGAAATGGATGAGCCGCTTGGAAAGCAGGACGATAAATGCAATCTACCTGCTGCTTTGCATGGGGCTTTTGGGTAGAAGATGCTATGCAGGTATCCCCTCCTGGGGGAGGTTGTTTTACAAGTACAGGAAATCGCCCAGCTTAAAAAAGAACATAAGGAATAATGCTGTTCCAGTCCCAAAGGGAGATATTCTCCATTTCTTCTCATTGTCAACAATAAGAAAGCCAAGTTTCATCAGAGTGTGTCCTTGTTCCAACAGGTTTCAATCAAAATGATTGGGTTTTGACCAGAAAAAAGTCAGCTCTTGTTATCTCACATGAATTGTAGCTGGCAATGCTGTAAAAGGCTTGCTTGGTGCTATGCTACAACAAATTAAAAATAAATAAACCTAAGTTTCCTACTGATTCCTACCTCTCTCTTTTCAAATGCATCTCATTATTTTAGGTGCGAAACTTATACTCCAAAATCTCTAAGCTTTAATCAGTGTGAGATGCTAGGTAACACCAACATAATTAATCAAACAACAGGAAACAGAATCAGGATAACTTGAATTTATGGGATTAGTTTGGTGATGGATTTTTATATTTTGTAACTATAAATGGATAAACAAAAGTGTGTGTATGTATCCACTTAGTTGAAAGTTTTATTTTCCACAGCCCTTCTTACTTTTTACCTCCCCTGATTGTCTGCTTAGACCTGGTCCTGTGTGTTGGCCATTTGGTGCCCTTTTCTGTTGGATCTCAGTTTATGCGGTCAGTCACCGATGATTAATCCAAATGCCCAAATTAGTTACTTCACAAATCTGAAACAACATTCAGAGAAATGAAACCACAAAGAGGGAGTTTCTTCTCAGGCTGGAGATGGGGTGGGGGAAGAAAAAGGCAACTGCTAGGTCCAAAAATGAGTCACATTGTTTCTGTTACGGATTTACAAAAAAACACTTGAATCCCTAGCATAGTTGTGGATGCACTAGGGTCTTTCTTTCTGGCAGGCAACCAAATGCTGCATGTCTGCAGTTCCAGTGATTCATATTTTAAGCTGCTGCTGCATTGTTTTGAATTCAGGGAAGGCTCCAGTATAAAAACTCTGGCACAGGAAGTTCAGCTTCCTCTCCAGATTTCCTTCCTCCACCTCCTTATATGCAGAACAGCAGGGAATATATTTAAGCCTGGCCAGTGCTGAGTGAGAACTCAGATAACTGTAGGCCACTTTGCATTTACACCCAATTCCTCCAGCTGCAGTGTTGAAGACGAGCAGCACGGAAGACAAAGTGGTTCTCAACGACAGGACTTGATCCCAAAAATATTCTTAATGGTTTTAATGGTTGAGTTGTGCTTTGTAACTGCCAATGCTGGCCTAGTCCCCAGAATAAACAAGATCAAAATGAGTGCTAAAAGTGACTGTTCTTGCCATTCAATCTCACTTCTATAAAACTGTCACTGATGACAGTGGGCATTTAGCCATAATATAAACATGGCACAATTGCAGAGTAACAAAAACTATGAAAACCAGACCTGGATCAAGTCAAGATGTAACTGGTTACTAATTTGGATAGGCTAATCTCAATTTCTAGATTTTATCTAGGTTTTGGTGTCCTTTAAAAGCAACCTGCTAGACTCTAGGCCAAGGGCCAAACCAGTCTGAGCGTTAGACTGAAACAGGTGCAAAAACAGCAACAAAAAAGCACCAAAAATCCAAACTGCATTACAGTTAAGCTCTGGAAGTGCACATTAAGTGTGCTAGGAGTATGATAATGTAGGAAGTATGACGCAATATTGAAGACCTCTGAGCTAGGTCTGCATATCACAGGGTAGTGCCAGTGTCTATGTGTACATGCAAAGATCCTTGCTGGGATGGCAGAGGTAACGCAGCCATGGTAGTGAAGCACTGTACACAGGGTTCAGCCAAGCAGGGCAACACACTGATGTAGCTTATGATGCTTTCAGTTCTGAAATGTGCCTATTGAGCTATCTCTGGGACGTGTGGCTGTGCTCCTAGTGCTTTACTGTACAGTGTATGTATTCCCTACAAGAACACTGAGGCACAAAACCAGCACGCTGCATTTGCAGAGCGGTTGTGACTAAGCTCTACCAAGCATAGCTTATTCCATCACCAACCTTTCTCCAGAACACAATGTTATACTGGGGAAAAGAACAGCAGCAGCACCTGCATCAGTACCTTTCCCTAACACAGCCAGAACAGCCATCAGCACAGCTGCAATATGTGAGCAGGGGAGAGAGGCCTGAGCAGCTAATTGCTCACCACGTGATCCAGGATGCAGACTGCTCCCAGTAGTTACAGGAGGAGGAGGAGGGCAGTTAGAGCTATAGCTTTCTCACCACCACCCTCAGACCTGCCTCAATCTCCGTTCCTAAGACCTCCCCTCAATCCTGTGGTCGCCATACATATGCAGGCAGAAGCAGCACACGGGTCTGATTCCAGCTGCTGCCCAGGTTAAGCAGGCGTGGTATTGAAACTAAACTAACGCAGTCCATACAGAGCGAGCAGACACTGCCCTCAAATCATACCTGACAGCCTTCTGCTGGGCTGTGTCACGAACTGCAGCCTACCACAAGGCAAGCAGAAAGTCAGCATCTGCACACACGAGAAGAGGACTCACCCCAGTACCAAACGCAATTGCCTGCCTTGGGAGGTGGCAAGCATTTAAAATCTATACCCACGTATTCATGCATATGTATGAGAAAAAAATTACTGAGCTTCAGCCACATTCAGATTACAGCTCACAGTCACAGGTTAATAAATAATCAATAGCTGTACAGGCAATAACAAATGCCAAAGGGTGATGCTCTGTCTGGATGTGTATCTGCTGAGCACTGCACATAAGCAACCACACAGTGCTTTGAGCTTGGACTCCAACATTAATTTTGGCAGTGCAAAAAGATTTTATTAAAAATACTGAAAGTGTCATTCTTCCTGATTTGTATTACATCTCTTGTAAGGATTTAGGCCTCCAATATAGAACTATGGGAGAGGCAAATATTGAAATTGACTACTCCAATCATAAAAACAGATGGAAATGCAAAAAGCAAACTCACATTTTAAATAGTGAGGAATGCATTCACTTTTTAAAGTTTCTAATACTATAATTCATTACTGATAAAAATGATTTTTTAAGGTGTGTTTTCTCCTCTCAGCTGCTCTTTTAAGATGACTTGCAAGCTAAATTATCTTCAGGTGTATTATGATGGTAGCCCACAATCCATATGACCAAAAAATTATGTAGAAAGCACAAACATGGAGAAACAAAACCATTTGATCACCTACTTCGAAATATTAAATTCAAAGGAAATAAAACTATTCTTTAGAACCACCCAGTAATGTAAGCTGTTCGAAATACTGCCGTAAGTTCACTTTTTTGAAATGGTCACCATATATTATTTCAATATTTTAAATTAAGTGATAAATAGCCTACTGATATGTCAGTCTTTCTTGATGCTGCACCTTTTCTAGTTCTAAACCCTTCAGGAGTCACTGAAGTTAGTGCAGAATTTCACTTACTTGCAGGCTTTGGTCCATAACCTCAAAATAGGAAACATAACAATTCTCTAGATTGTTCTGCTGCTGTGATATTACCAATGCAAATCCCTACTGGTACCAGTGTGGTAGAAGAGACAAAAGATACAATGGTCTTTATGTTTTATTGGATTAGCATAATACACATCAGTAATATAACAGCATAACTCAACCTAAACACACACAAGAAATATTATAGCTCTGTTGCTGAGCTTCTGTAGGTATGAAATTTGTCAGCATGTTGTTCACAGTATAATATAATACTTGGATTCCAGCTGTTAGAGTTTGCAAGTAAAAATGTCTTCAATCAAGCATCAAAACTCAGCACACAATGATCACCTAAGAATAGAATTTATCTGAAACTAGTCTGTTCAGCTCAGGGATGGTTAAAGGCTTATGGAGAAATAAGGAACTGATTACATTGCTTGTTTGTGGGATTTCTTGCTAGTTTTGTGCTTGTTCATGGCGACCTGTTACCACTGGGGAAAGCCTGTGGTTTATGTTACTTTGACTATCTAGTTTTTGAATTTTCCTTAACCTTTAAAATGTTACTCCAAATCTGTTTCTGTTCTAAGGTTTAAAAAGAAATTCCACCAAAATTGCTCTTTCAGTAAATATTTTTGTTTGACTAAGCAAGTAAGTACATGTAGAGAGGCTTAATTTATTCCATTATGTGTAATTGTCTTTGTATAAAAAAACTATTTTTGCTTCCTGCTTTTTTTTTTTTTTTACTAATACATTAATTCCTCCTAAGAGAGAAACTGCCTACTGGCTCAAACACATACAGGTATTTCCACATGTGAATCCCACAAAACACAGGATTGTACCTCATCCCATATCTCTGCCAATGGATTTCAAATCCTATTTTTAGAGCTGAGAAACAGAACTCAGTAACAGCAGCAACAGTAGTTACAATTTCTTCATCTCTTTTGACACAAAAGTCTCAAAATACTTTGAAAGTGTTACTGGATTAAATTTGCAATACTGTTTTATATTACTATGTTCATTCCACATTGGTGCATATAAAGCAAAGGAACTAAATAATTCATTCAAAATCAGACTCCATAGCTAAGCCAAGAATAAAACTGAAAAGATCAGAGTCCTCTGGATTTTGAAGCCCACTGCCATAACCCAGTTCTTTTGGGTTACATGGGGGAACTATGAACAAGACTGTTCTGCAGACAGGATAAACTGTAAATGGTATTTTCATTAAACAAAATAACTAAGAGAGAATGCCATGTATTGACAACCGTGGAGGGAGCTGGAGAGTTATAAATATAGCAGAGGTATAGATAGGAAGGTAACTGAAATAAGATTTTCTTTCAAGTAAATGAGAACATTCATTAAACAATAGTACAAAGGAGATACTAAGATACAGCTTGTGAAATGCATAGTATGGAAAGGTCTATATTGTATGTAAACACAATACATCCCTCATCTTTATTCTTAGTGTTGGCAAAAGGAGTGATTTCCCTAAGAAATACAAGCCAGGATGTTAACAATGTTTTTTTTTTTTTCCTTTTACAGTTTTCAACACAGAATTTTGTATAAAGTTTATTTGTGGATATTGGGGGAAACGTGGAATGAGAGGAGAAATTCATGTTATTGTCTTATATTTTCTTTAAATGAAGATATGGAAAAATTATGTATGTTCCTTTTTAGCCAGTGCTGAGTAAGTGAAGTTGTGCACCTCGTGGGCAGTAAGGCTGGAGTGCATGCTTACCTTTCCCTCAATGACAGTTCCTACTCTGGTACTACAGACTACGAGGTTGAAATAATAAGTGAAATAATGGCTCTGTTACAACGAGGGTCATGTTGTGTTTAAGCAACTTAAAATCTTCCCTGGACTCTTGGAATACTATTACTTGGCCTCAGAAAATCAGACTAGACTAATGAGGCAACTTTCTCCATCAGTTCCCCTGGGTACTGGCTTGAGAGATGTTTCACTTCATGTATGTTTTGTTTTGTTGCTTGGAAACCTGAATTTTGTAAGCACATCAGTTTCTAACAGGTGCTCACAAGAAAGGGCTTTGCAGAATCAGGATCTTTGCTGACAACTTGTTTGAGATTTGGGATGTTTACTGTTCAGAATCCCAGAGGTCACAAGGAAGTCCTTTTTTATATATATATATAAACCAGAAGTCTCGCACTCGTGCAAATGAGGCCACTTTTTGGAGATACAAGAAAGCAAACTGTTTCAAGTTTTTTTTTTCTTGGCAACTGAACAGCATGGTAGATAGGGGTCCTGCATGATGATAACACTCCATTCCTTTAGCTTGTTTTCTGCAACTCAGAAGCTTCCCCCTTCTCATGATCTTCATGAATTTCTCATATTAATTCCTTCTGCTCCAGTGAGTGAGGAAATGCAATAAGCAGGTCTTTCTCGGAATCACGCGTCATTTAGCCTGCTCAGGTTGTGGTTTAATACACCATCAGCACTAATTTTCTCTTCTGTGTTTTTCATGCAATGTTTTCCTGTCCAAGATTGGTGCAGCAAGGAGTACACATACCCTGGGACCTGATGACTCGTGGATTCTTACTGCTTCTCTCATAACTTGATATCCTGCTCTGTCATTTTTGTATCTTCAGTTCCTAAAGCTCTTAGGGCCACTAAACAGCCAGCCAGGCGAAGTTGTCACACAGTCTATAAATAGCCTCCATACACCTTATATAACATTCACACTGATTTTTCTGGAGCTGCTTCTGAAACAATAAGCATACATTTTTTTTGTCCTTTACTGAGTGGTTGGGCGGAACTCAGTTGCTAATTTTGCTTGACAGGGATGATAGAAGCCTACCTATTTTTTCAGACTGTATTTTGCTCGGTTCCAGCATACTTTTCAAAATAAATGCTTACTTTTGAAGTACAGGACGTAACCATTATTGAATCCACTCACTTTATTATCTCTTGCAATTAAATGAATGACTACTGAATTTTCTAAGCACGCCTTATCCCTTTCTTGTATCACAAATAGGCTTTGTTTGGCTAAGCACAGATTCTCCAAAGACAGTGATACAGGTCCCTTACTCCAAATATTTTTTGCCCTATGAATGCAGTTTTTGTTTTCTGGAGTCTGCAGCAGCACTGAAGCTTTACTGCAACTGCAGCAATGAAAAAAAAAGTATAGAGCTCTCTGAACACAGCACCTTGATCAGTAATTCCAGTGTTTGGTAGCTACTTCACTGTGACACCTGAGCCCACTTTCTGAAACTGCTACGTCAAGGATGGAAGAATGTTCTACAGGCATCTGACATGTAGCTAGATAAGCAAATCCTTTTTTGGACTTGAAGGTATTTCCTGCAGGCAAACTTCACTGTAGGTCTGATGCATGTGACCTCACGGAAAGTTTAGTAGCTAGGCTGAATTCTCAATGTGGATTCTAAATCCTCGCCATCTCCAGGGTACCAGTTGTTTTTCTGTTAGTTGCCCAATGAGACAACTATCCCCTCGAGGAAAATCCCTTTAAAGAGGAAAATACTAGGCTTTAAGCTTTTACTCAAACTGCTTCATCTGGATTAATGTTACTGAAAAGATTTTTTTTATATATAAAGGAAGACACAGGTGTACAGCTGGTTGTCTATGCAGACACTGTAGAATTTGATCTCTAAAAGTATGATGACAATGCTCTTTGTAACTATGATAGCTGCAGGACAAGGATGCATACAGAAAAACAAACTTCCACTTTACTTGCTTGTTAATATCTGTACACTTACTACTTAAGATCCACCTCAGTTCTGAATGACATGTTTGGTATAACAAAAGATTTTTGGGGAAAAAAGTTATTTTATATTCTATATATTTTCTATATTCTCCCGTTTCTTGCAATGTTTGCTGTAATTCAAACCAGCGCAACACCAGCTATGTTTGTTTCATGCCATTAAGGGATTTCATCATGTTGAAAAACATGCAATAGCCCAGGTGGGACAGCTCTGCAGCCTTTTTGACATGCTCCAGCAACAAACGGCTTCTAAGAATGCTGAGCTTAAAGATGGGGGTGTCAGGGAAGTAAACAAACAATTCACACTTGAATATGAATGAAAAACAGAACAATATCTCATAAAATCACCAGCACACAGAAAAGATTTCTGATACACTTTAATTGTAGGAAAAAGCACAAAAACGCCTCTATTCCTCTGCCTCTCTCTAAAGGGGTTTGGACAATGGTGGGGGAGAGGGAGTGAGAGAAGAAAGTAGTTGGGAAGTATACAATCAGGCTTAGGCTAACCTTGAGACACACATATGTTTCAAGGTTGGAAGCTGAACATATAGGAAAATTCAGAACAGAGCTTGCTCCCAGAAGATGAGCTCTGTTACTTTGTAGAACAAGTATAAATATAGATTGCAAAATTATACATTTGGATCACATTCTAAGATTGTATCACAGTATAAAATTATGGCACTGACTGCAAGGAATACTAGATCTTGATATTCTGCTACCTGAGTCCTTCCTAGGAAAGTAGCAGCCATGACTTCATTGTTAAAACAACTGGCAAAGAATAGCAGGTTAAATAATTAGAAATCAGATTTATATATATATAAATATATAAATATATATGTATATATCAGAGTATATATATATATATATCAGAGTTCCTGATCTTCAGAATAGACTTGGGAATGACGCAAAGCTGCGTTGAAACACTTTATAAGCTTCACTTAATTTTGGTGGAAAGATGAGTGAGAACTTCAAACAAAATCAAGCNTACTTAAGATCCACCTCAGTTCTGAATGACATGTTTGGTATAACAAAAGATTTTTGGGGAAAAAAGTTATTTTATATTCTATATATTTTCTATATTCTCCCGTTTCTTGCAATGTTTGCTGTAATTCAAACCAGCGCAACACCAGCTATGTTTGTTTCATGCCATTAAGGGATTTCATCATGTTGAAAAACATGCAATAGCCCAGGTGGGACAGCTCTGCAGCCTTTTTGACATGCTCCAGCAACAAACGGCTTCTAAGAATGCTGAGCTTAAAGATGGGGGTGTCAGGGAAGTAAACAAACAATTCACACTTGAATATGAATGAAAAACAGAACAATATCTCATAAAATCACCAGCACACAGAAAAGATTTCTGATACACTTTAATTGTAGGAAAAAGCACAAAAACACCTCTACTCCTCTGCCTCTCTCTAAAGGGGTTTGGACAATGGTGGGGGAGAGGGAGTGAGAGAAGAAAGTAGTTGGGAAGTATACAATCAGGCTTAGGCTAACCTTGAGACACACATATGTTTCAAGGTTGGAAGCTGAACATATAGGAAAATTCAGAACAGAGCTTGCTCCCAGAAGATGAGCTCTGTTACTTTGTAGAACAAGTATAAATATAGATTGCAAAATTATACATTTGGATCACATTCTAAGATTGTATCACAGTATAAAATTATGGCACTGACTGCAAGGAATACTAGATCTTGATATTCTGCTACCTGAGTCCTTCCTAGGAAAGTAGCAGCCATGACTTCATTGTTAAAACAACTGGCAAAGAATAGCAGGTTAAATAATTAGAAATCAGATTTATATATATATAAATATATAAATATATATGTATATATCAGAGTATATATATATATATATATCAGAGTTCCTGATCTTCAGAATAGACTTGGGAATGACGCAAAGCTGCGTTGAAACACTTTATAAGCTTCACTTAATTTTGGTGGAAAGATGAGTGAGAACTTCAAACAAAATCAAGCATTTCTGTGAATCTCTGCAAGTGTTTTTTTTTTTTTTTAAAGAATGTACACAATTCTGCCCACTAGAAATCAAGGGATACAAATGCAGACAAAATACACTGGAAGAGGAGATAGCGTGATCCTGGAATATGAGTGGCTTTTCTGAATTATTTTGGGTAAATCCATTAGAAACACTCACGTAGGAAGTCACCGATGGTGGAGTAGGCAGAAAAATGAAAAAATATTCACCACCTCTCAAGTATTTCTTTATACCATCTGAGGTGCTATGCAATTTTGAGAAGTGCTGGGTTTTGCCCTTTCTCTAGAAAGTGTAATTTATACCTGATTGGTGATGGTTGTACTTTCAGAGTCCAGGAAAGTCTTAAGAATCATGCAGTACATTTACTCACACAACATGTATGTTTTGATTACAACAATGCAATAACACTGCTATTTATGCAAAAAAGAGTTAGATTCTGAGCAATTACAAAAATATGACAAAACATTCAATAAAACATGAATGCAACACATTTCTAAACAGTAAGCAAGGCAATTTCACTTGCAAATAAAACTTGTACTCATTAATGCTTTGGAGACCAAGCTACATCCTTGCTCTTATTGTTTAACAAGAACATCTTCCCTTAGGTCTATGTGATATCTGTCCTATCTTTCTGCTTTTGGACAAGATTTCCTACTCCTGAAGCCTACGAAAAGCAGTTGTTGTATCTTTAACTGTTACATTGATCCAGTATGGATTCCTCCAAACATACTGCATTATGGCATTATTAAACCAGTAATTTAATTGTTTCTAAACAATGCAGTAAGACTTTAAAAGGCAAACCTTTACAAGTGGATTAGATTAGCAAAGAGAAAAAACTAATTAATTTTAAGATGAAGTTTCCACAGCTTTCAAAGGACATGACGTGGCATGGTTGCTTGTCACGTGATCTACGGGACTCAAAAACTCAGCAGTACCCTCCAGCTTTTTATTTCTAATTGCCTTGGTATTAAAGATACAGCCATACATTTGATAGAAAGCATAGCTGACACTCCTGAAGCAGTTCATTAACATAATCTGTCTAGCCAACATATTCAGTCAAAGTTATTACCTCTGCAGCAGAGATGTCTGAACAGGACACACACGGTTACCTGGGCCCTTGAGTTTCATGGTATGGCATCCTGCAGACATAAGACAGGGTTTTAGAGGTCTGATGACTGTGATACAGATGTGAAAAGAACAGTATGTAAGAAACATCCCAGAACTTCCACTTCCTGGAAGCACTCCATCCTTTGCATGCGTTGGCACGCTGTCTTAGATCGGAGAAGAAAAATGGTGTTTTTCAATAACCAAGATTTTTAAGTCTGCATTTTAGAGATGTTTTAAAACCTCTCAGTAACCTTCATTTTTATCAGTTGATGGCAGTCGTACACATGTAAGAGTGAAAGCAGAGCCTTGAGGCTGAAAGCCAGAAAGCAATTTTTGACGTGTATGCAAACATTGGCTCTCTTTAAGCAGATGTCCTATAAATTAAGAGTTGGTCAAAGTACAGAACTGTGTGGCATAACTGTTCTCCATTTGGAAAAGTTTCACAGTTGCATGTACTGAGATGGGCGTTTTAACAACTACCTCTCTTTGTTTCCTACAAATGACTCGAAACAATGATTTTTCACAGCTTCACCAGTTAGTTATAGCATGCTGTAACACAGGTTTTGAATGACAGAGCAGCCTGCAAGAACAGGTGTTCTAGTAGCATACCAAGCATGACAGGCATGAGTTAGTTTTGTCATCACGTTTGAAACAACTGAAGAAAGGCACAAACTAGTGAATCTGTCTAAAGATTTATCTCATTTGGCATGCTCCCTACAAAGGGGTTAATATAAAATGATTGAGAAAAAGGTGCAATGAATTTTGCAATGGAGAACTATGGAGCAACCTGCTTACAGGAGAAGGTTTTCTTGAGATCTAAACCAAGCTTTTGGAAGAAAGCTACTGTTTTTGTTTCAGCTGGCCTAGTCTTAGCATATATGGCAGCTCCTATGAGAAGTCTCACTGTTTTATGAAATCATGACTTGTGTGTCCCATCTATTTCAGGTATTTTAATATGATTGGACTATACTAGCTACTTCAAACTGCACTCATTAAAAACAGATTTCTTTTTGCTATTTATATATATTAGGTCTTCAGGTATTAGCTGCTAATTTTAGCTAAATTTGTTATATTTTTAGATGGGAAAAAAATGCTGCTTGTAGCTAAAGTAATACAGAAACTCACACATTCAGTAAGTCCACTTATTCTGGTGATTGTTGCACACTTTTGCACTGAGTAATACAATCTAAGACAGTTTCTGTATGTATGTGTATGCACATACCAAAAAAAATATGTTTTAAATATAAAGATAATGCATACACAGTAGCTTTCAGGACAGGACTATATGAAGACATCAGAGTGAAACTTTGTGCATGTTTCTTCTGGAAGATTCTAAAATGCAGCAGAACTGATTTGTTCAGTGGGATTTACAAAAAAGCCCAACCAACGAACCAAATCAAAAAACCCAGCCCACCTCAAACAACCCTCCACCCTGTAAACAACCACCCCTAATCTTCACAATATCTCTTCATGCCAGTAGCAGAACTGTGTATCAATCAAATTTTTCACTGGAGATGAGACATCATTAAATCACTGGATCACAAACAGGAACTTCTGCAACAGTTGTGTTTTCACAAAAGACTAGGTGTGGTGGAAGAACTGGTTGTCACTCAGCACATATAACCCCAGTTGGCTTGTCCTGTTTCCTTACCCAAACTGCACAGATTTAAAGAGTTGATATAGTACAGACCTGAGGACAAGACATCCCCTTCAGCTCTCACAAACCAGAGAACGCATAAAAATCAGAATGCAAAAATAAATAGAGATCCCTAGGACAGGCTAAGATCTCAATGTGCATTTTAATTTAATTAAAAAAAAAAAAAGTTTAGGCACTATGATTGTGTTGTTACTTAGAAACATATAAGAGAATTATAAAGAAGAAAAGCAGTATTTATATGATAAAGTATGTGCAATCAGAAAAAAGGCTTTATTTTATTATGATGTAGTTAGTAACAAAATTTCAATGCACTACTCTCAGAGAAAGAAAATGTGATTTACTGTTTCTTATGAACTTCAGAACTCTATTTTTGTTCATTACACAGATTTCTTCTGGATCATCCAGTGGTACCTGAAATTCCCACAAAGTCTTCTAAGATATGTTAATTTTTCTTAGTAAAACAAGGCCTTTTCAAAAGTATCTTTTTTTTTTTTTTTACTTAACTATTGCAGGAATCTGTATAGTTGCTCTTGAAATCTCTAGAATACTTTGAAAGTATCTAAAATTTGTTGTTTCGTAAGCAGTTAAGTTTAATCTATATTCTGCAGAATGCAAAACCAATCTCTAGCCGCAGTCTCAAGAACATTCACGTATACACAACCTGCAAGCCAGCAGGCCCACAGATTTTAAGGGGCTAATTCCTGTTTGTGATGCACGTACACGTGTATTTCTTTGCGTGGATGGAAAAGAAGTTATATTCCTATGGTTACAGAATAGAATCAATTTGGGATTACAGTTCAAGAATCCTCTGTCCTAACTTCAGTACATTTCCTGTTTTGTTATTTGCAGATCTCAGGGCAAAGAACTAAAGCTTTAGCTCAGCACATAGCTTATTTAAGAGCAAACATTTGATTACTATAAAGCAAGGGCTTAACCAATCCAGGATCTAAGTTACTCACAACAGACACTGAATAACAGCCAGCCCCCTATCCTACAGTTTAATTGACAAACTGATGCTTTCTCTTACTAATTACAGGTAACCATGCCCACCTTCCCAAAAAGCATGATGGCGAGTAACAGCTTAAATCTGCTTAGGGAGCAAGGTTATCTCCTCACTGCTTGAGCTAACAAAGTATAAACAAATAGGGGGGAAAAAAACAGATTAAACGTGCCGATAGGAGAAAAAAATGATGCAATACTGCATACTTACTTTCATCAATAAGTAATGAAGTTCTAATATGTGGAATGATTCCATCTTGGTACCATCTGTCCTGCCTAGGTTATGTGAAGCCCAGTCTGTAAAACAGGAATTGAATTATTTTTAATGTTCTGCTGTTTTTTTGACTTGCTTTTTTCTGCAATGCCTTCCAGAGAGATGGATGTTTGTAAATATGAAAATAAGCCCCTGGAACCTTTGGCCATGCAAGAACCCTTGTGATATCAGAAAAAATATAATTATGAAATTGTAAGCCTACTGTGCTGTACCACATGTTGAAGTTTCTGAGGTAAATATTGTAACACAAAGGGGATTTACTGCATCCCAGCAGCTTTTCAAGGCCTCGAGC
>WBMW01004361.1:0-46376 GCA_013396635.1 Penelope pileata | reverse complement strand
GGGAGGGGAGCTCGCGTTTTGCGGGCTTCCATTTTTAATTGTAGTCGGTCTGGTTTGGAGGGGCTGGAGGGTCTTTTCTCGTGGATCTGAGGGTGCAAAAGGGGAATTTCCNGGGGGTCCGGGGGGGGGAGGGTGGGACACGTTCTGTTCCCGTGGAGATGGGCGCGGGGATGCGCTCTGCGGGCACGTTCGTTCCCCCATCCCTCACGGTGCTGCATCTCTGTCGGGAGGATCATGGAGGGTGTTTCCTGCTGTAGGAGAAAGGGAGTTTCTCCTTGGAAATGGTAAAAATATTATTTCCGCTCCCGGTTTGTTATCGAAAAGGTTGCAAGAATGGTTTATTTTCATGATTTCTCCTCATGGAATGGATTCTGAAAAGGTTCTTAATTCACACCCCTTCATTCCATGCAAAGGTATAGTAGTCTTGCATATAAAAAGGACATTTTTCTAAAAAATAACGTCCAGAAGAAATCAGAATGATACAGAGGTTATGCTAAGATATCAGTTATCGTTCCTGGAGACGATCTGAAGCAGTAATGGTGGTGGTGGTCCATCGTTCTCTAACGAAGCCATAGGTGGGACCGTACCTTAAAGGAGGCATCTTTGTGCCACGTTATTCTGTATTGTCCCCACGGCAGAAAATAGGAGGAAGGGACTGAACTGAAACGTGAGGGATCGGCCCTGGGGAATCGTCGGCTCAGCCTGGGGAGGCGGTTGGAGATGGGAAAATGAAACGTTGTGTGCAATATCTGCACGTAATGGTGAGCCTCAGCCCTGCTCTGAGCACAAGGATGTGAGCGGAGCCAGTGTGCGAAACGCATGCGAAAACGCAGAGGGGATCTCAGGCGCCGAATTCCTCCTAAATGCGACATCTCCGAGGGCTTCTCCCCCGTGTGTGCTTGGGGAGAGGAGAAGGGGCGATAACAGCGTGGTTGTTTTGGTGGCTGCAGATTAGCCAGGGTGTGTGTTTGATTTTCTTTTTGCTGTGAATGAATGGATCGCTCTGTGCCTGGGCCCAGGAGCTGCAACAAGATGGCGTTTGCAGCAAGGCAGCTCTCATTTTTCAACTCCTCCTCACCACAGCTTGGCCAAACTCGATCTTATTTCGTAATTGTATTTAGATTTACTTTCCCGTTCGGTTTGCATGCAGCTTTTTTTGGGGTGGGGGTCGGAGGAGCATTTGAAGATTATTGCAAGAAATCGGTGGTTTTTTCTTCATTTTTATGAGCCTTTCCTGATAGGAACTGGGTGGGAGGAGTAAATAGTTCTATTGAAATGTTCACATCGGCTGTTCCTGGATAAAGGGGTGACACAGTTTTGTTGGTTTTTCTTTTCTTTTTCTTCTTTTTAAACCTTGCAATGCCTGCTTAACGCCATCAAAATGTTCTTTGTTTTATTTTCAAGCCTGTTGCAGAAAATCTGTATTTTAAGCCTAGAAGACAGAGGCAGGTACACAGAGAGCTGTGTGCTGCTGCTGGTTCCCTGCTGGCCAGGTAATGGCAGGCCCCATCCAGCTGTCCTCTGTGGCACAGAGGTCTCCCATCTCCTTCAGAACGATCAGGATGGGTGGAGGCTTTGTAGGCTGCTTCTGACCCCAGATTGTTGTCATGCTTCTGTATGTCCGTGGTTATTGTAACAGGGCAGAGTAAGAAAGGGTTTGGGGATGTTAAAAACAGCTCTGTGTCTGTGAGATACTGTATTTGAAGATAATATGAAACCTCTAGGTATGGTTTTTATTTTTTTCAAAAAAAAAAAAAAAAAGACTTTCAGTTGATAACTTTTGTGATATTTCATTATGCTGCCAAGCTTAACTTTGGCAACCTAAATAAAACAGCTTGGTTAATACTTGATACACTGGACTCAGGCTTAAAATAATACAGAACCCAGCAGGAGAAATGAGAAATGGTTGTTATGTCTCCTGCATTCAGATGACCTCCAAACCCTTGGTAGTATCAAGCTTTCTAGTAGTGTTTATCTATGACTTTATATAGAAATCAGTTGTTACTTTGCTGCACTAGCCCAACTGGAGCTCACGCTGAAGGAAGGAGAAGGCCCAGTTTGCACTTGAAGCTTGTGGGGATTTTTTTTGTTTTGCTTTTGTTTGGGAAAAGAAAAGTAAAAGCTGGAGCTAGGCAAATGCATTTTGCTCCTGTGGTGTGGCAAGAACAAATCTTGCAAAAAAGAATACTTACCCAGGAAATTGTCAGCTCCATCTCTTAGTGCTTGTAATGTGCTTATGAACTTACAGTTAACTGTGGTTTTTTGGTAGCAGTACTCTGACATTTCAGTAGAGGATCAGAAAGGAGTAGAAAAGCAGGATCCAATGTGAAGATAAATTGCATTTATCCTTGTTTAGTCCTTGCAGCTCTAGGTCAGTGCATAGCAAGCATCCTATCGTGGAATCTTTGGCAACATGTAAATCTGGAATTCCCCAGTAAATCCTAGCAGGACAGTTTGGGATCTCCTTACCTCTTGGAAATCTGAAAATGTTGTATTTAGAATTGATGATAACTTCTCTTCATGTGTAAGTGACCAATGAAATGTAGTGTAATTAGGAACTTTGTGTAGCAGTCCTCTTAACGTCATCCAAGGGTGAGCGCTCTGCATCTATTAAAACTTTAAACCAGAGCAATTAAAACTAATATATTTAGAATAAGAAAATTTCTCTATTAATGCAAATAATTTTGAGATCCTTTCATTGTAGCAGCAATATATATCTCCCGTGTTTTTAGGATGCCTTTTCTTGAAATTAAGCAAGATGATGTCGGCTGCAGTGTGCAAGAACTTCCTGGTGCTTTGGTCACATGGGAAACAACCCAGTTTTAACTGTTTCTTCTTAGGAGCTGTGGTTTCTCAATCAGGGTGAAATGAGATACCCCTTCATTTGGAACTTGGGTTGCTTTTGCAGTTCCTTATGCCTGCTGCTGTAGCCAGGAATATTAAGAAGCCTTGCACTGAGGTCCTTCTGCACTTCTGCGGTGGAGAAGTGGAGCTCCTTGCTGTCTGTGCGAGCGGCTGTAGATTTGTCTTCTGCATGTCGGGCTTGGCTCATGTTTTAGTCACTGAATTGGATTAAATTCTTACTGTCTGTGGATTTTGGCTCTCAGCATTAGTGGATTGGTAATTGATATTCTCAATTTTAATATCCAGTTTTAGCCATATGGCGTGCCGTATTGTTTCAAGAATTCCATTTCGCGCTGGTTTGTTACGAGCAAGTCGAAAAGAGAAATCGTGCAGTCAAGTGGTTGAAGTGTGCTTAGGCAAATCTTCTTTGGAGTCCCTAATGCCTATGTTCATCCAGTATTTAGGGTTTTTTTTTTTTTTTTTACAGTATTTTACTGCATATGTTGGAAAAAATATCTCTAACCTTGAAAGTAATTACCTCGTGCTAGTGAGATGTTAAATGTTAACATATGATTGAAGATAAAATGGATTTTTTTTAAGGGAGTCTCTTGATTGCTCAAAGTGCAGACTCAAAAGGAATACATACCACATTCAAAATGGTTTTTTTCTCCCCACTGATAATGTTGGAACCAAGGTCATGATTAAAAACAAGACTACCCCCAAGCCCCTATGTTTCTATTTAACATAGAATCTCAATTTATTATTTCTTCACAGGGTGTCCAGTATGCTAGGGATCTGTGTGCGTGGATTTGTTTTTCACCAAACAGAAATGTATGCAGAATCCATAGATACTTGAGCCAACTGGTAGTTCAGCAGAATGTTAAGAGGTTTTTAAAAGCATTGGGCTGACTATTAACAGTACCTTTACTTGAGATGCCAAAATAATCCATGTAAATTACTGTGTAAGGCTTCTTAGTGCAAAATGTTGACGTTCCAAAGCAGATTTTCTAGCAGAATGCTGTATTCTTGGTGAAGCACTGGAAGACTTCTAAGCATCAAGAGGATGGTTAGCCTTTGGACAGAAGTAAACCTTTAAAAAAATGTTTGAAGGGAACATTAAGATCAGATATTTTACCGGTCTGTTTGTTTTGAACAGCTGGCCTGTTTTGTTCTTTACAAGTTATTCATTGTAAAACTCTGTATGTTGAATGTTTGTGTCTGTTAGCAGATTTATTAGTGGCATAGCACATGTTGTGATAAGTCAGACCCTGAAATGTAATGCAGTCTTCCACATAAGCAGGAACAGTACATTGGAAACCATGAGTGTGCTAGGTGGAGGGGGAAGGTTTGCCTCTCCCAGTGTGTTGTGAGGCATCCAGGGCTGCTGCTTGAACCCTGCTGGAGAGGAGTGCCTTGGTGTTCCTGTGTGCCATCTGGAAACAGCCAGGAGCTGGTGCTGCTACCTGCATCTCTCACTCCCTGTCCCTGGGGATGCTGGAAGGAGCTGCCTACAAGATTGTAAGTGTAAGCCAAAATATCTTTTAGGGGATGTTGTGGAAGTGTAAGTTGTAGTGAGTCTTTGAAGTAGCTCTAAATTCTGGCCAGGGTCTTTATCGCTGTCCTGAACGCTCAGTTTAGTTCTCAAAATTGTAAAGTCACAGAAAATAAGGACCCTCCCACCAAACGTTACCCACTGACCTGGTTATTGAAATTATAGTTCATTGGAGGGGGATGGGGAAGGAGCAGGACACAGGAGAGAATAAGTGCTTGAAAAAGCATTTGTGGAGCAAATTCTTAGTTATGAAGGTGTTGCCAGGTGTAAAACCAGGACAAATAACTGTAGCTGGTTTACAATAGCAGTGCTTCAGGAGATGTTGCAGGTGGGATCAGAAGACCTGGCTTTGGATTAATGGGAAGGTTAGCCTCGTCAGCTGATCCGTGGTAATTATCCATGGCTGCACTCTTAAGATAAATGCAAGGTTATTCAAACAAGTGTAGCCCTTTTCATGGCGGTCAAAATTAATCCTGGTATCTCAAAGTCAGTGTAGGCTTAAAGCATGTGTATAGGTGGCTCTGGTGGGTCAGCTGGCTTTGGAAGTGTGATAAGTTTGAACCTTGTTTTGCTTGTGGGCAGGTAGAGTCTATGTAGGCTTATGTCAAGATCTGAGTTTTCTTACTGACTTGAATATTCAGGTAAATTTGATTTAAAATTCTGAATATTTTCAGCATAGGAATTGTTGAAAAGATGCTTGTGTCTGTTGTCCCAGGGTTAGGAAGAGAAGAACTGGAGTAGTTACTGATTTGATGGGATCAAAGGGGTAAAATTTGATCTGTCTGCCTTGTCAGCTTTGGAATCCTATTGTGTAAATGAAAATGAGTCTGAAGGCCTAAAGAAGGTGATCTGAAGGAGCTTCAAAGACAGGAGGTACAAGGTAGCCCTGTAACTAACGGCGGTAAAGACTGGCTAAATCTTCTTCAGATTATTTCATAGGTAGTAATTAGAACTTGGAGTGGGGGAAAAAAATTACAAAGTGAAGGGAAGGAATGATGAAAAATCAAATTGCTACTTCAATGAGAAATGCTGTTCTTTGCTATGAACAGTTTGAGTGAAACTGCTTCATTAAAAATGTATGTTATTTGATTATTTAGAATTCCAGCCTGCCAAATCACTGCAGTTTCTATAGATTCTCTGTGTAGAAGATAAATACCCTTTGTATGTTTTAGAGATTAACTGAATTTTAGATAGCCAAATACATTTTTTTTTTTTTCTGCATGGTGCTCTAGTGGTCAGAGAAGCTGGAAGATTTGCTGAAAACTTGTTGCCGATTCTGTTGATCACGTTTTTCTCAGATTTTTCTTTTTCTCATTTTGCTGTCTTCTTGAAGACTGCAGCAATGCCTGCCAGCTCTCCAAAAAAAGAAAATATTAATTATCCATAATTGAATGGATTAGATATTTTTTTGTAGCTTTATGTGTTGCAGTGCTAGGTTAAAAGCTGTGTAAAGATTTTTGTCACTATTAAGAGTTTTTTTTTTTTTCTTCCCCTAGTAAAGGGGGAAACATAAAAACAAAATGTTTTGGGAAACTCCTGCAGTCTTTCAGACTGGTGGTGAATACAATATTTTACTAATTCTGGTATTGGTGACAACTTTGTTCATCCTTATTCCAAAATCAGACTGGCTCTCTGTATGGTTTTCAGAAGGACAGACACCCACAACATTGGCATCGCTGGCAGTAAAGTAAGGCCGTGCTTGTGTGGCTTGTTTTTTCTGACATTAGGTTTAATTAAACAGTAGCAGTTAATTTATTCATACAGAAAGTAAAGGAATTTCTACTTGTAATGTGTAAAGGAGCTGTGAGTTCTCTACGTTTTTCTTTTCATCCTGTTTTTCTGGCCTTTTTTGCTTATCTTGGGCTAGATTTAGGGGAACCATCTTAAAAATCTGTTCATGACCATGTGCTCCGTGCTCATCCTGACATGTTGGGAAATCAGTCAATAAATGGATGTTATCTAAAACTATTTGCAAGACGTTATTTGGTAAGCTGAGTGGGTTTTGTTTTATTTGTGTGAAGTGTTTGGATTTCCAGCTCTGCTCTGACAGCAGAACTTGTAATCCTTCACTTCAGAATTGCAGTTTAACCTCAGTGGAAACTGAGCTCTGAATACCTGGCGTTGGGGGTGTGCGCTTCGCTGTCAGGATTTCCTTGCTCTCGTTGGAACATCTGTGGTAACACGGGGTATGGCTTGCTAGGCTGCCTTTGCTGAGGGTTCCTGAGCGGGCTGTTAAGCCTACAAATGTTTTTGGAGATTACGTGGTGTGCTTGTATCTGTCCAGCTGTCATGCCTTGCAGCCTCCTGCCTGAAATATCGGTGTGCTTCTGTAGCTGGCGGGGGACGCGGCGTCTGAGATGGGAGGAACTGAACTGCCCCGGTATGTTCTGTTTTTAAATCAGAACACTTTGTAATCAGTCTAATTGTTTGGGCAATTGAAGCCTTTTACAAAAGGAAGTGAGGGATGGGGGTGCAAGTCAGAGCTCCAAGGTTGGGAGGGGACTGCAGGTGGTTTGAATGTGCTTTTTTTGTTGATACAGTTATCAGAAATGTGGATGCTTAGTTACCTTCCTGGTGACATCCACAAAGAGAGGCAGAAACCTTCACTCTGTAAACAGCATTGCCAAGAAGCCCTCCAACTTATTTCTTAGTTTTATATCTGTGTGCAACACTAATATTCCCTGGTTAGATCTTTGTGGTGAAAATTAGTGAGTTTTTTTTTTTTGCCATAGAAGTCATTAGTTTTGCTCCTTTTAATTGTTGAGCTGATACATCTTAACACCAAGCAACTGGGGGGGGGGGGTGTTAGATAGTGAACATAGCAATGCTTGACTCTCAAAATATAAATCATGTCAGCTTATGTTTATGGAAAATATCATGACTTCTAGCCGCATAATACAAAACCTAGTATACATTTTGTTTTCAGTAAACAAAATAACAGTACCCAGCAAAGCAGGCCAGTGTGTGTGCTTCAAGATGCTGAGCAGGAATCTGGTTATGATCCTCTTGGATTTTCCCTGTTCAGTTCCTAGAGCTGTCTTTTCCAGCTACCCTAAGAAATGTTTGGGGGGTGGGGGTGGTAATTTTTTCTGTTTGTCTGGAAAAACAAAGTAGATGTGATAGTCTGCTGAAACCTTTGGTGCTCAAAATAAGATGATGCTGTACTAATTAAAGAACTCCCTTTGTTGGAACATATGTTTGATATTGCTGTTGCACGCTCGTTGTGAGGTGGTGAAATGCTGAGCATCAGGCAGATACGCTGCTGTCTGTTGAGCAAAGGTGTTGTCTGTGTGGAGATCAAGAACGATTCGCTTGGTGCTTGAAGTAATTTAACTGTGCTCTGGGTTGCATAGTCCCAGACTTCACCATGGGTGGACAGAGATGCTATCTGGCCCGTGGTTTATAGCCTGTTGTGCTGGAGAACTTGTAGCTGGCATGGCAGTTCTTGCTTCTCAAAACCCACTAACACCAAGTCAGATTTTTGTGGATGAACGATGCTTAAATACATCATTGCAAGTTACACCTATGTGTGTTAATTTTTAAACTGCGTGCATTGGAGCCATACTCTAGATTATTAAAAAACCTCCAGCTGTATCAGTCAGTGACTTCTGTCATGATTGTCTAGGGTAAAAAATATCTGTATATTTCTAAGTATTGGAAATCAAATGGCTGAAGTGCCTCGTGGAGTATGCTGTCCTGAAGAAAAGGACAAAACAATCAGTAGTTTAAAAAAAAAAAAAAGAAAAAGAAAACCACACTGTGAAACTGAAAATAAGGTGAAGTTCTTCAAAACATTTTAAAAGTCTTAGGTAAGTCCTTAGGGGTGGGAAGAAGCCCAGTGATCCTCATGTTTCCTTGTAGCCTGACGACTTTTCCCTTTCCCTGAACTCACAGTAGATGATGGAACTCAGTAAGTGGAAATTTTACTTTTTTGTTTGCTGCTCTGGGAGGTGAACGTGAAGCAGAAGCTGCATCACTTAGCTAGCAGTGTCTGCCTGTTTACCTGGATGTGTACCGTGGGGAATTCAGGACTTAATGCACTGGGTTCTGATTTTTTGGTCTAATTTATCCTGTAGCATGTTGGGTTTTTGTCATTGTTTCGTATCCTTGCAGCTGTGAGTTAAGCTCAGAAGGGCTCAGCGATTGCTGCCCTCTGCAAATGGCGGCACGGACACGTGCTGCCCAGCTGCCTTCCCAGCTCATGATCAGCGTGGTAAGGAAACCAGGACGGCAAATAGTTTATTGCCATGCACTGCGCTGTAAAACTGTGATGGTTCAGCTTCTGGTTAATGAGCAGCTCAGCTCTTCCAGGAGATGACGGAACTTGCAAGCGAGCTGAAGGGGAAGCTGGAGCTGGAAACAACTGCAGCTTTGTTGTTCCTGAGCTGGTCCTTAACATTCTGTGTAGGGCCTGTCTTCAGACCTCTCCCCTTCTGTTTTTAAAGGACCAGAGTGATTGATAATTGTCTGGTGCCCTTAGTGTGGTTTTTTTGTTGTAAAAACAAACCCAGTGCCTTCCCCCTCAGTCCCCTCCCCTAAAAATGGAGTCCGTTTGCACTGCAGCAGTGTTGGGTGGCTTCGTGTAAACCTGAAGCAGTGGTTGTGTGAAGTGAGCGTGCAGATGCCCTGGGAGGTCAGTGCAGAAACCTGTGACATTGCAGGTTGTGACTAACCTCACTGCTTTTGCTTTAAATGGAACCTACTTTCTTCATTTTGCATGTATTTTTTTGCCCAAAAATGTCATCTTCTGACATGTCCAGTTTTCTCTTAAGTTAATTCCTGCCCAGCCCCTAACCCCAGCAGTACTTCACCTGTTTATTTTTTTTATTGTAGCGTTTTCCTTTATTTTAATCACTTTGCCAGATCTGTTTCTGGGGGAATACAGCTGCTACATGAAGACTAATGCCAGCAGTTTTTAAGAGGGTTAATGCAGTGCAGTGGAACGAGGAATGTCCAAGGGTGACAGCAAGCATTTCCTGGTGTACCTTTGTGCTTGCTCCTGCGGTGCTGTCCCCGCGCTGTGCTCGCAGTTTGCATTCCATATGGCACTCAGCCCTGCTGCACTGTCTGTTCCCAGACAGCCCTTCTCACTGATGGCTTGGAGGTCCCCTCTGTTACCCATCAGCCTTGTTCTTCTTGTTGCTGTTCTCCTGTACCTGAACTGATTTGGTATCAGCAGTACATATCAAAATACAGCAATTGCTGGGAGAAATCAATGAGCTGCTGGGAGGTATAAATCATTGCTATCAAAACTGCTGGAACTGCTTGCACAGTGACTTCAGATGGGGTATGTTGATTGCAGGACTGGAGAACCCAGTATTGCTCAATCTATTTTGAGTAAAAAGATTAAGGAATTAATGCCATATTTTAATCTGAGCATTCTTTTATCTGCTGTATGCATAAAATACTTCTCCTTGGTTTGAAGGTCCACTGAAGTACTTTGTACCTTCCAAGTGCTGCTGGAAAGCAGTTGCCCCATGGTATAGCACAGCCTCTTTCCAACAGTGCTCTGTTAATCTCTTTCTCAAGATCACCGTGCAGTTCAAGCATCTAAATGAACGACCATGTTTTTGTTGAGGCAGAATGTGACAATTATGGTAATTATTTGCAGTTATTAAATAGGCTGAGGCTCTGAGATGGCTTACCTGGCCAGTCTGGTGGAGTCAATGCTGTTTATTGATGGCTGTGTTGCTCTTCAGACGGAATAATTGCATGCAGATAATTTTGAACAAAAGAATCAAAACTCTAGTGTGTTGGCTTCTGATGTTTTCAGTTTAAAAAAAGGTTGTTGAAAACTGATACAAAATATCAGTATTTTTCTTAAAATAAATAAATAGCTTCCTATGCCAGCCATTTACCAGGAAGCGTTAAAATACTTCTGGATGTGAATTTCTTTCTGATCAAGGCAGAAAAGATGCACTTAGAAAGCTTTTTCACTTGGATTGATAAAATACTTCTGAGATCTTTAAGGTGGTTAAAAAATATTGAGATGGCTTTTCTGTGTGCTTGTTATAGTTTCTTTATTTGTATATACACTGCTATTCCTAGAATAAAGAGTTTTAATAATGTACATTGCTTACAGATGAATTTAGAAAGGATTAATGAAGTGACCTGTTACAGTCCAGACTTGATGCTTAAATATTGCATCAGTATGATCTTTTTTAAATGTAGGTCATGGGATTAGCATCAGGAAATGTGAATGTTTTGGCAACAGGGCTGCTGTCTTCCACGAGGACAGCTCGAGTCTGGTGGCTGCTGGTGGCAGCAGGAGATGGCTGTGAGCTGCAGAGCGATGTGCTCCAAGCATGTGTCCCTGCCATGGTCTTAAGTGCTGTTCTCTGCTGGTCAGTATTATATTTTGAGGGAATGGCTAACTATCCTAACAGCTTATTCTCAAATACAGGGAGTGAGGAGCCCTCAGGTATTAGAAAATCTGGGTGTGCAAGCAAAAGCTGGTGGATTATGCAAAGCAAATGCAGCTGGAGGTGGGTGATTGTTCCGTAGATGTTCTGTGCTGCTTCCCTGCCTGCTAACAGCCCCTGGTACGTTAAGGATTTTACACATAGAAGTGAACGTCTTAAATTTCTGTCCTGTGGATTTGTGCTCAACAAAATTCTGAACTAAAATAAACTCTTGGAGGAGGGTTGCGTGCAGGTAGAAGAGTTACACATGCAGGCAGCAGAATATCCTTCAGGTTTCTACTGCTAAAACTGTTTGTGTTGAGAGTGAGGGCCAGTTGGTCAAGCTCCAGATAACTTCTTTGTGTGTACAGAATAGCACTGTAACGTAGCTTTAAATTTCAGACTCCAAAGAGTTTCCGGGTGGCATAACTGGAATTCTGTCAGTGGCAGTGATTTGGAAAGGTCATGTAATCTCTTGGGTTTTAAGTTAGCTGATTATTATCACGGAACAGCATGTAGACCGTAAGAAGTAATTTTAATAAAGGCAACTAGCTTGCAATTCCCAGTTTTACTGATGTTCTCTGTACCGTGTAGCGTGATGCGTAGCCTGGTGATCAGTGCTGGGTGCCTGAAACAAAGCTTCCTCCCTGTGAATTGGTGAGGGTCAGCCTGCACAGAGCCGTCCTCACTGGGGGTGGGATGGGGCCCTGTCACGTGGGTGTCCCTTGGGAAGGAAGATGCACTGGGTCCGTCAAGGGACTGATCTGAAGTTGTTGTTTCACCTTGTAGTAACGCTGATGTTTTCTGGTAGTTTTTTTTTCCTCTAGTGAAATCATCTGGCTGATTGCTTTGAATAGAAAAACCTGTATGTAGCAGGAGGATGCGTTTTGCAAGAATTTTTTAAGACTGAAGTGGTGGTAATGGTTGTAGAAACTACTCCTTAGTAGCGTTGACTGAGATTTATTCTAAACTCCACCGATAAAACTCCTCAAAAGGAACGTTTGTACAGAAGACCACATGCACACTGATAAAACCCCTCCTGAGCTGCCTTCAGGCTGAACAGCTCTGAGCAGCTCCTCGCAGGAGCCGTGCTCCAGGCCCCTCTCAGCCGAGTGCCTGCTGCTGCTGCAGGGCTGTCCCTGGGGTTGGCTGTTGCTCTCCAGAAAGCTCAGACTGGAAGGAGCTGGTCTGGACTGCTTAAGGCCAAGGAAGTTAATTTCCATCTCAATTTTATACTGCACAGAGTAGCAAATAGTTGATAATAACAGCCCTTGGGAGAGGGCTAAATAGAGTGTGTTCTCTTTAGCAAGGTGCTTAATTTCGCGTGTTTAATTTCAAAGGGTTGTCAGATACGTTGTGATGTTTAAGTAAAATAGTTTTAAACAGTTTCTCTGCTCTTAAAATCCCTTTTCCTTCATCCTTCCCTCTTCTCTCTCCTCCTTTCACCAGTCTCCAGGGGAAAAAAGGCAATAGTTTTGTTCTGCAGAAGTTTTCTACATGTGGAGAGTCGTAATCTGTGGGTGTTGGAGGCTAGATATAGGTTTAGTTTTGCCTTGATATGACTACTTAATATATAGAAATAAAAAGCACATTAAATTAACAGCAGTGAGAGTACCTGTAGTAGGGGAAGTGTTACCCTGGAGTGATGGTGCTTTGGCCTTCAGAGATTCACTGCAGTGTTTTTTCCCTTCAGGCCAGCCTGCTGTGCGGGGTCCTTGCTGCAGAAGGCGGTGGGCACAGGGACGCTGCTGCTCCATCCCTTGGGGCTGGCTGCCCTCCGGAGGCAGCCCAACCTCTCCAACCACGCTCAAAGCATTCTGTGGCACTTCCTGTTCTCTCTGTTTCAGAAATCCCAGTTCTTGATGCTGAGA
Source organism: Penelope pileata (assembly GCA_013396635.1). Classification (NCBI taxonomy): domain Eukaryota; kingdom Metazoa; phylum Chordata; class Aves; order Galliformes; family Cracidae; genus Penelope; species Penelope pileata. The sequence continues at coordinate 33,708 of WBMW01004361.1, read as the reverse complement.
ACCTCATGCTCCCAGCTAAGCGGTGTTATAAGGGTTGATTAAGGCAGAGTATGGGAAGTTCGTTACAAGAATTTTTTTTTTTTTTTTTTTTTTCTGCTGAGCCAGTACTGTGATGCAGGAATGAAGTGGCCTGTAATTTTCATGGTGCTTTTACCAGGCTACGTTTTATCTAAAAATGGAAAGTTGTGGCAATTCAAATCTCTTTCTTAAGTGGTTTGTCTGCTTTTGCTCTTAAATGAGCTCCATCTGTAATGTAAAATTGAGCAGAGCTCGGTGCCAGGCTTCCATCCTGCAGGCATGGCAGGGTGCTTCCAGCATACCTACCTGCACATTTAACCTGCTTTGAAAAACAAACTGAGCTTTCTGGAAAAGTTTGCTGTTACGCTTCATTATTCTTCTTGCAGGCCGGTTAAAGTGGCTTTTTTGTTTTGTTTTTCTTTTTCTTTTTTGCAGAAAGCATATGAAATCTGCAACACCTCTCCTGCATTAATGAGGGTGCAGCACAGGACAGCAATGGTGTGTGTTCTGCCCTTTGCTCCTGTGTGTGCTGTGTGCTGGTAGTATTCCAGGGTAATTTTACTTGTTGACTTTTCAGGTAATTTTTTCAGAATTTCACTAGATTTCCTGAAGTCTGCAGTGCTGATAAATTTTTGTCACGGCTCCTGAAAGTTGAATATAGTTGATTTTTTTTTTTTTTTTTTTCTCCAGACTCTATAACAGTCCCATCAGATGTGTTTGTTTCCTTAGGGGTTTGGGGAGCAGGAAGAAATTTGGCTTCTGAGTGTGAGTTACTGTTTTATGTCGGAAAGTGTGTTCTGGCAGTAATGAGCAAACCTGCTTACACCGTGATGGTTTCATAATCACAGCACTGAACTGTTCATCTATAAATGGGCTTGGATGAGGATGACCCATATCCCAAGTAGCTTAACCTCCATTCTGGACGCTGAAGTAGTTTGTAAATTTTCCAGTTAATAGCGAACTGTAAAACCAGAAACCTGCATTTCATCTGAACTCTTTTAAGTATGTGAAGCTGTGGGCTGGCTTTCTGATTTAGGATGACTTTGAGTACCTTCCTGCTTTATGCTTAGAGTAATCTGTCCCCGTTTTGATGCAGTGGTTTTGAAGTTGCATGCTCAGGTGTCCATTGACATCACTCGTAGCCCTCCTCTTGCTTTGTGATAGAGACAGCTCACAGACATTTACAACGTAAATGTGGTTCTGAGTATCTCAAACCATTGGATGAAGAATAATCATTAGTTTGTGCTGCCAAAGAAATAAAAAACTCTGAAATTTCTTCAAGTCTTTTGAACTTGCTGTGAGGCCCCTTCGTGTGTGAGATCATTGCCATCTTCAGAATGCAAGTGTGCGAGTTAGTTAACGTGTCCATTTTTAATTCTTTACCTTTTAGTGTCTTTAGTGGTTAGGAGTTGTAACCCTTCTTGCAGGAAGAGTGGTGTGCTCTCACTTGAGCTCATTAGTAGGAGGTTTATGTAACTTCTTTTGATGAGATAGATATCTTGATATTTAACTGTGCTTGGCATACCTCAGGAACGTTATTGTGCAGAAATAATTTCAGTGCTTCGAAAATGCAGATTTTTGGGGGTTGCTTTGTAGCACAGAGAAAATTCTAGTTCAGTATGGGTGAGGCTGTTCTGCTATAACCATGAACTCTGTAATGTCACAGTATGAACTTAGGTATCATCGGGGGAGAGAGGAACTAGTGATGTGAGTATTCCAAGAATATCCTTAAATGTTAAAAACTTCTGGAGCTGAACAAGTCTTTTGGTTATGTCAGTATTGTTACTGGAGCAGTGCCCCTCTCCTTCATGAAGACAAGCCAGTTGTTCCCATTCCGTACCAGAAAACAGGCAGAGCTTTGGTAGTTGAATTTCTGCTGAATTTGTTAAGAATTTGATGTTGTTTCTTAATAATTGGACTCATTCTGATGTTTTTCTTTTCAGAATTTACATGTTTGACAGCAGAAGTTGGCTTTCTACTGTAGTGAGAGAAAATGTAAGTAGACGAATAAGGTAGTTCCTTTTTCCTAGTGCTTGAGAAACTTACACCCTTTTGAAAAAGTGGCTAACCAGCTTTTTAGCTGTTTTAGTCTCTGTGAGTCTAAAGTGCCTATTTCCTACTTTAGTACGTGTATTCTTATGTCAACAGGAAGGATTTAAAAATGGTCAGGAAACTTGCTAAATAATAGATGTTAGTGCCTGCCTTCCTTCAGAAATGGAACTGACAGAGCAGAGGGAGACCACAGATGAAACTGTTTCATCTCAGTGGGGCAGGGAACTGTAAAAAATAAGATGATTAGAACAGTTATTCTTTCATGAATGAAAAATTACTTATCAGTCTTGTTTTGAGAAAACAAGGCCAAATTCCTTGTGAGCAAAGGAGCTCTTTGTCAGACTGTTCTTTTCTGTGTTTCAGTATTATTTAAGTAGATATTCCATGTAATTGTTACTAATATTTTTGGAAAAGTGAAACCTTTATTACCTTCCAGTATATAACTTCAAATGATTCTGCCACTTGTGAAGCCACTAGTCTGCGATGAGCATTACTGTTTAGTTGTGTGGGAAGCATTTTTAGATTTATCTCCCTTTACCAGGTACTTACCTATTTTTTCAGAAAGCAAGCAGCAAGCTAGGCCCCAGGCTCTTTCTCTAAACCCATCTCCTGAGGTGTTTCCTAATTACTTACCTTGGTCAACTGTAGACATCTTCTGTGTTCTTTTTTTTTGGAGGTGCAGGAACTGGAACTGAACTCAGTGTTCCAGGTATAGCAAAATTGCTTTAGACAGTGGCATTATGATATTGCCAGTATTTTCTGTCCTTTTTTCTGTGTAACCTTTTGTTCTGTTTTAACCAGTGCTGTGTATTAAGCAAGCAAGTCTTTGAGCTGTTCAGCACTTCGTGGTATGTTTTTTCCCTTCCAATAAAGTTTATATCAGAACCTTGTGTGATCCCATCCATTTCTCTGCTTGTGTTCCTGTCTACGTTTCTGTTACCTATAACCTTGTAAGTTGTTTTTTCTCATGATCACTGTATGTGGAGATGTGTGTACTTCAGTCAGAAGGCATCCCTGAATTTTTATCTTCTATTTTGGGAAGAGAACAACTCAGATTTGTCCCACAGGCAATTATGATCTTATTTACTGAATGAGAGTCAAATAAGAATCAATGTGTACTTTTATTTAAATAACAACAGGAAGGAAACAGCTTTTCAAAGTCAGGATGATATCAAAACACTGGAACCTACAGTGGATTGTGTATAATTCCTTTGTCATTGTGAAAACGTACAAGCTGCTGTACATGCTACTAATAGGATTTCCAGTATCTGATAGATTAGCACAGCTTCTTTTAATCAGATGACCTGCTATGAGACTCTTGGGTAGGCATAATGTGAAGCCATTGGTAGGCATCGTTTGCAAAAACGGAGTCTGAACTTCACAGCTCTTTTCTTTTTCCTGACTGTTCCATAAATACTGGACTGATGTGTATTAGCACCAAAGGTATTGAGGAAACAAATACAAGATAGTCTGTTTATTTGGGAGAAAGGTGATTTAGCTAACCTCCCTATGAGATGGCTGTATTCAGGTATTATTTTAACAAGGAAAATTGAAATTCCTCTCTTACAGACTGGATCAACAATGGCTTTACTTACAGATAGCATGGATAATGTATAGTAGAAGTACCGTGTAGCAAATAAAATTTGACCATCAAGTAATAGAGCTTTCTAAATATTTGACTTAATTTGATGTGACTTGAAAAATCTGTGCTCTGTCTTAATCTGTGGAGGTTATTGACAGAGCAGACTATATAGGGGAGAGGAAGGCTCTGTCTTTTCTACAGGGATGGTGTGGGAAAACGAAACAAAAATAAAATCTTCAGTAAGTTTTGCCTCATTGCTCTTATCAGATAGCTTCAGAGAATACTCATGCTCAAATAATCCAAAGAAATATGTTTGGATGAGGTCTGTTGTAATTTGATATAGGTAAGCATTAATCCCATCACTTTTGTACGCAGATTAATGATATCTCAGTTTAAATAATGGCTTCATTGTATAAACAGCTTGAACTCTGGGAGGGATGTTAAACCTGTAGCATTGAAATGAGCACATTTGAATTCTTAGCCCTTTAATGGTTGTCCTGTCACTGTTTTCCAAGTGGTGAGCTTTATCTTTAGAGTTGTTATACTGGGATCCTAAATATATCTCTATTTGCAGGAAGTTTTATAGATTTCGTAGCGCTTTCTAGTCATTCTTCAAAGATTCTGTGCAGAGTTGTTCAATATGTAATTGACCGCCTGGACATAAATCTTTTCTGTCTCATGTGGCATAGAGAAAAATGAGAATAGAAGTTGTTACTTTGAGATGAGTGACATGATAAATCCTTTTGACATAGTTTAATTGCAGTGCTTTATCACGTATGGAGCGTAACAGGTTAGCTGTGACAATGATTGTTTTTCCTAGGTGGGAAACAGGAAAACAAAGTTGTTCTTCTGTGGGCAACTTCTAAGAAGAGATCAGACTCTTGGGTCGTTTGGAGTAGTGAAGAATGGTAAACTACCTTGAAGTACGTGTATTGTTGTCCCTGGCAAGAAGAGAATTATCTTCAAGGTATACTTGTCACCAAGATTAGGGGGAATTAGGCTTAGGGCAGAGACACTTAAGCACATCAGCCTGTGGAAAGGTCTTGAGTGAGTTCAGCAAAGTGAATGTGTTATTCTTGAGAAGCATCCCTTCAAGAACACAGTAACGTGTTCAGAGGAAACTGAGGTAAGCATGAGCGTGACTGCTACCCGTTTCTTCACAGCTGTGGTGGTAATTTGGGAAAAGGAGTGTGTGCTTGAGTAGTGACTTCGTGTGAGTTGGGTTTGACTTAGAAATTAAATGACTTCCTTCAAAACACCAGAAATACAAGTATTATCCTTATCAAACTTAGAGTTTCTCCTGGAAGCCTTCTTTTAAAATGCAGTTAAATGCCTGTAGAGTATCCTAAGCAACGAAAGGTATTATTCCATGATACAAAATTGTGCTTTTTTCTGATGAGCCAAGATACCATATGTTGAAGTCTTTTCTTCTGTCTGTAATATGAGTAAATTTGTATAAAGATCTGCTGTGGATCAAGAGCTCCTTTCCTGTACGATGTCCTCACCTTCGCGCTTCTTACACTTGGCAATAGNATTTTTTTTTTTCCCCACAGATCTCATTTTTTGCATAAGTTGAAGCGCGTAAGACTTGGTGTACAAGAGGGGAATAGCCAAGTTGGTTGGCTGGTTGGACCATAAATTTTACAGTGTGCTTCAAAGCACTCCTATATTTTGAAGCTCTTGGCTTCATTAGGATTTTCATTTCCTGAGTGTGAGTGAGTTCAGACAAGTTGGCAGGAATTAGAACTTCCTGTTGATGTTCAAGCAACAAAGACTACAAAGGGAATGTGGAAATCTGCTTTAAACAATTCCTATTGATGCTGTGTCAGAAATGCAGTTCAGAGTTTGGAGTTGCATGGAATGCATAAGAGCTGTCTTGGAAAAGGACATGCAAAAACGTATTTAACTCCATATTATGTGTTTGTCTATGGATATGTGGTAGCACAGGCTGGCAAGATGTTGAGTTATGGACATCTAGCAGCTGATTGTCAGGCAGCAAATACTGAAGCGTGAGTCCTGGCAAGTGACTGGAAGTCAGCATCCCCAGGAGCTTGAACAGTTGTAGTTCTGTTCCTTGGACTCATTGCTGCCTGCGGTGATGGAGACAGTGTGGGTGTAACGGCTGCTGCAGGGCTGGTGTAAACCATTTGGAAGTCTCACTAAAAGGAAGCTGTCCTTGAAGCATGAGCGAGTCTTTGAAAGTGGAGTTCATGACTAGAGCGTTCTAGGGGCTTAGGTGTGCAGCAGTAGGGTACTTGGTGTGTGTGTGTATGTCTGGCTGAATGCACGCATGAAATGACTGAAGGTTGTGTTCTGATCATGGTTTTATTTCTTAGGACTTTTGAAGGGATTTGGGCTGCTCTGCCCTTCCATAAAGCGGGATTTGGCAGCAAATGGAAGCAGAGTACTGTCTTGAATTTGATGTGAGTTGGGAACAGAGCCTGTCTTCTGTCCCACAGCCGCGGCGAGTGACTGCCTTAGGTCTTTGGTGAAGGTGCTGGGATCTTCCTTGTGTGCAGGGAGGCGTGGAGCTCCTTACCTTGCTGTGGTACCCCATCAGCTGCAGGACGAGTGACTTCCTTGCAGCTTCTTCCATGCATCAGCACTGCTGCTCGTGTTCCTGCTGGTCAGAAAACCCTTGGCGCTACCGGGCTGCTTCGTTTGGCTTTGCCACTTGCTCTAGCACCTAATTGCTATGTTAAGCAGTAAGGCACAAGCACAAAATCAGCTTGTGTGATTTTAATTCAGGATCATTTGCATACACACAGGAACGAAACCACAAGGTTTGGTTTCTGTGAGTTGAATTTCTTATGTGACTTCTCCTGGGGTTAGTGTTCACCTCCTTAGGCCTCTTCTTATTCCATGCACAGACGCTGTGTTGCGTTGAAATGCGAGAGAATTCTGTTGCATAGTGCACAAGCTCTGGTAAAAATAAATTGGCACTATTTTAAGCTGCATGCTACAGAATGGCATATCTGCTTTGACTGACATTAGATTATTCACCCTATTATATTTTTAAATAAAGCTGCATGTAAATCTTCAATGTAATTACCTGTAACTCTGCAGCTGGAATTCGGTGTCCTAAATCTTTATCTTAATCCTGTCATCGAGTTGCTGTGACCTTGAGCAGAACGTTTAAGTTTGGGATCACAGTTTCTTTTTCTGAAATAGGGGTGATGCCATCTGAAGTTTCTCCCTGGAGAGGTTGGTATTTGCTTGGTGGGAATTGGGCTGTATTAACTTGGAGAATAGCAGAAATGGAATCAGATATTAAAAAGGTAAAAGACCTGAAAACTTAATAATGTATTTTTAAGAACAGTCTTTAGGATTTCTTAATTCTTTTGAGAGTCGTGCATACCATTCCACAGTGTGGCTGGCTGCACGGGAGCTGCAGAAAGTGATGGCCATGGGCTTAAAAACTGTGGGGAGACCCAGCTGTGGGGTGCTGTGTCTTACATGTAGGATGAACAAAACATCCTGGGGAACAGAAGAACATTTGGAAGAAGGAAAGGTGGCTGAAGGATGATGAAATAGTCTTGACAGGTTTTTTCTTAACTGGATTTTGGACTAAGCTGAACAAGCAATCCTAGAAGGGCTTAGAGATGACCCTGGGACCAGAAGAGAGACAGAGACCCAGCTTCACAATGAAGTGAAGGGCTTTGAAGTCATGAGTGGAGGTTTTGAGATGGAAACTAACTGACATAATCTCTAAAATATGTTGGGCATAAATTTGTAAGTGGTGATATGACAAGATAAGACATTTAAGTTCCTTGAGGTCCTTGGTTTGGAATACTCACTACTACAATGAGTGCATGGAGTTGCATCTGATTATCTGGGATTGCACTGCTTAGAGAGTGTCAAAGCTCTGTTAACCAGATTTTTTTTTTTTTTTTTAAGATAGTGATGTTTGCTCCAATGTTTTAATTTGCCTTCACAATGTGTTCTCCATTATTGTGATTGGATAAAAATTAGTAAATTATCCTCATCTTTCCCCTTGGGAAGGGCTGCCTAAGAGCTTTAGAAAAAAACCCAAATCCTCACGCTTACAGAGATAAATAAGCTGATTATCTCGTAACGGAATAATATGTCGAGCTGCTAGCAAAGCATTTGCATTATTTAATAATGAAGGGTCAGTTCTGGCTAATGAAGTGTTCTCAAATAACTACCGATAGTGTTTTTATAACCTGTAGGTGCTTTGTGTAGCATTTGAAAAGGAATCTGATACGTTGTTCTCCAGGAAGGGGCAAACTTCATTAACACCTTTCTTCAGCATCTTACTTTTATGTCAAGCGTGCAGAGTTTTCCAGTTAAAAAGCGCAGGTACAGCTGAGTTTTGGATGTAGAATAGGAGTGAAAATGTTGGTAAGTAATTTGGGCCATATTGATGCTTGAAAAACCAGGTGTTGGAGGGGAGAAGTGGCTGTTGGCAGCAGATGTTTGTACTGCTTCCCTCAACCTAACATTGACTAAATGTTAGTTTTAGTCTGACAGTGTATTAATGTTAGAATCCTTTCTGGGAAGTCTTGGGACATTTTAGCAATTGGCAAGTAAAAACCTCAACATTTGTGAGTGATCTTCTTGTATCCAGATGCTAGAACAGCACTTCTAACTGCTGTGTTTCAGACAGAGTTCATAATGGGCCGTTTTACAGCACTTTGCAATTGCAATTGCCTGTCAGTCTCTAAATATTTAGTTTGTTTTTTTTTTTTTTTTTCTTTTTGTCCTACAGAGATGTTCTGGCTTTCATGTCTAACCCAAGTATTACCTGCTGGAAAAGCCACTCTTGATAAATGAATTCATACAAAACTAAATTAGAAAAAAAGAAACCTGGAGGAAAAGGAATAATTCCAAATCATATTCTGTTAAATGTGGATGGAAAAAATACGAAGCACTCGTGCTAACATGGTGTTCTAACGATATTTCAGAGAAAGTCACTTGCTTTTTGATGCTTAAAAAAAAAATCAGTGGTTGGTTTATAAATACTGTTCAGGATAACAGAAAGGACTGTCTACTCTATTGTAATAATCTACGACTTCTACTAATCCTTGTTGTTGTCACCTGTCTTTCAGATTTCGGGTTGTTTCGGAGGTGGCAGTGAGGCACACCTTTAGCACAGGAAAATGAGTGAGCTGGACCAGTTACGCCAGGAGGCTGAGCAACTGAAAAACCAAATCAGAGTATGTATTGCATCAGGGGGGTCTTGAAGGCACAGTACAGATGAATGATCATATGTGTGTCATGAAGATGACAAAGGTGGACAGAAATATGATGCATTACGTTCGTTTTCACAATGTCAGAGTTAATGTCATGAATTTTTATAAGTTCACACACATGCAGCTTCTTTAGAAAATGTCTTTTTGGTTCTTAATGTTGCTCAGAAAATGGTAGCTACACAAGTAAATCCACAAAATGGATTAGATCAAAATGAGCGGTTGCTGAAGTTTTTCTGAGCCAGACCATGAGCAGTGTTTCCCTTCCGATATTTGTTTCACCTGCTTTTATCGCATATATTTCTGAGGAATGTATTTCTAGCTAAAGGAAAATGTATTTTGGGCAGTTGGTTCCAGATATTACCATTGTACAGAAGAAATAATCAAATGGTAGTTCAGGAACGTGTACCTTGTTCGCAGTAACTCTGTGAGAAAACAAGATCAAGAAAGATGATTAAAACTTCCTGAATGTGGTTAAAGGTTTATATAAGCTGTATCTGCAGACTGTCTTGTGAAATGACAGCGTTAAGGTGAAGATTTTAGGAATGTAGTACACTGTTCTGAATGGATGGTGTGTCTGCTCATTCGTTATTACTGACTAAAAGAAGAAGAGGGAAAGCAGTCTATTTATTTGAAGAAACAACGTAGTCCAAATGACATTTGGTTTAGACTTAATTTGAAAAATAGATTATGAAACCTAACATGAACTGGAATGTAGTCAGGATTGTAATTCATTCTGCAGGGGAACGTAATGTATGCAGAACAAAGTGTGTGATCTGTTTTTCAAAATGAATTCAGTGATTATAAAGGATTTTAATACAGACCTATTCTAAATCTTCACTGATGCTGAGGTGCACAGAGACTTTCTAGAGGTCTGCTTCTGTAGGAAGGACATCAAAGGTAGAACAGCTGAAACTTTCTATCCAGTATTTCTTACTCAATGTGTACATGTCTAACTTTTTTTCTGGGAAGTTCTTTGGGAGCTTATTCTTCAAGGTAGGTTGAAGGTGTAAAAATACTCTCACATCTTGAAAGTTTAGAAGTAAATAAAAATCTTCTGCAGAAAGTGAAACAAAATACTGGTTGTTTTTGTGCACCATAAGTTGAGATGTTCAAGATAAGCTATGTGAAATACGTGCTGTGACAGGGAATTAAAATTAGTAGATTCTGGCTAAAGTTGTATTTGGTTTGTTTTTTGTCCCTTCTTGCATATTCCTTCCATCAGTCTTCAGCACCTGTTCTCTAAATATTCAGTCATACTTGGTAGCAATCGAACCGTTGCACAAAGCTGGGAGGATGCACTACAAGAATACAAGAAAGTGGAAGTTTTTTCTGCCTCTGTCTTTGTTCTGAAGAGGTAGTCTTTAGGAGTTGACAAAACTAAGTAAAATTATTGCCTGCCTCAGATAAAGTTGGTAGTACTTGCCTTCGTTGTTCCTTCTCTGTGTCTAGTGTTATTCATGATTTTAAGTATATGGGAAGTATTTTTTTTCATAGCTTTCTGACCATGCAGCCCGCAGGAAGTGTCTGAACTGACTGCAAAGCTCGGATTTGTCACTAGTACCACTTGCTACCAGTCTCCAGCTCCACAGAATGAAATCTCTGTGTGCTGTAGTACGATGCTTACAAGTCTGGGTATATTATTCCAGTCCCTTCAGACACAAAAGCTGCCTAGAAAAAGAGAATATAGTGTATTACTGCATGAAAGCAAGCATGAGTGCTGCTATTATGGAGTAGCATTCATACTGGAATGAGTATAAGCAGATTGATTAGTATGACAGTTTGCTTAGATGCTTTTAGTCTTCATTTAAGGCTTTTTTTTTTTTTTTTAAGGGACTAAGCAGAACACAGGTTACATCTTAAATACTGTTACAAGAACTCATATGTACACAGGTGCACATGTGGGAGCACACACACACCCACACTGGCGATGTGTTTGCCTGTGCTTCTTGAGCAAAGTTCAGGCAGGTGCTATTGTCTGATAACTGCAAAACCATGTGCCCTTGACAGACATAAATTGGAGAGGCTTGTCGAGTTATTTTCCCTACTGCTAGCTCAGGGTAATTCTGTGAAGTTGGTCTTCCTACATGGAAAGAATCCACCAAGTCTCAACAATCAGCCTTAAAGTATTTCCTTTGGAAATTTTTTCTGTTACCCAGTAGTATTTAAAGGAAAAACAAAATTCTTTAGCTTATGTTTTCTTTTTCCTTTGTGTTCTTTCTACTTCAACAGTTCAGAAGCTTTTTCTCAAATTTTCATGGGTTCAGATATTAGGTTTAGTTTCTTGGTTTCCCCTTGAGGTTGCATATACTTGTCTCTGTCAGTCCATGTGCACTTCCAATCACATTCTTCCTGAATTCTCAGTCTTTCTGGTAAAGGGATATTCAAATGGCTGGATAGCAACTGTAAGTGCATCAGATCCGTATTAGGAAAAGGAAATTTTGTATTGCTAAGCATAAGATCCAAAATTTCCTTTAATAACTCTTCTAGTACCATTCATAAAAAGAAAAAAAATTGCATTTGTATGATTTTGTNGACGTGTTGGGCATACGCGGGACACAAATTAACTTTGTATGTTTGTTTTTTTTTTTTTTTTTTTTTTTACTGTTTTTAGGTAGTAATAGAAGGGATTTGTTTCTTAATGATTATGATTATTTAGAGCTGCTGTTGAAAATTCTCATGTAACTATAATAGCTGAGCCCCTTTGAGCTGACTCTGTCCAGGCAAGGTATTTTTGTAGGGCGCAGATTGTTAACAAAAGGATGGTTTGTGTGTGTAGTGAGCTTGAGTAATGAACACGTCTCTTGTCTTAGTTTTATTTTTTTTTCCCCTGAATATAGTAAATGTTGCATTTCATTATGGCTGGAAACTTCAGCAGCATGCTAGGTTTCATGACAAGGAAACTTCAAATACTGAGCATGTTTTGACAGCAGTCTGTCATGTTATGTTCATGCTGCAGTTAGGATGGGTCCCTTCTGGATAACAAACCAAATTGCGTTCTAAACCTTATTTTGTGAGGCCGTGATTAACTTGACAAAACTAAGATTGAGCAGAACTTCTGATTTCTGTAACTGTCTTCTATTGCAGGATGCTAGGAAAGCATGTGCAGATGCCACCTTGGCTCAGGTATGCATTTAAGAGTTTAACATGAGTTATGAAAACTTTTTTTTTTTTTGTAACTACCAAGTATAAAGAGGGATACCAACATCTATTTGAACATACTTCTCGTGATCTTATTTTATGAGGCACAATGTTACTTACTATCCAGGATGAAAGTACACAAAAAAAAAAGAAGGGAGGGAGGTGGTAGGGGAACAAACACAAAAAACTTTCATATTACTAATATGGGAGGTGTCCATTAGGAGGATTTTTGTGTCAGGGAAATATTCTGTTCACAGTCCTAAGCAGTGCTGATGGCCTTTGAAAAGAAATAGAGACATTTGCTCAAATGGTCTTGCTAAATAGGTCTGTAACATAGAGACATGAGAAGTATGCAGGCATTATCCATAAAACAAATGTACAAACTCTGGGATTTGTTGTGATATGTGCTCATTATATTATTGGAAATGTGTGCTGTTTTTTTAAACTAGTAGTTCTCTCCAGGCTTTAGAAATATAAATAACCATATTAAACTTAACAGCACAAGGGCAGCTCAACTGATTACTTCCTTGCTTTGCATTTCACTTATTGCAAAGGCTACTTTTATCTTCCAAAAGTTAAATAAAACAGGAGTACCATGATTTTAATATTCCAGTATTTGGAAGACAAGGTCACCTGGATCGGAAAAGCCAAGTTCTACATAAAATGAAGTAATTCTCCATTAGGCATTAAAAAAAAGAGTAGATCAGTCAAAAATGCAGGATTTCCTGATTTGCATTGCAGTGCTCATGTAGTTGTGTATGATGTATGTTTTGTGGAACTATGAAATGAAAAATTCAGTGGATGACACAACTTCTGTTTCAGATCACAGCCAATATTGACCCAGTGGGGAGAATTCAAATGCGCACTAGAAGAACACTCCGGGGACACCTGGCTAAAATTTATGCAATGCACTGGGGGACTGATTCCAGGTGGGTGCTGGTGGTACATAACTGGGTCATTGGCTTCACTGTGCTGTGGAAAGTAGAATGCATAGACCTGTTATTTACCTGTTCTACCACTAGGAACCACTAGTTCCAAGAGAATTTAGGTATCCAGGAGAACTCAGAAACAATATCACTTTTTTCCTCATGACCTGCATGGTTTTGTCATCAGAATCTAAATTTAAAAGAAAGGGATTCAATCTCTTGTCTGGCAATAGTGCATCGTGACAGCTGTAAAATATAACCTAGATTTTTTTTAAAAAAATAAAAAATAAAAAGACAACACCAAGACAGTGAGGCACTTCAGTGATTGCACTGTGCTTGGAAATGGTCAGGGGAAGAGGCATGGAACAGATCTGAATACTATATTGAACTATTATATCTAAAATTACTTAGAAAAGGTCAAGACTGAAGAGATGTTTCATGCCAGTATTCCAGTCTATCCTTAAACATATTAAAACTACGTAAGAGAGCTCTGAGCAATTAACTAGTACATTGTGTGTCAAACAATTGCTGCGTGGAAAGTGTTGATTTAAAGGTTTTTTTTAAAAAAAAAATTTCCTGAAGCTACCCCTTCCACCAGTGACGTCTTTGTTGCGTTTCATTTCCATTGTATTTCAGCACTGATATCCATTCAGGTTTTTTTGGACAGCTTAGAATTTTAATTACTGTTCTAAAAACAGCAAAAGAGAAAACAAGTTGACAGTATAGATTCTCTCAAACTTATTGAATCTGAAGCCTGTGGATAGAACACAAAAGCACTGATTCCACGCAGGTTTTCTGCCTCTGTTGTCAAGATCGAGATGCTTGTTACATAGCAGAGGCTTTCTGAAATCTGAATGTGTGGACGTTAGTGCTTTATCTCCTATTTCCATAATATTTAGCATTTAAAATTGATGACACCCAAAATTTTTCTCATGCTGATAACTAGAATTGAGTAATGACACACTGTACTTACATGATTTCAAGTACCTTAGCTTTGTCAGTGGAGACAAATGCTATCAAAATATGTTCCTTCTTGTCTTTCTGCAATGATTGTTTACCTCCTTGTCTCCTCTTTAGGCTTCTAGTTAGTGCCTCCCAGGATGGCAAACTTATAATCTGGGACAGCTATACTACAAACAAGGTAAGATTAGCTGATATGTTGCTCTATAATTCGGTTGTTAGTACTAAGGAAGGAAATAGCATCCGTCATGGTTTTGACTGCTTTACTTTTGTTGACATAAGCCTGAATTTTGACTTCTCCAAAAAATAAAGAATACAGTCCCAAGTGTGGTGTGTATGTAAACGTGCACCACAAACAGAAAACAACAAAATGAGCAAGTTACTTAAATGCAAAGTTTGCTGAGCGTTTCCAAAAAAGGAATTAAATGGCAGTGAGAGTAACAATTTTCTCACTTGTTCACTCATAATATAGCATCTAATCTGGCTAGAGAGAGAGATGAAAACTCCTGATGGTAAATTATTGAATCTTCTTGTTCTGCAGATTAACGTATTTAATGTATTTGTTTCAGGTGCATGCCATTCCCCTGCGTTCGTCTTGGGTCATGACTTGTGCATATGCTCCTTCTGGAAATTACGTGGCTTGTGGTGGTCTTGATAACATCTGTTCCATTTATAACTTGAAAACTCGTGAAGGGAATGTACGTGTCAGCCGTGAGCTGGCTGGTCACACAGGTGAGTGCCTACTCAGAATGGCCTTAAGTTACCCAGGCACACAGTGAAGGCTTCTTTCAACCTATTACATTTGAGTTTAGTTGGAAGGTTATCTTACTGCCTGGTGTAGGATGACTGTTAATAAGTTGTTTAAATTCTTTTGTCTATCAGTCCCTCTACTGTGGTATGGTTTTTTTGGACTGTAGGAGCTAAATCTTCCTTCTTGGTAAATAGTTTCTAAATAATTTTCTCTCTCGCCTCCAGCATTCACCTGGTTTCAGTAAGGTATTCCCAAAACAGTATCTATTCTGCTTGGGTTAAGCTACTTTAGTAGTTTTCTTTTGTGTTTAGATCAATTTGCCATGATATTAATGTATGCTATAGTGTAATGGTTGAATTAGGCATGGTCTGTAAAGAGCCAAAATATATTTTGTCTGAAACTTCTGAGGTTCCTATATAAAAATTCATGTAGTACTTCTTTCTGCATCTTCAAGGCTGGAAGAAACAGCGTTTAAGTCACTATGCAGTGTGAAGAGTGATTTCCAGTTTTGTTCATTGATTCTTTATTTTGTTTTCAGGATACTTGTCATGCTGTCGTTTCTTGGATGATAATCAAATTGTTACCAGCTCTGGCGACACCACTTGGTAAGCAGTAAAATTGTGACATGAGTGCTAGTAATGACTTTTCACAGTTAAACTCTATTGAAGTAAACTTCTTTGTGCAGCTGATAGTCATCCACAACATGAAACATGATTGGTTATTGCTCATAAGTCAATTTTTGCTCATAATGGAAAACTTGGCCTTTCAAGGTTTTTAGCTTTGGCTGTTCAGTTAGGCCTACGTTCTGAACTGACCTAATTTTTTGTGATAAAATGATACATAGAATTGTTTGGTATAACTATTTGGCTTTCAGAAATAAGTGACTTTTCTCAGAATACTTTAGTATTCAGTATTACTTTTTGTTTGAACAAAGTCTCATATTTAGATGTTTTTAATATGAAATGTTGCAATTCAGAAGAGCTCCTAGAAGATATTCTACAGTGACAGCAGGTGTGTTTTTTGAGGAGAATGTAGGTGTGTGTCTTAATAAAAACTAGCTTCTGAATGAGAAAAGGCCTCAATCTTCTTTTCATCAGTTTTTCTATTATATCTGCTTCTTAAAAGCAATGCAGCTCTCCCAGGCAGCAGTTCTTAAAGCAGAAGTTGTCTAATGCATACCTCTCCTACACAGTGTGAGTCTCTTAGAAGGCCTGTCTGTTAGTCCACTGATTCTGAGTGCCTATTGAATGTAGACATTTGTTTTTATACAAAAATGTTCCTAAACATAATTTTTTTGAAAACAGAACTAATAACACTCGCCTTTTTAACTACGCCTTCTTAATTATTCTTTCAAGTGCTCTCTGGGACATAGAAACTGGTCAGCAGACAACTACATTTACTGGGCACACTGGAGATGTCATGAGTTTGTCTCTTGCTCCTGATGCCCGGTGTTTTGTTTCTGGTGCCTGTGATGCCTCTGCCAAACTGTGGGATGTTAGAGAAGGAATGTGTCGGCAAACCTTCACTGGCCATGAGTCGGACATCAATGCCATCTGTGTATGTATCAGCTTGAACAGAGGACATGAGATTTCAATTTGTTTTTATATTGCTTTGGTCTTAGCTCTTAAGCATGTACTGGATGATGTAATATTATGAAATACTGTCTCAGTTTTTTTTGTCACTGGGAAAAATATCTGAAATTTCTGCAGCTGGAGTTCCATTTTGGTATGTGGATACAGTGACTGTTAAGGTAGCGTTTCTTTACTTGCTATCAATTACTTCACTGTTTTTGCCCATATCCCAGTAGCAGAGTGGGGAATACTCTTCACTGCTGCTTTTTTTTTCTCCTTGGTTTATACAAAGTGAGATATTCCACGAGGCAGAGGTGTCAAATCTAGCTTGGAAGCTAGGGTAAAGTTTTGTTCCAAATGTACAGT
Source organism: Penelope pileata (assembly GCA_013396635.1). NCBI lineage: Eukaryota > Metazoa > Chordata > Aves > Galliformes > Cracidae > Penelope > Penelope pileata. Next base: position 17,131 of record WBMW01004361.1, on the reverse strand, counting down.
CTTGGAGATGTATGGAGATACATCCTGAGATGATGGATGCTATGCCTGGAGCACCAGATGAAAAGCATTTTGTATGTTTTGTGATTTCTGACTTCCCAGCATGATGTATTTTGCAGCTTTTGATTAATTTGCTAATTTTGTCAGCTACTTTTAAATTAATTTAAAATCACTGTTCTTTTTTCTCCCTTCCCCTCCACCCCCCATTGAAGTTCTTCCCCAATGGCAATGCGTTTGCCACAGGCTCGGATGATGCTACATGCAGGCTTTTTGATCTTCGGGCCGATCAGGAACTTATGGTTTATTCACATGATAACATCATCTGTGGCATCACCTCTGTAGCATTTTCCAAGAGTGGACGTCTCCTCCTAGCTGGTTATGATGACTTTAACTGCAATGTTTGGGATACACTGAAAGCTGATAGAGCAGGTAAGCATATTTGGTTTTACCAGCTTTGTTTTACCACACAGATTTCACTGTTTCTTCTAGAATTCACCATATTTTTTTAATGCTGAGTACAGTCCATGTACTCACAAAGTGTGATTCTTTATTGCCAAATTTAAACTGATTTAAGCAGCTGCTCTTTCTGCTTACTGAAGTGTTCTGAGCAGAGCTTACGCTTCTGTAGTGCCTGATACTATTAAACACCTTTATAGTTAATGTATTCATACCAAATTGTGCAAGCCTTCTTGACTCTCTTTATTTTATCAAATTTCAGCACTTACTAATGTTGGTGGCAGAGTTCTAATATATTAGTGCTATTTCCACAGCAAATGCTGGGTAGCTCTAGGCACTTTGGTCAGCTCTGGCTGTTGGCTTCTGTATCGTGCTGAATTTTGGAAGATTTTTATCATCCACATCAAAACTTAACATTTGTTTTCTGCTGCAGAAGCACAGAATTCTGTGCTGAGGCTTAGTCTCTTGAACAGAATTAATAGGATCTGGAGGTTAATGGTATTACTCAGTGACTGATTTAACAAGTATATCAGAAGTGTTACTTCTTCAAATACAAGAATCGTGTAAGAAGTACGGATTTTTACACCAAAGAGTTAAAAATACAAAGTCTTTCAATGTACTAGTGTGTGTGAGGACTAAAACTTCCTTCATAGTAAGTGGAGGGGAAAAACCCCAAAATAGGAAGGAGAGTCCTCTGTGCAGTGTAATTAATGCAGAAGGATTAATCACTATTGTGCAGTCTATCAAGGATATCTTAGCTCAGTGCAGTGGGCTGAGTAGAGCTTGAACATATAGTTTCTCTTGTTACCTCCTTGAAACTGTTAAATAAAATGGAGTAGAGGAAAATGTTGGCTTTTCCTTATCTTTGCTGTTTAGAGTCTCAGTTGTAGTTTTTGAATGGTACTGTAATTGATTTTCAGATCTCCATATTGGCAAAAACTATGTAGGTGTTGAAGTCTTGTAAGAGCTTGTAAACATGGTAAGATAAAAATAGATGGGAAATGCTTCAGTGTTCAGAACGTTATTCAGCTTCTTGTTTTGTGCATTAAAAATTTTGTAAAATTAAATTGATCTTTATCACTATGGAGAGAAAATACAGTTATGCAATGCGTAGTTATACTTTATTTATTTGCGTGGCACTGTTGGCAGGATTTTCAAAACAGTGGTTTTACAACTTAGACCAATAAGGTCATAACATGGGAATATTACAAGTAAAATTTTGGAGCCAAACATTTTCTGTGTTACTTCCTTGCAAACCCACACAGTTGTTTCTGAGTTTGTGCTTAAAAAAGCAAAAGCATTTAAAAATCTAAACCATTCTTGTTCAGAATTTTTGGATGTATAGAATGACTAATCCAAATCTGGCTGCCTCAGTGTTACTTGAACAGAAGTAAGAAATCATCGGAGCGATGTGACAGGTTTGTTGCATATTCTTATTTATAGGTGTCCTTGCTGGTCATGATAACCGTGTCAGTTGCTTAGGTGTGACTGATGATGGTATGGCAGTGGCAACAGGATCATGGGACAGCTTCCTCAAGATCTGGAACTGAAGTAAGTAGGTATCAAGTTAATTAGGGCTGTACTTACTTGGTGTTCAGAGCGCTTTTCCTCCAGGTACTTCTCTGCTGATGCTGCAAGCGTGTAGTTCAGGGTAGGAAAGTAACTGCAGCAGGGGAGGCGGGGGATACTGCTTACTTTGGGTTTTGTGTTGTTTATTTGTTTTTTAGAAGGCTGTTTAATGCATGCAGAGAGGTTTTGGTGGTGACCTGTTCCTGGCATATTTTATTGTTCTGGTAGAGATGAGAGTCTGGGTTAGTAAATAAATGGCATTCTTGAAGGTGGTGAGATAATGGCTGAACGCATCAGTGGCGAGTAAGATCAAAATTTGAAACTTGACTACAATTTATCGAAGTGCAGCTCTTAATAAATCTTTCTGTGTGTTAGAAAAGCGGCGGACTCCATGACTGGAAGAAGTTTCCAACGATTGAAAATTTAAAAATGATAGCATATCCAATCCAACCATACTAACTTGGACCCCCATCCTCCCCAACTTCAAAGGGCAAGATCTTTTCCGTCTCCTGTTGCTGAAATGAAGAGCACAATTACCTTTCCAAGAAGAATTTCTGTGTTGTAAGCAAAATGAAATTGTGCATTCCTTTTGGGACCATGTTTTTTTTTTTGTCTTGAGAATTTAAAAATCAAACACTATCATAAAAGCATGACCAGAAAATAAACTTGAGCATAATTGTGAAACAGTTAGCTTTCACTGTAGTTTCCAAGTTGAAGTTAAGGACTTTATCTCACACACTTGCAAATTTTAAAGTCATGTTTGTAGCAGGATTTTTTTCAAGTTTCCTTTTTAAATACATTTGTTCATGTATTTAATTGAGCAAAACAAGGGAGTCCTAGCCCAGAGCATCTGGGGGTTGTTAACGCTGTAAATTTAGTCCCTAATTTTTTTTATTTTATTTTCTAGTATCACAGATAATTGTTGCACAAAACTTGGCATATATAGGATAATGTTAAGCAGTAAGGTAACCAAGCACATGCTGTACAAGGTAATGAATGCTTGTTTAAAGAATCCTTTCACCTTTTATGGATAACAAATGCAATCCTTGGTCCCTCCTACCCCCTCTTTTCACCACACTGATTTTTTTAATCTGTTTTGGTTTTGTCCACTTGAAAGGGCAGTTTATATATCCTAACACTATCCTGTAGTCTCAACAACCAGGAATCTCTGTTTTCAAAAGAGACCTATCCTACACTTGGGTATTGAGTCAATTCTTTGTGTATGAAATGATGTACAAATCAATGTTTTGAAAATAATGATCTTGAACTTTCTAAGTTAAACAAAAAAAACCTTTTTTGATTGTTTGCCATATTGGGTGGGTTTACTCTTAGAATCGCATGCTGTAGAAATGCTAAAAAGTGCATATTGGACTAAGTCCTTAGATGTTTTTTTCTTTGAAAAAATAACCTGTTTAAAAACTGTAACCATTGTTGCTGTATTCATTTATTGTTGCTACTCTGTGCATAAATCTATGAAGAACTCAAGTACAAAGCTATGCACGTTTTGGAGTAGCGTGATAAGTCACTTTTTTTTTTAAAAAAAAAGAAAAAAAAAAAGAAACAGCCTGTTCAAACAATCGCTGTCAAAGATTCTGGGGTGTGGGAGGAGGGAACCTAAACCATCTTCTTTATAAAATCAGTTCCTCACAGCCAGTTCCTCTTGTAGGATGAGTCCTTTGCATCTGATTAGAGTCACTTTTGTAACGAGCAGGTTTTCCTGGCTTTCTTTTCAAATAAAATGTTAAAAGCAGCAGTGTTTGGACAGCGGATTGTTCTGTTAAACTTTCCTATCTTCTCACTGTATCCAGAAATGCTCCTTCCTAGCAGCAGTAGTAGCTTTTCTCCATTTTGTTTTTTCTGCAACATTCTGTACAAAAATGTGCTGTAATTGTGCGTTAGGCCTGGATTTGGCATAAAAGATGAATTCCTTCTTTCTCTCTTTCATGAAACTACTCTGTAGAGCTTTTCCACACCCTGTATCCCTCTTCACCTTTTGTATTTAATTTTAAAGTCAGTGTACTTCAAGAAAGCTGGATGCAAGATAGATACTATATTAAAATGTAATGTTATTTAAGATGTAATAAAGCAGTTTGACATGAGTTTTGACTGATCTGTTCTGCAGCTTATTGTTCTACCTACAAAACTGCTTCTGACAGAATTTGAATTCTGGAATATAACATGAGAGATCAAAACAAGTCTTTAATTGCTCACTATTTTAATTGGGTAGTACATGTAGTGTGTTCTAAATTGTGTACATGTGAAGAGATACAGGCTTAGGTGGTTTGGTTGCTTTAAAGCTAAAAACAGAGTTGCAAGGTGAACTAAAACCCTGGTGGTTTTTATTGGTGGCAGAAGTTGCCAGCAATATTAGAAAATGTATGTGTGTATGTGATATGTACCGGTGCAGAATTCAGTAGATACAGCATGGATGTGGAGTTCAGTGTCTGCAGGCATTTTTCTTCCTCCATTCTTAATTATTTAAGATGGTTTGATTGCTAGGGCTTCTCAAGAGCTTTGTAGAAAGCTGCTGGTAGCTCTCTTAGCTCAGACTCTAACAAAAGTAGCTGGTGGTATACGTAACAAAGATGTTTTGTGGAATATATGAGTGTAATTCCTAAAGTAGGACATCACAGAGCAAAATGTTCAGTAACTTCTTTTAAACTTTTGTATCCTTTAATAGGAAAAGAATTGAGTGGAACATCTTATGTTACTGCCATTTGAGGATCTGGCCAAATAAGCTCTCTTGTCAGTGTTAGCTGTCCTTACTGTAGATATTGAGAAGGGTAAGTAGTTGCCATTTTAATGCTCAGTAAGAACAGAATCTGCACAAGGCAGCATTATATTTAGAAAAAAACTTTTGGATTTTGTACCCACAAAAGTAAATTTCTGAAACAAGTATTTAGAGATGCTGAAATGCAGTTGATTTAACAACTCAGTATTGATCTGCCTTTTTTTTTTTTGGTGGGTAAAAATTCTTTTGATAATCTGACTCAAATGAGAATGATTTCCCTTCGTTTCACATCAACCAAGAGAAATTCCGATGTGAAGGCTTCGTTTCATACCAAACATGGAAATTCTCAACCTTGATGAAGTTTTTAAAGACTAAGTGTGGAAAATATGATGGTGGCATTACTTGACTACCAGTTGTAACTATGAGCTTTGGGTTTTTGGTCTGCACAGTGCTGGTAAGTCACTTATGGCTGGAAATGCTTAAATTTTGGAATTCAGAGTCTTTTCCAATTCCGAATGATACAGCTGTTTTTTCCACTCACATGGTATATTTTTATTACAATTGATGTTTTGCATGTTAGTTTGTCTACTCTATAATAAAATCAGCACAGACATGATCTGTATTGCTTTCATTAATCTATCCGTATCCTAAATTACTGCTTCCTGCCCCTTCCTGCCTGTCTTTGCTGGCAGTGGGATACCCAGGTGGTGACTTTGTGTCGAGGCTAATAGGTGATGTGATTGATTTGAAACACTAACAGATGAAGATTTCTCCATTACAGACTGCACTTCTGTTAAGCACAAAGCTTTAACCTGCATTATTTAAATACCTATCTTTCTGTGTGCTCGGTAATTGAGAGAGCTGTAACTCAAGACAAATGGGTATGCAAAGTGAGAAGCATTGAAGTCTTGCATTTGAGTGAATAGACCAAGTCTGAGCTTTGAAAGCCTTTAATTTTAAGGTGGACTAGGGCCTGTACCCAAGTCTAAGCGACCTGCATAGTCTTGTATAATAGCAATTATTGTAGTAACATAGTAGTTCCTCCTCTAGGCTTTGAAAAGATGCTAGTGTAAAGATAATCCTGGAATATGGTTCCAAAAGGGTAGCTACTCAGGACTGGATACCTCACAGGGAGCTGAGGGGAACTAGCCAAGTGGAGGCTGAGCAGGCTTTGCAATCTCAATACCTAGAGATCAGAGCTTTATTTAAATACTTTGTGTTCCTAGTGGGCCTTTAATTTCTTAGTGAATTCAGTGCATTGTAGAAGATTGAGGAACTATTGCTGGTAGAATAGATGTGAGCTGTAGGATTGTAGTGTTGACCATTGTGAAGTGCCCTGGAGTGGTTGTTTAAAATCAGCTGTGAAGCATACTTAAAATTACTGATTGAATCACACTCTGTAAGAGCTAAAAATAGAATGATCTGGTTTCTGGCAAGTGGCAGAGTAAATAAAGAATAACAAATCCTGTCACCCTTGCTGAATTCTGTGTAAGTAGGTCTGAAACAAATCAAGGCTGTGCGTGGTATTAAGTGAATGCTGTTTTTAGTGTAGGTGTAGTCCTGAATTCAAGTCTGGGGGGAAGGAGTACAAAAATGAAGTAATGAAGAAGTTCAAACAGCAGTAAGCAATTTTGGGGTAGTGGTGCTCTGTTTTTCTCCCCCTTCCTATAATCTTTAGAAAGGCTACTTCCACTTCAAACATCCAGCTGGTCAATGGGTCTGAGTTACATTGGTCATTTTGTATCAGTATCATATTCCAAGGTGAAATGATAACCCCAGAGTACGTAATATCTTGAGGGTTTTTTCTGCTTTAGACCTATGGGAGAAAGGGAGGAAGAGCTGAGAATAGACATCAGTTCTGTTGTTCTAGAACAGGGATGCTCAGCCTGTTCCCATGTCGCTCGTGCTCTGAATCACCGTTGCATGGAAGTTAGCTGTCTGCTTCACGATGGAAGCAGAATTCTTGTATCCTGAATGGCAGCTGCTTGCACCCTATCAGATGGGCTCTTTTCATTTTGTTTTAAAGCCCTATGTTTGTAGGTACTTACTGATTTTTTTTCCTCTGTGTGGCAGAGGAAGAGAAATGAAAATCGGCCAGTGTTAACTTGCACAGGGTCCACTAGTCAGCTCTGAATCCAACTCTGATTTCAGAAATAACGGGTGGAGGTTATGATGAGCCTCAGTAATTCTCTGCTCCCCTCCTGCCTCCCCCATATACTTTTTAGTACCTTCTCAACACGTTTGACGTACCTTGTCACATCCACTCCCAAGTGCTTGTTCTTTTCAGCTTTCCTCCTCTGCTTTAAGTAGGAATGGGGATCTGGAGTTTCTAATGAAGATCTGTTGATTGACAAGGTATTTCTGCTAAGATGATGTCCACTTCTAGCAATGTAGTGAAGTGTCTTTCTGCAGTAGAATATTGCTGTGTGTACTGTTTGTGTATCAGATAGGACTATCCTAAGTCCTTGTGTGAGGGGGGAAAAAAAAAACTACAGAATTGTAATATTTATTTAGCTTTTTTTTTTTTTCCCCAAAAATAAGGGTTCATGCTGAGTGAAGAGCAAGTAGGCAGCAGCAAATCCTTTCCTACACTGGTACTTGACAGTGAGTCATTCTGTGATAATATGCAACGACATATATTTATCTAAGCTTTCACTGATTTTGACCGTAGCTCCTTATGTTTTTTTAGTGATGTACTTTCTGTGATACTGTAAAGAAAATGGAAACAAGGACCAACAGGAATAATCGTGTTTGATATCTGACTCCCTGAAGCTGGTGCTTTTGCTTTTTGCCATTGAGTAATCCAGTAAGAAGAACAAGACAGGATTTAGAGTGAGTGATAGATGATGTATGACGTATAAAAATTGAGTAATTTTATAAGTGAAAGTTTTTGGGCTGTTTTCTCATCACTAAAAGTGCTGAAAGCCACAATGGTACCCAGAGGATGTGGGTGAATAGTGGATAGAGTGGTGTAGGTACAGTATAGATCTGCAACACAGAGTTGTACTTCTTAGGCAATATACTAAAAGATACCTTTGTTATGCCTGACTTAGACTTAGACTGTAGGTGCATGTACATCCTGAAAACTAGCAGGAATATTTCTAAGAGTTTCTTAAACTTTACCAGTTGCAAGAAAAATCTTACACTGATAAAATCATCACTGCTCTTCTGGCATTAATAGTTCTATAGCAGTGGGCCCTTCTCTGAAAGTGCAGATCTTGTTAATGCACTTACATACTTTGTTCCTATCATCTAGGTCTAGACATTAGAATCGTAGTATCCTTAAGATTAGAAAAGACAAATACATCACCATCTGCAGTGGGAGGGGTGTAGGGTATAGTGTGCTTAGTTGATTTTGTTTTGAGTACAGTCTATAGGGGCTATAAATCATGAATGCGCTCATTCAAGTTGTGGGGAAAGCTTGGGAATGAAAACCTTCAGACTATATCTTTCACCTCGCTTTCTTCATAAAAGCTTAGGAAGACTAAGTTCACCTGCTGACAATATGAAAATGAAATTGAAAAGTTCATGGTATTTGCAGGAGCCGAAGGCCGCCCATCTCCTCCAGTCATTGAAAATGTAAGCAAATTCTGATTTCGTATGTTGTGTTTAAGCATTTAGCAGTTTTATGTTTTGTTTTCCTGTGTGAGGAGAGTAGGAGACAAGTCATAAGGTTAGTCCGTGAGCCCCCTTAAGAATGCCATTTCCATCCTTCCTCTTGCCCCTCCAACTGTTCTGCAGAGCACAGGAGCTGTTTAAATATTAAACAGCTGCTGTTCTTTGTTTCGTGGGGATATGAGCTCTTGAATGAACAATAAGTATTGAAGGAGTGACAGCTCAGGGAGTGATGGACACCAGTTTGCACTAATGAGATATCATGGAGCTTCTCCAAGAATGACTGCATTATGTAATTGAACAATTCTATATTTCATCTACTGCTTGCATCAGATGTGTAGTTAACCCACTGTGTTCTGAACAGCTTTGCAAATCTTGTCCCAGATTCATGCTGTCAAGTAACATCAAAGAGTTGTCCAGAGTACGAGAGAATGCTGAATTACAAAGCAGACCCAAAGAGCTGAGAAAACTGTGTGTAAGGAACGATGTGAGATGAATTGATTAGGGCTGGGGTCAGTGGTAGTTCTTAAAAAGCGATGTTGGCATTAAAAAAATCAATTGAGCAATTCTGTTTTCCTCTTCCCATGGCTTATTTCAGTCCAGTGATAGCATAAGACGTGGTGATGGGAAATGGAGCACAAGTCAGCAATTACAGATAGACTTCAAGGAACAGCTTAGAGGAACTGAAGGTTAAACTTCCATGAGCAAAAGGATCATTCTTGTCACAGTTCTAGACACAAAGAGTGACTTAGCCAGAAATACCAGATAGGAGCCAGCCGGTCGTCTGACCTCAGCTCTTAAGCTGGTAAAAGTGCAAGTTCCTCACCGAATTGTAAAGCCTGAATGATAAATTTAACAGAACTAGGTTCTCATTCTCTTTGCTAAAAACATAAATTAAAACTCGAGCCCATTGGATGGTGTGGCAGTTGTATTCTCCCCCTGCCCGTAGATCCCGAATTCTGAGCACCATCTGCTCAGCATCTCAGCGCACATCAAGAATTAATGTGCTCAGTGGGTAGAAAATGTGCAATGAGGATTAGTAGCAGTACAACTGCTACAAAGTTCCTTTCTGTCCCAATGATGGTTCTTGAATAGTTTAACTTGTTACCACACTGTTTCCAATCCTTTCCTGTTTTGCTTGCATTTTGATTGGCAAGCAGCAGCAGGCAGTTTTGCTTTCTTCTGCAGTTACATTGCAATAGCATATTTACAAAGAGGCTTTTTTTTTTTCATCTATTTGAAGCATTTTCAACTTTTTTCTTAAGAAATCCCTTGCCAAACCTGCATGTGCCCTTTTGAATTACTTTGTCAACTCGATAATGCAATGCCTGTGTGTCTCTCCAGTTAAAATGGCAAAAGCCTCCCAGTGGACTTCATTATGCTCCTGCGAAGGAGAAATTGCCTCCATTTCACATACTGGGAGCCCGAGGCATGGAGATGCTTGCGATTTACCCTTGTCATGTAACGGCCAAGCTGGAGCGCAAAGTGGCTCCAGGTTTAGTGAGAAGAGCATTCTCTGCACTCGCTCTTCCTGTCTGATATCCGCTGGCGCAGGCTGATGAATCTTGGCAGTTGCCATCATTTTCCGCCATGCAGAATCACTCCAGTGAGCAGCAAAAGATGATGGCAGCAGGAGCAGGGTGGGATTAGCACTGACATTCTGATATTGTTGGAGGAAATGTCAACTGTAATACATTTAGGTGTAAGCCAGGTAAAGCACAAATATTCTTAACTTCACAGTTTATTCTAGTGGAGAGTGAGAATCTTCTGAGTTGAGTTTGGCTGAGTTCTTCACAGGATGTCCTCTGCAATTGTATCAAGGGGATTTATGAACCTATTCCTTCTTCTCTGATGATAGCTGGTTTTCTTGGTGTTGTTTGAGTGATGTTAATGCTTTGCAGTATGGAAATTCAGCTCTGTGGAGGAAGACCAGACCATAAAATAGTTGTCTGGGCTCTCTGAAAGGTTATATAACTTGGCAGCTGCATTGCCTCTGAAAGTTTCTTGGACCTTTTCTTCTTCCCCCCTTCCATGTCACAAAGCCAACAGCTTTCATTTCTCTGGTGCTATTTAGGATCCATCGCTGAAACAATCAGCAAGTGATTTTAATTTGTACCTCACTGTTTTCAGAATGGCTACCTTAACTGCAGACTGAATTGAAAAGATTTGTGGTCCTCCTGAAAAGCATGTGCATTAAGAACGGATTCACAGTAGTGCCATGCATTATTTAGGGACTCTGCTTGCATGAGTGATCAAATGCAGGCTCTTCATCTCCTGGGAATTGAGGATTATGTTTTATGTGAACATCAAATAGCTCTTTTCCTAGACTTGCATGACATTTGACTTCTGACCAGATAGTCATAACTGTAAAGTTAACTATTGGGTTAATTATTTCCAATGTTGGATTTTTTTTATCACTTATGTTGAAAATTTGGTGTCGATACGATGTTGACAGTGTGCACAAATTTTCTGGTGTATCCTAAAGGAAAGGAATCTGAGATATAAAGGAATTAGACTGTCAAGTTTGTCAGAAAGTCTTATGTGAGGTTTTTTTAAGCTACAAAGTTCAAATGATGTTACTCTTATAAGCAAAGCTGAGTAAAATTAAGTCTTGATTCCTTCTGCAGCTTCACACTGCTAATACAATTGCCAAAGCAGGGACATCTTATACGTGCTGCCATGTTACAAGTGGTAGTTGGAGGGTGTTTGGGTGTTTTTTATTTTTGTGGATGTGTGCTAAAGCAGAGCTAAAACCTAAAGCTACTTACATATATATATAAAATTTAATATCACATAACTACGTTAGGAGAATGTTTAGAATGTGGAGAAAATAGCAAGTTGAACAGAAAGCTCATTCATTCTGCAAGTCTCTCTTCAATGCACACAAAGTATACTGGGGCACAATCTTGGTAACTGGTCTATTTCCTTCCATATCATCTTTTGCAAGACATCTCACAATGAACATGGAAACCATCCTCTCTCAATCCCTTGTATCTATGGTACTGTGCAATGACAGAAAATTGACATTGTGTTAAATCTAATGCATCTTTTGGCTTCAAAGTATCGAACTGCAGCTTGCACCGCCACCTGGTGTTAGCACTTGTCACAGTGATCCACAATGCTTTGCAAGATCAGAATGTGGCACAAGGGCAAGTGGGGTACCAAGATACAGGAATGGCAGCTGCTGTTCCCACACCATGGCTGGCTGCTTCGCTGTGCTTGGGACATACTGGCTCTGGACGATTTGAAATACCATGACGTGGTCTTATTTCTTGCATTGCTTTGTGGCAACGTGCATATCATTGCATGGTGCATCTTCACAATCAGGTAAATTTATGAAATATTTCATATGGTCTAGTCCTGTTGTGATGAGCAACTTGGAAATGTGTGTAAAACAGCACTGAAGAGCATGCACTATAATTTTTTCACCTGTTACTATGGTTTGTTCCTGGAGAAAGTCAGATTTTTTTCCCCTGCTCCATTTAACAGATTCTAAGAACACTTAGGGAATAACAGAGGAAAAAATAGTTATAACAGTGAAAAAAACAGTGAAAAAGCTTCAGTAGCAGCTGGTGGTTAATGTTGGACGCTCCTGCACTGTTCTTTAATTCTAATCTTAAGGCCTGTCTTGGTCAGCCTTTTTCCTCTTACTTTTCCTGCCTGATTTACACAGACCCTGGAGAGAGGTAGACTTTTCCGCACCGGGCTCTGCCCACCAATCCTGAGGTTCAGAGGAGCGATGCTATTTATTCTGTATCAGTCTCTACAGCCAGCATGTAACAGTATAGCAAAGCCAACCTTCTGGGTGTTCCAAACTGAGCTGACCTAAAATTACTTGCAGGAAACCGGGGAAAAAAACAACACCCAAGTGAGATCATTCTGGCTGATGGCCAATCTGCTGTCACAGAGCTTGTGTAAGCAGCATGACAGCTGAGTTTAAAAGCTCACCTTTTGTACTTGAAACTTGAACTTTTTGAGTTTAATTTAAATGTTCAATTAAGACCTTTGCTCCATCTCATAAACACTAGAGGGCACTGCCTGTACAGTGTTTTAACCACAAAATTGAGCAATTTTTATTGTCTTCCTGGTTACTAGGGTTTAGTATTCAGTATTCATTAGTATTTTTTTTTTTTTTTTAATATGGGTATTTGGTAGTTACTTTTCCTTTTGTGCTAAGGAAAAGGCTACCTTCATCTTTCTGAGAACTAGAATAAAGGTTTTAAATGGGAAGGTTTTCAAATGCATCTGTTATCTGAGCATCTGCAAAATGGAAGGGAATTGAATACATGAAAAGAATGTTAATAATGCTGGGGTGTAGAGAATTCTAATGCAAATGAACCAGTAGTTGGCAGAGATTAGTCTGCTTTCATTTCTGTTTTTGACAGAAGGATACAATGTAAGGCTTTGATCCAGAATTAATCCCCACCTTATATTGAAGCTTTTGGATACCAAACTGGTTTCCCCTGCATTTGTGTTGCTCTGATCATATCAACTGTTTTTGGAGGGAAGAGTGGGGAAATTGTGGGAATTACCCATAACTTTGGTGGTGGACCTAACAACAAAGCTCTTGGACTTGTAGTGTCCCTGGGCTGCAAGAAAATGTTCCTTAATGACCAGGATGCAAATTGGGTCCATAGTGACTTTCAGAGCAGAAATTTGTTTTAACTCAATGAGTTGATGAGCGTCAGATGTAATGCAGTAATGAATGTCCATGTTTGCAGTGCATTGGATGAATACTTAGCACTTTAGACAGCTAGTATGTGATCAGGTTTTGTTGTTGTAACCTAGACGTAACTCTGAATCTTTCAGCTACATTCTCTTTGGAAAGAAGAACACAGTATTTCTTGTATGTACAGCACCTAAGCAAGAAAAGCCTGCAAAGTGATGCTTTCACTTGGTGACCCTTGATAGTGACAAGAACAGGGTTTGGCCATTTTACTTTTCATGTCATGCCTTTTGCTATTTAAAATCATTGCATAATGGTCTCCATGTCAGCGTGACATAACCCATGACAACAAAGAGGAACTGAATGTAGAAGAACCATCGTACTCTGTTTCTCTCTTGCTGCTTGTCACTGTTTCCAAAGTTTGGGGCAGTTACAAAAGCTTTGAGCCAACTTCCTCCATCATTACAGTGTGGTGTTTATCTTGTTTGATTGTCTTGGATGGTTCCTGACAAGTAAACAGAACAAGTCAGAACAACCAGCACACCCTACTCTCAAAAGCCAACTAGTAGCTGAAGTTGGACTTCAAATCTTCCAATTGTTTGCTATAGCGATGGGATATGTTTTGAAGACAGCCTAGGTGACGCAGGCCATTTCCCTTGAAATGTTCCAGTTACTGAGTTAGGAGATCTCTCCTGTATTGTTATGGTAAATGTTGGAAGCACTGGTGGTTTGGATGCAGGTAGGAACTTCAATTGCCTAGATGTCACCAGTCAGAGTGAAGGTATTTAATAGAAAATGTAGAGGAGTTTTTCCCGAGAGTTCCTATTCAGTTTTCTACTTGGAATTGCAGTGTTGACTTTGCCAATGTAGAAGTCTAGCCTAGTAAAGATTTAAGTGGTGTTTGACTTTGGAGAAAACCTGCAGAAAACTGAATTTCCATGGACTGCCCATCTAACAAGTGACTTGGCCTGAAACATAGTGTTTGAGCAGCAAGGAGATCCTTTTCCAGATCTTTTCCTAAGAGTGGTAAAATGTGGTGTAATAAATAGATCTGGATTTTTAATTCATATTTGTTTTAGGGTAGCAACGGGAAACCTGTAAAATACAGACTGTGTGCTTCTCAGGAACATGCAGAAAGGCAGTTCCTCTATCAGTGAGATTACAGTCTTAAGACTGAAAAGAGTGAAGTAATTGTTTTTATCTCTACTTTGAAGGCAGAAAACCAGACTCCATGAGTCACTCAGGGAGAGACAGGAGCACCTCCCAAAACACCCCAAGTTGTAGTCCAAGCCCTTCTCCCTTCTTGCTCTTTATATCCTGCTGTGAGATAGCAGGTAAGTCTTGGATGTCTGTTTCAAGATATATTTGCATAATTGTTTACATTGTTTTACTTTCATCTAGGGAACAATATGGAAGTGGCAGAGATATTTGCTTGGGATAGTCCCTACTGGTGATTAGATAAAATCAAGTACTTGGTTTAGCTGAAATTTCCTCGGGGTTTGATGACTTCCAGCCCAGGTATAATTCAGATGACAAGTATAATTCAAGCCAAATAATTGCTCAAGATGTGACAGTCATCTTTACAGATCAGACTTAGTAAAAATCCTCAGTTGTGGATGTTGCTCAACACTGTGACAGCTGAACACTGGTAGGAAATTTCAGGGTCAATCCAAAGCCATGGGCTGAATCAACCCATTGTGAACCTGTCTCCACAGATGGGACTCCCTTCAGCTACAAACTCATCCAGTCAGCTGAGTCACATGGGTAGCAGACCATACAAAGTGTCTTTACTTTTGTTCTGCCGTCAAATTTCTCCTTAAACTCCTTTAGAAACATTTTCTACTCAATAATGCTGTTTTACTAAAAATTTTTCAGAAACTCTAAGAAATCAGTGGTCTTTGTTAACTGGAGCTAATGTACTTAGAATGAACTTGTATGTTTTTTTTTTTTCTAGTTAGCTGTTGTGTACAGTAACAGTGCTAAAATTTTGGCCTTTCACCCACTCAAAGAATTTGCCAGTGTCTTCATCGCGTTTCCCATTTGCAATACTTTTTGCATGTCAGATTTCTCCTACATTTCTCCACCCCGTTACCTAAGTTTACTGGCTGCCAGCAGCTCTCAATCCTATCCTTGCATTATCATAGGCAGTCTGTATTGTCAAGTGGATTGAGTGTGGGGCTACATGCCAGCGTTCCTGATTGCTTATCTCAGCTATGGCACAGATTTGTGAACCCTTGTGCAAGTCAATTGATCTAGTTCCCAGTCTTTAAAATGAGGATAAAGACATTTACGTAACTATTGGAGGTATTTGTAAGCAGCCTGAATACTGAATGCAATGCAGTGGCATGCATTTCTCTGTACTTGTCAGTGGCTTTGCAATTTAGCACCATTGATAAGTTTGTCACACCTGTCTGCCACTGTTTTCATCAGAATTTAAATATTGTTGGTACATTTTTATTTCTCGTGAGGTTTGAGAGGTAAGAACTATGTTCTTCAACCCTATTAAGTGTTACTGGAGACAAAGAGATCGTTAATTGTTTCCCTTTCAGTGGACACACCTTGTTGAAAGTAGGTTTGAGTTGTAGGCAGACTGAGAAGAGCATCTCTGTACCTGGCACCATCATCTGTGCAATTAGTGGAGCAAGCAGTAGCATTTTGATGGCTTACTTCTTTTGTTAAAGCTACAGTCAAATTATATTTCACAGAACTGAAATCTCTAGTAGAAAAAGAAGCATTATGTTTCTATGCTTAATTCTCAGTGTTACTCAGGATGTTTCTCTTGATTCAGTCTTCCCCAGGGTCTGTGGGAGGGAAGGAAGCACAACCTTGGTTAGAGTGAACTGTACTATTCTGATTATGTTCTTAGGGACATCATGCTTAAAAGTGACAGAAGACTCTTCTGTTTCTCATGGCACTTCAGTCTGCATAGACAGATGGAGAAGTTAATGCTCTCTCTGTGTTACATCCACCTGGACCAGCAAGTAGAGCTGCCAAGGTTGCTGCTGAACCTGGGCAGCTCAGAGCTGCTGTTGTAACTGTAGCTCTTTTATAAATAGGATCGGCTCAGCTGATTAGCACTCTTATCCCATCTTCATCAGTTAATGAGGATAAGTGTTCGTCAAGCCCAGAGTTTATGCCTCTTGCAAAATGTTGAGCACCTGCATGATGTTACTGTTCTTAGAAGAACAAAACAAAACACCACTCTGCCATTTTAGTTCTAAACACTTCAGTGTGTGTTCTTGTGGGAAACAGTTTCATCCTTCAATCTTTATGAATTTGGTCTCTCCAAGATATTACTGACCCCATAGAACTGAGTATCGTTTCACCAACTTCTTGCAGATGGGGCCCTCCACATGGTATAGGAGGAGGGGCTGAGAAATGTTGACTAAAAATACTGCCCTCTGCAAGGAGGGCTGTGACTGCCTGTGGCATTTCCCCATATGTAGCAACTACTTCTTCTATTTCAAGTTTGCTTCTTCATTTACTGGCTATCACTTCTTTTGTGACTCACCACTTTCCTGGAAACGTAGAGTTATGCATGAAGGAAGAGAAAAACCCAGAATTACCACATTCACAAAGGGATAATTTGTTTTTGCTTTGTAGGTTTGCCCTGATAACACATTCCACTGAGATAAATAGATACCTATGTGTACATATGTGCGTGTATATGTCTGACCTCTTTAAAGTAATAGTGGTAGAAAAACAAACTAGAATTTTTTTTAAAAAGGAATAGCATCCACCTATGGGCTCCATGTATGGACTTATCTCTGTGTATGTTTATCTCCACACAGCCCCTGGCTATGCTGTGTGCTGGCGTTACGGCCTCAGCTGGGCTGCAGGGCTGCCAACCTGAGCGGCCGAGGCACGCTCGAGCCTTGCTAACTGCCGCAGATTTAATTAATTGTAGTCAATTTAATTATATTAGCCCTCGGAACGCTCCCGCTTCCGCACGGCAGCAGCGCCACATGCCCACCCCGCATGCGCAGCGACGCCCTTGCCGTGACCGCCCGCGCAGGCGCACAAGGCCACACCGCGGGCCGCGCCGCCGCGCAGGCGCTCCGTCCCGCCCCCGGCGCCGACTCTGGGGAGGAGGCGGG